>WNKI01000005.1:5512-19438 GCA_015350385.1 Aculops lycopersici | reverse complement strand
AGTTGCGATTTTGCTGCAGTTTGTTCAAATCTCGTCACTTGGTTGTCTACTTTCCATGAGTTTAACTGGGGGTCTTCCCCATTTGGTTCGCTACAAGTTTCGCGGATAGTGTTGCCGATTGGAGGGTCAACCGCCTTGATGCAGTTAGCAGTGTCATTATAAATTAGCAAGTTAGCTCCGTCGTATTTCTGATACTCCGGCTTATAAGCAGCATTATCCCAGAGGTCGAATGCCACTGCTCTATAAGCGAAGGTATCCTCGGATTTAGCACTTATGACAATCTTGATATTGTAGGTGTCCCTGTCTAATCTAAATTTTGACTTGATTACAGTGTCCACTGGTTTAACCTTCTCTAATTCGGGCAAGTTAAACAGGCGAGATAGCTGATAGGTTGCCACTCGCCCTTCTCTAGACTCGTCAGTAATTTTTCGCATGTCACTTCCCGCCGTCATTATCCGGTTTACCACCACTGGCACGATCCAATGAGATAAAGCGTCTTGTCACCTTCCTTATTGTGATCTACTATTTTCTCGACATGTTAAGAGTAAGTATTGGTGCGAGCGTTATGTTGGCGTTTTCTGGCCATATTTTGAAGCTTTTTGTAAACTAACGTACTAACTTATCAAATGATGAAATGCAAGTAGTGGTTTATTGATTATGTTTAGCATTTATATATACCCCTAAGGAGAGCATGGTGGCTAACATCTCCCACTCGTCTCAGACGATGGGGATTCCCCCATCACGTGAGCGGGAGAGAGTAATGATCGCGAAGACTCGGAGTCATAATGCTGACTCAACATTCTTGATCACTCGCTTTCAACACTATTGGATTGTGAAATTTGACGATTGATTCGATGTTATGACTGAAGTTTAAGATGAGGATGAATAAGAGACTGGCTATTTAGTGGCCGAGCGGTTGTTGCGCGCATTCTGAACGAACAGAGGCTCATAAACGAGACGCGCGGGCCGTTGACCCCGGTGGTTGCGCGCTGCGTGCGAGCGCTGGCTTGTAGAGGCAGCGACTTGGCCATTTTTCCGCTGCGGTTGTGGGGTGGTTGCGCACCGTATGCGACGCGCTGTTGTTGCGGCCGCTGTGTGCGAGCGCTGGCTTGTAAAAGCTGCGACTCGGCCAGAGCGGCACAGAAGACTATCCTCTGGCAGACAGCTAATGTAACCTCCGGTTTTCGAAGGAGGAGTACCCCTGGCCCCTGCTGATAGTATTTAAAGTCTAGGACACTTACTAAGGTCCAAAGGATCACGGTCGGAGGGATTCCTCCCAAACCGTGCTACGGGGCCACGGCCTCGAGCGAAACCTCCTCTTAGAACCAAACCAAGGCGGTACTGAAGAAATCTTGTGCATATCAGAGAGCGAACTGTGCGTGGACCTTGAGCAAGGCCTAGGGCAAACAAAGATGGCCACAAGATAGTAGAGGGCCAAGTGTTGCTTCAAGCCGGATTCGTTGGATATCCACCAGCGGAGTATGAGTTTTTACCAGCTGAAAATTTCAGGGGGCAGCCACTGCACTAAATCTAAGAATCTCGAGTGAGGAGCATCGGATGGAGAGATTCTTTGCCAATCGAGTTGAGATTAGAACCATTGTTTAGGAAGTCATGTCATATCGTAAGGGAGAAAAAGTATCAGAGTATTGCGGCCAGAATAAGGATGGATTCTACTTGCGTAGCCACGAGGGACATGCTTACGGATTAATGATCAAGGATAAAACCACTTATCTAGCCGATGGCGGCAACGTATACATCAATAACAAAAAATGCCGCAAACAGGTTGTTGGAATATGACTGGGAGAAATTCACTCCCATTAATGATTAATGTGTATTGATTGAGGTTTCTGTAATCTTGTGTCCTTTATATACCCGCCGGAGAAGCTACTCGAAGTCCTGATACTGCCCTTGAGATTCTGTGCGTGATCCCGGATCTTGTTATTGCGTCTTCGCGCCGTGCTGTTTTGCGACCGATTGTGACGGCACGTTAACGACCTATTGTTAACTCGCAATCCCGAGCATCCTTTATGATTCTCTGCATATTAAATCCAGGCTCAACAGATTGAGTCTCTTGCAGAACTGACCCTATATACAATCTTCGTTGATCGTAGGTCGCTGCGCTTCCTCCAACAAAACTCTTTGGATTTCCCATAGCGTTTCAAATTGTTGGAAGTAATAGTCACGCAGCACTCATGATCACTCATGAGACACGTTAATAGCTGAGTCAGCATATTACTTAAGGATCGTATGATTACTTTGGTTTATTTCCATACACAAGATATTTGCTGATGCAGCATGATGGAAACACCCCGTACACAATTGAGTACACTTGGTACTATTCCATTTCGAGATCATGCAGACATGACGTTCCACGTCATGTCCCAACTCGACTATATAAACCCCAGTTAAAGACTCAGAACATAAGTTCTTCGTCTACAAGTCACAACTGGTTAGATCAATAAAGTTAGTTACACACACTACTCCAAGTCTCCATTAAACTCATTTCTTCTCCACCAACTAACACAAATCAGCAACAAGGCCCCACATCGCATTCTTCTCGCTCATCCAATCTCACTTGGCGGCTCGCAAACGCTGGAGGCTAACTCGGACAGCCAACCACGATCAACCACTTCGAACCTATACAAACCAAAACCAACCGAAACCAACGTACCCAACCGATAGCAACCACCAACTAACTCTCCAACCCTGGTCTGTTAGGACCAACCTCAGAATAAATGACCAAGACCGCACAACTACCTCGAATCAGATACAAAATCGACCATGTCCCGACAACCAATTCCAACCAGCTTGAACTCAATCAATCTGGCGGCCGAGGGTAGAAGAAGACAAGTAATAAGTTTGATAGAGTTGAAAGAAGAAGGGACACAAAGACAAGTTGGTTTAAGATATATACAATTGAATGAGTTTAATTAATAAATGAGTACAAGGCTAGAGATCACTTCTTGTAGCTGCGCTTGTGCATGATAAACTTGGAACGATTTCCTCGGAAGACCTTGCCGCAATTTGGAAACTTGACCATAGCCCGTTGAAGACGATACTCTAGCTTGCCAGTCTCCTGCTCCTTCGCGCTAGATTGTTAGAGAAATGGGGAAATTAAGTTTGACGCGGAGGCGGAGAATCTTTTTCGTGTTGCTTCTACAAATTCGAGAATACAACTAACTTTATTTTCGGTTAGTTACATGGTTTTATACTGATTTAGTTTACATTGATTTGTGTTGCGCGACGCTGCGCTGACACGCCCAATTTTGGGTCGAAGACGATTCTTCGATTTTTGTACTGTTTTGAGTTGCCAGACTGCCTAAAATTCTGGTCTCTGTGAGATTTTCTGGGTCCGAGAGTCCTCTGGTCGTCCTTTAGTCCAGATGGCCGAGGTCATTGCCTCATGTTGCGCCTGCCGAAGCCGCAACAAGAGGCTTCCTTTGTTCCAAATGATCCTGGTGAAACAGTTTGGGCTCTTCCATCTGTTGCGCCCTGCTTTCCTTTGTTTGATGTGGCTGCCAGTTGCTCGCTAATGTTAGCGTACTGGTCACATCGTTGGTTAGTTGCGCTTGCAGCAGCGCGCCAGTAGATTAGTTAACAGTGAGTGATTTAGCGTTGCCGCTGATCACTGTTAGTTGCGCGCCCATAGGAGTGTGGGCACACAAGTTAGTCCGCTGGCGCCGCGCTGTCTGACAGCATCGGCACCTTTACGAGATTCGCTAGTTGGATAGGCTGCCTCTGTCAGATCTCGTTCATATTTAGACCTCAGCTGCTCGATAGCTTGGCTTGTCAGTTGGCCTTGGTCCGGTGTGATTCCAATCACAAATGCCCAAGATATCATAATTATTTGGCGCTAGCTATGTGGCGATCAACGCCGCTCAATGCCATTCAACGCAGCTCACTGTGTGTGTGGACACCAGTGCTCGCTGCTAAACTACGCTAGCGCCTATACGTGCCTAGGCGCGCCCATACGCGCCCATACGCGCCCATCTGCGCTCATCCTTGCCAATGAGAGTTGATTAGTTGCTGCAGGGCTCCAGTCAACAGCGATCAACGCCGCTCAATACCGTTCAACGCAGCTCACTGTGTGTGTGGACACCAGTGCTCGCTGCTAAACTACGCTAGCGCCTACACGCGCCTACGCGCGCCCATACGCGCCCATCCTCGCCCATCCTCGCCAATGAGAGTTGGGTTAGTTGCTGCAGGACTCCAGTCAACATAGATCCCCGGTGAAACTTGGCTACCATTTGGCGATGAACTGATTTAGGCACGACCAGACAATTCTTGCCCAAGAGATCCTCCTCCGAGTTGGTATTATAATGGCGAAGCATCTCCAGAGCTATTACGACTGCCGAGGATCCACAGTGGTCAATAGCCTTCTGTCCGACAAAGGGGATAACCTGAACAGGCCTAAACGGCAGAACAGGCTCCAATCCAGATCGAACTTCAGAATCCTTGGAATAGTTGTTGCTCCCATCGGCGAGAAGCACAAGTTCCGGAGTTACCAAGACAACAGAGGTGTGAATGTTGAAGGGAACTAGATAAACTCCTGGCTAGGCAAACTTTGAATCGAGAATGGAAACTGAAGACTTCTTGCTCTTGAGATTGATCTCCCTGATGATGCTGTCGATTGAGACCAAGTTCTCTGGGTTCATGGTTGAAGTTAAGGTAGCTCCAAAGAGTTCCGGATGATAAGACTTGGCGATCCTTTTTTGATGTGCATTAGCGATTGAGGAAGAAGGCGGATCTGTTGGAAGTTAGTCCCTGGGCCACTTTAATTTATGATAACTGTCTATCTTGCCCGGGCCCTATGACGTAAGCTGCCCGGGCTCAACAACTACTACATATATAAATAAAGGAGTAGCGGATGAGCGATACAGTAGCAGTATAGATGTTCACCCGTTCGCTACTCATTAAAGTACAATCTGATCTCGCCCTCTCTTTCCTCTTTTCTAACATGGTAGCAGGGGAAGGTTGGCGAGATTTCGTCGATGATCAAGAGAAAATTGTCAAGTCCTGTCAGATGTGACCGGTGCAGAGTAAAGATAGACAGAAGAAGTATTGTATACTATAGAGATATTGTGCAGATTGAAGTAAAACCAGGTCAAGAATATATATATGACGATCAGAGAAGACTGTGTGCTTGGTGTCTATCTATAGAAAGAGAAGAAATTAAAGCTGAATGATAGTAGGCAGATATAATCAACATAAGAACAATTCAATCCAAAAAAAAAGAAGATGACTGACAAGATTGAGACCAAGATGCAGCAAGTCTCCATTCCACCGTCAAGCGGTGACAGAATTGAATTCAAGTTGCAGGTACTTGAAAGAGATAATTATATAATATGGAAACGTCATATGATGAACATTTTAGTTGCCAAGGAACTCGAAGACTACGTAATCAAAGGGATAGGACAGGGATCATCAAGAGAGAAACAAGCTAGAGCGCTATTAACTTCAGCATTGAGTGTGGAGAATCAGATGAAAGTTTTGAGTTGTAACACTTCAAATGAAATCTGGTTGCGTCTAGAGTCTACATTTGAAAACAAATCGAGTTTTGAGAGAGAGAATCTACTAAGCAAATTCCACAGTTTCCGCATTAAAAGAGCATCTGAATTATCTCAAGGGATAAGTCAGATTGAGAATTTGGCAGAGCGTTTGAAACTGTTGGGAGAGAGCATTTCCGATGAAAATATAATGAGTGTCATTCTGCGAGCTGTCCCCGCTTCATTCAAGACCTTCGTTACGATTTGGAAAGGTACAGCAAGAGAAGAGAGAACACTGAATAACTTGATAACAAGACTCATGGCGGAGATTGAAGACGACAAAGAACCATATGAGTTAGCCTTAGTTGCGACACGTAGATTCAATGCTCCTAGAAGAGGAAGAAGATTCAACAACTTCAATAGTGACAGTCGTCAAAATAATGATCAAAGAATGATATGCTATCACTGTAAGCTTCCAGGTCACTCAAAACGCGACTGCTGGAAGCTAAAACGTGAAACTCAAAGTAACACTTATCACTCGCCAAGAGGTAGAAACATCCACGCCAATTATCAAAACCATGAACATCAAGCTCAAGCCATGATGGCGAAGAGAGAAGGTATAATTTCCACCTGGATTGCAGATAGTGGATCGACATTTCACATTTGTCCGAATCGCGAATGGTTCTCCGAATACAAAGAGTTTTCCAAACAACTGTCGATTGGACTCGGAAATCAAGGCTATATGAACGCCTTCGGATCTGGAAAAATAATCACCAACTATGGCACATTGACAAATGTTCACTGGGTGCCAGAGGCATCCTCGAATTTGTTCTCTGAAGGTGCTGCTGCTAAACTCGGTTTATACAACAGAGGTGACGGGAATAAGAAAGTTTTTACCCGCGATAATATGGTCATCTTCATCCCCGGACTCTGTAATGGATTGTATCTGATCAATTTTGAGATATTCATCAGAGGAAATCACGCTATGAAGGCAAGATCACTAAGTGAGTGGCACCGCAGACTGGCACATGTATCTTACGACACCATTGAGAAAATGAACAAAATTCAGGCTGTAACAGGGTTGATTATCAACGACTCAACCAAACCTCAATGTTTAGATTGCATTGAAAACAAGTGCCACAAAGTCAGTCATCCCACGCGCAGCTCAGCAAGAGCCAAGAAGCCTGGTCAGGTACTTCACTTCGACACAGTTGGCCCAATTTCACATGAAAGTATCAATAATGCACAATACTTCGTATTGTGTAAGGACGAATATTCGGGTTATCGTATGATTCGTTTTATTGAGCTGAAGCGCGACATACCAGATGAGGTTAAATACTGCATTAACAAGAGCTGTTTAGAAACAGGAAATAATCCATTGAAAATAGCCACTGATAATGGAACAGAGTATTTAAACAAATCTCTTGCTTCATTCATCAAAGAGCGTGGTATCCAACACGAGCTATCCGTGCCGTACACACCACAACAGAATGGATTTATTGAAAGAGATATAAGAACGATTTTTGAGGCAGGAAAGACCATGCTGTCGAAATCGAGATTATCGAAAAAGCTTTGGGATGAAGCAATGGGAGCTGCAGTCTATACGATGAATAGAATCATACCATCCAATCGCAACAACACACCATATGAACTCTGGTTTGGTGAGAAACCAGATGTGGGAAACTTAAGAAGATTCGGGCAGAAAGCTGTTGTTCTTCTCCCTAAACACACTCGTGGTAAGCTCGATCCGAATGGACTCACAGTACAATTTGTAGGATACACTGATGTTTTCAACACGTATCGTGTATATGATTCGGACTCTGATATCGTTACCAGTCGTTGCGACCTCACCTTTGTTGAGCAGGACGATATTGACACTAACGATATAGTAGTAGAAAATCAGAGTAATCTGGATGATGATGAACTGAACATAAAAGGGCAAGAAGATCCCACTTCTTCCACGTTGGAATTACCCAAAACTTCAACAAAACCGAAAATTGGAAAAGATATCTTGACTAAAGATGGGGAAGATGTTTTCGTCACTCCGGAGGGAAAGGCTAAAGAAAGCGAGACAACGGTGGAAACTCCACCACTAATAGATGTACACAACAGTCCTGCCATAAGAGAAAGTCTAATTCCAAAGGATCTGAGAATCTTCAACAAAGCTCCGCCAACGATTTCGACAAGACTTCGTCCTCTTCCTCCACTCCCGAAGGATGCCTATCTACCATCAAATCCAAGAGCTAAACTTGCAACCATTGAAGCAGATGACGATCCGGTGAGCTTCACGGAGGCCATGAGCAGGCCAGACAAGGACAAGTGGTTAGACGCAATGGGTGATGAAATCAATTCTCTCAAGGAGAACAAAGTCTGGGAAATCGTTGACCGTCCCAACACTAATGTAGTCACCAACCGTTGGGTCCTACGTATCAAACGTAAGCCGACAGGTGAAGTGGATCGCTATCGTGCTAGACTTGTAGCACGGGGTTTTTCACAAATCTACGGACTTGACTATACAGAAACCTACGCTCCGGTTGTAAACATGACGTCTATTAGAGCTCTACTTGCCTATGCGGCCTCAGAAAATTTGACTATTTCATTGTTCGATGTGAAGACAGCTTTTCTCTATGGAAGTCTTGATGAGACGATTTACATGGAGCAACCCGAAGGGTTTTCTGTAGATAACAACAAGGTCTGCTTGTTAAAGAAGAGTCTGTATGGGCTTAAACAAGCCCCCAGACAGTGGAACATAGAGTTTACGAACTTCGTGGCTGAAATGAATCTCAAGTGTTGTGAGGCAGACAATTGTATATTCTACAACGAAGATAAATCCTTGTTTATGGCTATCTATGTCGATGATGGCATGGTTCTAGCGAAGGATCCTACAGACACTGAAAATTTGCTATGTAAACTGAAACAGAAATTCGAGATCAATGAGGTTAGTCCAGATACCTATCTTGGTTTTCAAATCATGAGAAACCCAGATGAATCTTTGCTCATACACCAAGAGAGTTATATCGACAAAATTATCAGAAAGTTCAACATGAAATCATCTAACTCAACGGACTGTCCTGTAACTATGACAAGTCAAAACAATCAGCTATCTCAACCATTAGATGATAATATTCCTTATAGACAGGCAATAGGTAGCCTTATGTATGCAGCTGTCACAACAAGACTAGATATAGCATTTGCTGTCAACAGAATGAGCAGAAAAGTGTCAAACCCAACTGAAACCGATGGGATATCGGTCAAACGCATCTTCAGATACCTAAAAGACAAACGTGGTATTGGCATTAATTATCAGACTGAACAAAAAGGTCTCTTCGCCTACTGCGATGCCGATTTTGCCGGAGATGAGGAAACTGCCAGATCAACAACTGGAATCGTAATTCTATTTGGAGAGGCTCCAATCTATTGGCGCAGCCAACGTCAAACATTAGTTACTCTATCCTCAACTGAGGCGGAATAAGTTAGTCTATGTTCAACAGTTAAAGATGTAATATGGATCAGAAAGCTTCTGCTGGAACTAGAATTCATAAACAAAGACCCAACGCCAATTTTCTGCCACAATGAATCAACACTACGTCTAGCATCCAACAAGAAGAGTAGTAGCCAACGTACTAGACATATGCACGTTCAATCTCAATATCCAATAGAAATGATAGAACAGGGGCAAATATCTGTTCATCACATCAAAACAAAAGATCAATTGGCCGACATGCTCACAAAACCTACAACAATCGCCAAATATTCGGTTAATCGCAATCGTTTAATGTACAGTCTTTGCCTATTAACTTGTATGATGAGCTTATTAGCATCTACAAACGCGATTGCATTTGATAGAATCGGACCTCTTGTATATGCCCACGTAACCGATAAATACGTTGACAAAGGACTTACAAGGAAACATACTTTACGTGGGTTCAGAAAATGGAACAAATGATATATGGAATCGATAGAGCTTCTCGAGCTGATTACAAACATGTAGGTCATTTTTCCGTCTTCAATGTCGTTCTCGAGATATAGGGCAAAAACTCAAATTTTGACTGAAATACTAGTATGTTTCCTTGTAAGAACCTCTTTCTGTTCTTGTCATTGAAGGTCTTGCGACAGTGGATGCATTGGTACCGAGCTTGCACAAGCCTCTCCCGACGAGGTATGTCTCTCCTCAGGCGCGGTTTCATACTTGTGCGTGCTTTTCCTGAGACGATCCAGCAGATACAGAGGCACGGTCAAGTTGGACTTGGACAAGAGATGACTAGGTTGGCCGCTCTTGTACTCCCGTACCAGCTCGCAGGCGATAGCTACGGCAGACGAAGCACAGTGATCCTTACCCAACTGCTGTCTGAACTCCGAGGCATGTACAGGAAGGCTAGGCAACTCATCCTTGATCACTATCTGAGTCATTCGATCCTAGATATAATCGTTTCCTCCGTCAGCAATGATAACGAAGGACTTTGTAACCATCACTATATACAAGTGCTCCGACTCTGGCAAGACATAAACCCCGGGCTTAGAGCACCTAGCGCCTGGATATAGTCCAAAGGAGTCACAACGCGACCATTGATGCACCTCCCGCACGACTCTATCCAAACCAACATAGTTCTCTGCCTGCAAACTGGTACAACCTGAGCCAACTGCACCATACCTCGGCTCGGGAAGACGATGCGCCAAGCCCAATCTCTCACAATACCAGTAAATCATACGCGTGTTGGATGAAAGAGAGAGATATAGTGGGACTACGATACACTTATTCTTCTATCTTTCAACTGTACTTTTTATTCGTTCCGCGTCTACTTATATACTCAAACCTCCTCCGCTTTCACTTCCTCTTTCGCTCACTTTAACTCTCACTATCACTCTCAAAACCTCTACAAAACGAGTCTCAAATCCTGCTCATCAACAGGATGAGCAACTAATCACATTTGGCTGTCGATCTCAAAATTAAATGATTGCCGGAGATCGAGCCTGCCAAGTGTCTTGTCACGTGAGCGATACGGTGATTTACCTGTGCAATATGTGTGCATGTGTGTATGTGTGTGCGTATATGTATGTGTGTGTGTGTGTGCAATATATGTGTGTGCAATATGTGTGTGCGCAATATGGGAGTAGTGCCAAGTAGTTAGTGCCAAGGCGCACTAACTGGCACTGCCTATCGAGATGTGCGTTGTGCCAAGTTGGCGCACATCTGACACGCGCGCACTCCTTCTTCAACCACTCCTCTGGCATCCAAGTATACTCGCTCTCAGGATAACCAACCCAATTCACCTTGTAGTCTCGAAGAGATCCCTTGAGGCTATGAGCAAGGATCGTGTGGACACGGCCAAGGCATCCAACCGAAGAGATGGCGACTGCTGCTGAGACATGGATATCTCACCTGGTTCCAACACTATAGTATCGTCATTATCATCGTCACTAACCTGCGGCTGCTGCACAGGACTGAATAGAGCTCTGATAGGACCAGAGGAGCCAAGAGGCGGATGCGTTTCGTCTACGTCCATGGACACATCACCACCGAACTGACAATGGGGGGTTCTTTAGTTTCCGGCCCCAGAGATATTGCAAATTTTCCTTCATATTCGTGTTCAGGAGGTTCGAAAAGAGTCCCCTAAGATGTTTTCCAGGTGCGGAAACTTCCGGTTCCGGTGCTACAGATAAAGCACTAATTTTCGCAATTTCGTACATTAATGAACGAGAATTTTAGAAATTAGTGCGCGTTATGGAAAAATACACGAGATTCCACGTTTCCAGACGGAGCCCGAGCACCCCCCCGCGCGCGCGCATGTACATGTATGTATGTACTTCGGTCAAAACCAAAGCGAGCGCTTCGCACTCGCGATCTTGTGAACCATCCGAACCAAAGCGAGCGCTCTGCGCTCGCAACCACAACCACACTAGTCCGTTTCTATAACAAAATTTTTAGGATTCACTCATTCCTGAATTACTCATGATTTCACGTATTATATTTCAATGATTAACACACTTCCGGTCGAATCCTGAACCGAAGGTTTCCGCGCTTTCGGAGTAGCTTAGTTGTGTCCAGCAGCCTCTAATTAGTCCATTTAGACCCCTTCCATCCTCTTCTGCGCGGGGCCGAAAACTAAAGAACACCCTGACAATGATTAACTGAGATGTACCAAGTTGGTCAGACTTGGACAACTGGGACTGACAAGATTGCCTAGCTACACCCCGAGGCGCCGAAGCGTTCTCCTTATCATGGGTAGCATTGAGGCATATATAACCCTCTGACGACTTGCACCAGTCGCAATACCACTCGGAGACACTCTGCACCCCGGCCAAGCTGACTTCAATGCAATGACAGTGATACCAGGCGTTGCGCCAGTCGGACCCAACGCAATCAGTATTGGCCGTCTCTATATCGCATATAGGAGAGGGATAGGCTAGGCTTACAGAGTCGGACATAGTGAGATATAGGTTGACTAACAAGTTGGTCTAGGTTAGGACTACTGACGGGATTTGGTAGATTTGGACTCTGTTTACGGTTTAAAAGGGCTCTATGGGAGTGCAACCTGATCCTAATACTATCCTTTGACTGAGAATCCTAATGAATTCAACTTGGTGAAAATTTCGTTTATCGTCTAGTAGAATTTTAAAATTTGAAAAAATACTCCTCTCTCTCTCTCCCACTCTGTTAGTAGATTGGCACTTGTTAGAAGTATAGTCCCTGTCTAATTTATTTTCTATTCAGCTGTCTTATCTTGCCCGGGCTCACTTATGTAAGCTGCCTGGGCTCAACAATTATCGAATATAAATAAAGGAGTAGCGGACGGGCAACACAGCCGCTGAATATACGTCTACCCGTTCGCTACTCACCAAAAACCAAACCAATCTCGTCCTCTCCTTCCTCTTTTCTTAACAGCACTATTAATGTTCATATGCTTTTATTCTTATAGTACAAGTGTTGTTGTTCAAATCGCTACGAAAATTAAAGTGTATTCAAAACCATTCATGTCGGGCTTTTAAACCGTTGGTCGACTCTCGATTAGTGGGCGTGGCGCGGGCGGTTTCCACTGCGCAGAATCAGCACATCCCAACACTCCCCCTCGACCCAATGTGGCCTTCCGGTTTGCCGAAGCCTTGATTCTTTCCTTCCATTTTCCTACCCAGGTAGGCGCGGATGGGACTGGTTGGCGTGAGCCTCGTTCCTGGCTAGATCGTCTGCTAGGTTAGGATAAACCATGTCATAGTGGGTGTCATTGATATTAACGACAAGATTTTCCGTCTGTCCCCCAGTAGTCTGGGTTCCACCCGGTGGCGCTGGTCCATCTTGTGCGACTTTGAAGAGGCAATGGATTAGGCTCAAAACACTCACTACCGTTCCTAGGTATCCGAGGATGGTCAATATGCTTGTTAAGAAGAGAAAGGCTATTGTCTTTCCTCCTATGTTGAACTCAAAAGGTTTTTCCCTCATCGACTCTCTTCTCTTATTTTGCTCAATTAGCTCATTTTCAAAGTCGTAGTTTGGATCTTCCGAAAAGATGGTAGGTGAGGGGATGGTGAGCACTGGCTCATCACCTCTTATGCTTAAGGTTATGACCGTATGGTTATGGTCATGTCCTGGGATCGAGAAGGAAGTTAATTGCGTCATCTCAAATAGATAGACGGGACAGGTGAGTGTCATATTGCTGACAGAGATGTTGTAACCGTAGCAATATATGTGCTTACTCTCTGGTCTAGTTATGACCTGCGGGGCACAGAGGTTTCGGCAGGTTTCCAATTATTTATCCTAGGGTCAAAATAATTTTTAACATCACACCTGTCCATGATTGATTCGGTCTTGGATCTTTGATCCCTTGAGTACAGTTTGATGTCGAGGTATGGATAATGTATGTGGGGCCATCATAATGGACAGGATCTGTTCCTATATGTTGGAAGATCGACTAAAATAAACTTTACACTAGTTATATTCTATATTTACTTGGTTATTCTTTAGTATTGCCCCACCTACTTTTCGGGAAAATTTATACATAATAGGGATCGGCTCGATGCGACGAGTCTAAATATCGTATTCCGGAAGTGCGGAAACTTTCGGTTCCGGTTCTACAGGATGCGCACTAAATAGCGAAATTTACTGATCATTTGTACAGGAATTGCAAAAATTAGTGCGCTCTATGAGAAATTACACGGGATTGCGTGCTATTGGATCGAACCCGAGCACCCTCCCCCCTGCGCGCGCGAGTACGTACATGTATGAATGCGCTTCGCTCCGAACCAAAGCTAGCGCTTCGCGCTCGCGATCTTGTGAACCAACCCAACCAAAACTGAACTAAAGCGAGCGCCCCGCACTCGCTACCAGTGTTAGTAAAACTAAAGGAAAGGTGGAAAATAAACTTAGACTAGAGAATCGTTTGTAGAAGTGTTACTGCTGTAGGCAGAACATCGACTAAAGTTTATTTCTCGTTGGTTTAACATAGGT
>WNKI01000004.1:3432179-3552406 GCA_015350385.1 Aculops lycopersici | reverse complement strand
TTGCGCCTTTTTCAACGGAGAGCAACGCAAGTCACTGAGCTCGCCAACAGCAAGCCAGCTAACAACAAGAAGCCGCAACGGAGCCACTAAAAGCAGCCAAAAGCCACCACCAAGACCGTCACCAAGAGCTCCACTAACAGCCGCCAAGAGCGCCACCAAGAGCCGCCGATCAAGAGCCGCCACCAAGAGCCGCCACCAAAGAGCCGCCACCAAGAGCCGCCACACCAAGAGCTCCACCAACAGCTCCACCAACAGCCACCAAGAGCGCCACCAAGTCGCCGCCAAGAGCCGCCAAGAGCGCCACCAAGAGCCACCGCCAAGAGCCGCCACCAAGCCGCCGCCAAGAGCGCCACCGAGAGAGCGCCACCAAGAGCTGCCACCAAAGAGCCGCCACCAAGAGCGCCACCGAGCCGCAACCAGAGCCGCAACCAGAGCCGCAACCAGAGCCGCACCAGAGCCGCCGCCAGAGCCGTCGCCATCGCCGCCGCCACCGGAAACGGCCGACGCCCAAAGGGCCTCGCCGCTGCCGTCGCTGTTGTCGTCGCTGCTGTTGTTGTTGTTGTCGTCGCTGCCGCTGACGCCGTCGTTGCTGCTGGGGCCGTTGCTGCCGCTGCTGTGTGCTGTTGCTGTTGTTGTCGCTGCAGTCGTCGCTGCCGCTGCCGTCGTCGCTGCTGCCGCCGCCGTCGCAACTACTGCTTCTCTTAGCCTAGCATGCAAGTTCCATTGATTTGGACTAATTGCATATGACTAGGGGCCAGGGCAACTCGGTCTCTTGTTGAGCCAAAGTGGGTGAAAACCCTATGCCGTGCAGGCGTTGGTAAGTACGAATCGTGGACGTGGTGTAAAAGCTCCGATTTTGTTAGAGTCAAGTTGCTTGAGAGTGCAACTTAAAGTGTGAGGTAAACTACTCGTAAAGCTAGAGAAAATACGGCTACGACGCCGATAGCAAACAAGCACCGTGAGGAAAAGTTGAAATAGTACTTTGCCGAGGGAGTTAACAGGGCGAGAAACCGTCAATTGACAAACGAATTGGAGCTACGAAGTCGTCTCGTTGAGAAGTTGTCGCTGTCGCTGGGGCCGTCGCCGTCGCTGGGCCACTGCCTCTCTTAGGCCACTGCCTCTTTAGGCCACTGCCTCTTTTAGGCCGCTGCCCACTTTAGGCCACTGCCTCCTTAGGCCACTGCCTACTTTAGGCCAACGCCCTCACTAGGCCGACGCCTCCACTAAGCAGTCAACTCTACCAGGTTGTCACCTCTACTAGGCCGTCACCTAAATTAGGCCATTGCCTCAATTAAGCCATCACCTTTGCCGGGCCATTTTCGACACTGCTGCTCCTATTAACGCTGAAACCACCGTCAAAGCTAAGCAGTCGTCGTCGGCTCACAGCCATCGCATAACTTCAAAGACTATTACCACTAGAGGACAACAGTCACTCATTGACGTAACTGCTGCTGACATCGCAGCCTGTCAACATCACGACGAAATCCAAGGCAACGCAGCTACTGGGGACAACAAATCTATTAACGTTTCAATCGATGAAACTATGCAAGCAGTCTAAATCCAAGGATCCTCGAGTAATAAGCAACTAAGAGTAAGTTGCAAAGTCGCACTAACTAATAGAACTAACAGCGACTGAGAATAACAAAGCAATAATAATAACTCATGTGACACTGAGTTAGCTTTGCTGATGAGGAGTCTGAGTGAGTGGGATAAGCGAACGCAACTATAAAAGGATCTAGAGACAAATTTTATTATCTCTCCCGTCACTCTCATAACCCTAGAGAGTAGATCACTGTCTTGGCGCTACGACTGCTAGCGTCCCTCTACCAGTGTTTGATGTCAACGAATCCCTTCCTCAATCTCCAAATTTAGTTATCAACAACTAATTGCAGCTCGCCTATTAAGTACAAATCAAATCAGACGAGTCTGAACCTCACAAATTTATTGGTTTGTTTTACTTTGGCACAACGAAACAAAAACTAGCTACACTCTAGATCCAGTGGTTTGTGAGGCACTCGCTGTTTTATTACCATCCGCATTAGTCGTCTGACCGCGCAGTCGGAGAAGTACAATAAAACCTGAAGTGTCATTACAGATATAACCATTTTTGGATTTGAATTCAAGCTAGTATAGTTCGAAGCCTAGCAAACAACTCCAACTGAGGAGAGGAAACTCAGAGGATCAATAGTATCAAACCTGAATTGGGCATAACCAAATTAGGCTTGGAACTCAGGTCAATATCCCAACTCACAACAAGGTACAACTGCGCAGACACAAGTTTTCTAGTACTAAACTGAGAACAACGCGCAGGTCAACAGCATCATGTATCGTCACACTTTCAACGAAAGGGATGCAGTGAACAGAAGGGAACCCGACTGGGATCCTTTTGACAATCGATGCAGTTGCCATCGAATAATTACAGTGGGCCAAGAAGTATTACAGTGTGTTAGATGTGAATGTTTCCATCTACATGATTGTTATTTAGTTCCAGAAGATGACGAACCAAATTCATCAGAATACTGGTACAATATTTGCTTAAAGTGCGAGGAGGATATCGAGTTACCTGGAAGACTAGCTTTTGAAGCTGAACTAACAGCAACAAATACAACTAGATCAAGTCCAGAAGGAGAAGAAGATTGGCTAATATACCAGCCACTTGTGGAACAACCAAGTACACAGTCAAATCCAGCTGAACAACAATCAGGCGAACAACCACAAGAAAGAGAAGAAAACTCGAATGCAAACAACGGCTCAAATACTCACGACGTTGAGGAAACTAAAACAACAAACTAAATTTCTGCTATCATAATCAAAACAAAAGCCAAAACTAATACAACTACTAACACTAATACAGCGCTCAACAACAAATCGAATTAAGGTACAAAATGTCGGACATCAAAGTTGATAAACTAAATGCCCGTAACTATACAACATGGAAGCTAGTGATGGCTAGTCTTCTGAAATCAAGAGGCCTTTGGGATACAGTCCAAGAAGATCAAGTCTGGAATGATGAAAACAAAGATACCGAGAGAGACGAGAACGAAGAACTCGATAAACTCAAGGATGAGGATTTAAAAACAATGATGAGGAATGAGGAGGCAAAACACTTGATGTATGCCACCATGGATGCATACCAAATCGCTTCAACAGGTTCTTGCTATAATGCACATGAACTTTGGACAAAAATCCAACAAAATCACGAGGGAGCAGAAGAAAATCTGCGCAACAATGCACTAGCTGACTTCCTAGGCTTTCGTCATAACAAAGGTGAGTCTCTAGTAACCTACGAATTGACACTCGCCCGCCTCTCAGCAGTAGGCCAAACAATCGACGAAGCAACCAAGCTTTGGGTCTTCAGACACACACTACCCAAGGAGCTGAAGTCTGACTGCAATACCTGGTCTCTAGCTAGACCAGATGGGTCTATTTCTGAGTTGATAACTCATCTGAAGATCTTACATCACATGGAAAAGTCTGAGGGAGATCGCGAATCTGCCGCTCTATTCGCAGGAGGACAACCCCAGTTAGCAAGCTCAGGAACCAACAATAAGGTAAGTCTTTTCTGCACCTACTGCAAGTTGACTAATCATATCTGGAAAGATTGTCGTAAACTACAAGCAGACAAAAATCGAAAGAAAGCCTATGCAACTGGCAACAACAACAGTCGGAATTCCAACAGTAATCGGAACTCAAATAACAATCGCAATAATCGGCAAAATAGCAATAACTATCAGCGAAATCAAAATAACAGTCGCAACTCGAACAGCAATCGGAACAATAACAACAATGATCGCAATCAGAGAGTGAACAACAATACTACTAACAACAATAACAATCGCTACTCTGAAGCCTATATGGCTAGTGTGTCTGGACCTACAATTCACAACATGAACGTTTGGGTTGTAGACTCGGGTGCGACCAGTCATATGACACCACACAAGTCACTTTTGTTCGATTATCACAAGTTCGAGACACCTCATCCAGTTTACTTGGGTGATGGTAAACGACACGAAGCACCAGGGTTTGGCAGAGTAAAATTCACCTGCAACAATCGGTCTGGTCATCTCACTGAGGTCCTATGGATCCCACAACTGAAAGAGAACCTCTTCTCAGTATGCACCAACTTGAATCAAGGCTATGACATTAAGTTTCAGTGTCAACCACCCGAAGTACACTTCATCAAAAACAATGAAATCAAACTTACGGGATCAGGATCAGGCCGCGGTTTGTTCACGTTGATACTCGAACCAGTGGTCAACCTAGGAGCATCGCCGGATCAAGCTTTGGTGGGAGCATCAGAGGAAGAATGGCATCGTCGCTTTGCGCATGCATCTAATGCACGCATTCGAAATCTTATCAGCAATGAAGCAGTACTAGGACTCAATATTGACAACAACACCAAGAGTCGATGCGCGTGCTGTGCTGCTGGCAAACTTTGCCGATCATCTCATCCAACAAGCAAGCATAATCAGGGAGACGAAAACTCAGCCACTCTCAACATAGATACTGTGGGGCCAATGAGCCTTAGTGTCGGAGGAAGCACATACTTTGTTTTAGCAACAGAGGGTTACTCTGGCTACATGCTAATATCATTTATAACCTCTAAAACTGAAGTACCAAGCTCAGTTAAGCGAATGATTAACAGCGTTGAGCTTAACTCACGCCGATTGGTCAAGCGCCTGCTGACTGATAACGGCACCGAATATGTCAATCATGAATTGAAATCATGGTTGGATCTAAAAGGTATAGTGCACGATACTTCGTGTCCACAGACACCAGAGCAAAACGGAATGTCAGAGCGTTCAAATCGCACTATAATTGAAGGGGCTCGGACTTTGCTGAGTGACGCAAACTTACCAGAAGAACTCTGGACACATGCAGCTGATACAGTTGTCTACGCTACGAATCGAACAATTTCACCTCGGGATCCAGAACACAAACGAACACGTTTTGAAATGTATCATGGATACAAGCCGGATGTCTCAAATCTACGAATCTTTGGTCAATTTGCGCTCACCTACGTTCACAACAAAAGATCTAAGTGGGCCGAGAAAGGAGAACGCTGCAGATTCATAGGCTACACCGAGCGTAGTAACACCTACAAGTTTTACAGCTTAGAAAACTATCGAGTCTTCCGGTCATGCGATGTAGTCTTCCTTAAAGATGACATTAAGGATACACAAATTGAGAAACCTGTAGACCAACCAGAAATAGCAACAATTCGTCACCAACCAGCTATCAAACGCCCATGTTTAACTAACAACGGCAACAAGAAAAACACAGTCAACAATTTATCAAATCTGCAGGATAATCTGGACGGCAACACACCAAACAATCATACACTCGACACCTCGACAACGGAGATCATAGATCAGAATGAAATATCGAGCGATGATTCAGTTCACTGGTTGTCGGCGGATGAATCACCCTGCAGAACCAAAAGAACAGTCAACAGGAGAACAACCCGCTCCAGAACTGCTGAAGGAAAATCTGAATTGACTCTACCAAAGGATGCAGTCAAATGGGGTTGGGGCATTGAACCAAATGATTCTCCAATACAGAGAGCACTCTTCACGCTTGATGATGAACCAAGGACATTGAACGACGCTAAATCAAGCCCCGAATGGCCAAACTGGCAGAAGGCGATTGATGAGGAGATGCAAGCTTTAAACAAAAACAAAACCTGGATTCTAGTTGATAGACCCCCGAACACCAAACTAGTAAAGAACAAATGGGTCTTCAAAGTCAAATTAGACCCACAGGGAAAGATTGAGCGCTTTAAAGCTCGATTAGTGGCCAAAGGTTACTCTCAGATCGAAAATGTGGATTACAAAGAAACCTATGCTCCTGTTGCAAGCATGAATACCATACGTATTCTATTTGCAGTTGCAAATCAACGAAGAATGCAGATTCTTCAGTTTGATGTGAAAACTGCATTCCTTCACGGAGATTTGGATGAAACAATCTACATGGAGTATCCGGATGGACTACCTAATCCTAAAAACAAAGTATGTAAACTGATCAAGAGTTTATATGGCCTTAAACAGGCCCCAAGGCAATGGAATAAGAAGTTTGATGATTTTCTGAAGAGATTCAACCTACAGCAATCGAAAATCGACAAATGCATGTACTTCAACAATGACAGAACTCTATTAATCGCCATCTATGTAGATGACGGACTTGTCGCCTCGAGCGACCCAAAATTACTAACGAACCTAGTCAATTATCTGAGAGATCAATTCGAACTCAAGGTAATGGAATGTGAAGCCTATTTAGGCTTCCAAGTTTCGAGAGACAAGGAGAATGGGACACTTTTTCTACACCAGTCTCACTATGCGACAAAAATACTCGAAAAATTCAACATGGCCGACTGCAACCCGACCAGCACGCCAGAGGAAGTGAAACAGACTGATACTGACGGAAAAGAACTTGGGCCTGAGTATCCATTCAAAGAGCTTGTCGGCAGTTTACTGTATCTAACAACATGTACACGACCGGACATCGCACATGCCGTGAGTATGGCGAGCAGAACGTCGAAACCAACAACCGAACACTGGATGAGACTAAAAAGGATCCTAAGATACTTGAAAGGAACACTGAATCAAGGTATCCTTTTTAGGTGGGAGGATTCACCAGAACTTGTTGGTTATAGTGACGCTAACTACGCAATGGACGAGGAAACTCGGCGATCAACAACAGGATACACTGTAATGTATTGCGGAGCGCCAATTGCTTGGCGATGTCAGCGTCAGCCAATTGTTACACTATCGACAGCCGAAGCTGAATATGTAAGTGGATGTGAACTTGTCAAAGAATTACTACCAATACGACAACTCATGATAGAGATAGGAGAGATTGAGAACAAACCAGTTACAATCTTTATTGACAATCAATCCACGATAAAAATGGCAAAAGATGAAGGCAGCCAACAAAGAACAAAGCATATTGACGTTCGAGAGAAATGGCTAAATGAACAACATGACAAGGGAACGATAGCCGTTCAACATGTGCCTGGTGAGTCACAAATTGCTGATATACTCACGAAGCCTCTTCACAAAACCAAATTTGCAAAGAATCGCGACCTATTAGTCAGCACACTAGTTCTATTGTCACTAGTTACTGCTGTCACAGCAAAGCACTTCAATTTTCAAGAAATTTCACCAGTTATATTCAAGTCGACACCGTATGTTAAGATCGAAGGATATACCGACTATGAGTTAGAAGTGGTATTTGTTAATCCGTGTTACAGATTCTTCAATAATCTCACCACGAGTACCAAGGACAATGACTTACTGGAACGGAATTGCCTTACAAAATTAAACCAAATTTATAACATGAATGTTCACTACTGTAAGGGTCCGAGAGATGTCTGGAAATACACACCAGAAGAAGCTCGTACTATGGTCCTGAATGGTTCTGTCACGACTGACTATAAACGTGACCGCAGAAATCCTGGAGTTCTCATAGTAGTGGGAACAGTTGTTTGGGGTGCTGGGCAAATCTATGACTATACCGCTCAAGAAACGAACGCAGAGAATATTGCAATTTTACATCAAGCAATCATAGAAAGAGACAAGTTTCTAAATGCAAGTCTTCAATATCTAACTGCCCTTAGAAATCAAAATACTCGTATTGTTGAAAATCTATACAGGATGGACGTTAGATTGACAAATTTAGAAACCAGAGTGGACAACTTCCCAACTATTGCGTTTCTCATAAACGAGTACGATAATCTATTTGAACGGATAAAAACAATGATTTCGCTCATAGATCAAGCAGCGCGAAGCGGAAAAGTATCACCAGCTGCAGCCAAACTAACAAAAGATCCACTCTGGGAAGAACCAGCATCGGAATGGTCAACGCTTAATGCCTGTCAGGTTACCTTTGATCCACATGATGTCGATCTAAATCTGAAACTAAAGTATCATTTCAGACTACCAATAAGGGAAAAGGAGATCAATTTCTTCAAGGCACAGGCATTTAGTTTCTGGAATGAAACCAAAAATGGAGGAGAAGTTCAACATTGTAAGATGGAATACAATGGACCTAAAATAATTATGCAAAATGTGTCTAGCAACTGCTTCTACGCAACACATGAGACAATCAATGATATCGAAGAAAGAGGAGGATACGTAGATGCACACTACACCTGTGACAAAGAAGGAGGAACCGCTGGTATAGATGGAAGCGCGTTCACAAAAACTGTTTGTCTTGCTAAACGACCACCAATAACAACGAATCAGTGGATAGACTTTAATGGATTTCACCACATCCAATGTGATGGAGCAATGATTACCATTGATGGAAATGACTATAAGTGTCCTAAATATGCCTTCAGAATACCGAACACTCACACGTTCAACTTGACTGACTACAGATATTATGGTCATAAGTTTGCAAGGACATATGTCAACCGAATGGAAATTGAATTCAGCAATGATCTACTCAGACAACTCAGTGTTGAGCACGTAGATATCCATCGTATTAACGACACAGAAGTACAAAATGCTTACACAAGACTAGTGTCATCGTTCAATGACATTAAACAAAATATAACAATGAAAAAGATAGAACTGCCAGATGTAATCAAGAAACCAATTGCATGGGTCAGAACCTGGTCTAACTGGTTCTGGGACATGGTAGAAAAGGGAGTTATAGTAATAATTGGTCTCGGAATACTGATTGCACTTATATTGGCAGCTCCACTTATCGAGGTATTATTCATAGTGCTTAGAGGAGTATTTATCTTTGGATCAAGATTCTCCGGAACACTGTACAGTTTGAGAGAAATGATGAAGCACCATTTCAACAAATTCAAAGCAAAAACCAGTCATAAGGTTCAACTTCTAAAGGCAGAAGTCAAGCATCAGAAGCAGAAAGTTCGTCAATCTGCAAGGATCCGCAATGGATACATGAAAATGGTGTGATGCACAAAACCATAGGAAATCTGAAACTAATATACACTAACCGCCTTTGTGAAACAAGATTTTCGTTTAATAATGTAACTAATAAGCGAAAGTCGAGTGCACACGAGTAGGTGGGAGTGTTACGCGTCATAGCAGCGCCGCCTAGACGTGCGCAGCTAACGTCGCTATGCGCTTTCTCTACTCTCTGCACTCGCTCGCTCAATAAAGCACGCCGCTGAGATCACTCACTTGCGTTTGTGATCTCGTCGAGCACAAATACACGAACACCGCCGCCCCATATGCTCATTTTCCAGCAGGATAATGACCCCAAGCACACCTCTCAGCTCGCCCAAAAGTGGTTTTTGGATCAGGGCATCGAGCTGATGAAGTGGCCGGCTCAAAGCCCTGACCTCAACCCCATTGAGCACCTGTGGGCTCACCTGAAGCGCCAGCTAGGCAACTACCCGGAGCCACCCGGAAGTGTGCTCGAGTTGTGGGAGCGCCTGAAGGTGGAGTGGGAGAGGCTCAGCCCAGAGGTTTGCCAAAACCTCATTGGGTCGATGCCCGAGAGGATGGCGGCGGTGATAAGGAGGAAAGGGGGAAACACCGACTACTAATGAGGTTTGGCAAGACCCTCGGCAGGCGCTCACAAAAGTGGCCACGCGAGGTGGTCCCAGTGATAGAGATAGTGAGAGAGAAAGCGAGAGAAACAGAGGCAATCTGTGTGTGCAAACCAAAGAAGAAACAACGTGCTCAATGTTAAAAGCAATAATAAATAAGAAAAGTTCCTATTCTAAATATAATTCAGCAAGTTTATTCATCTCATCAAGATCGTGGCCAGTTTTGAGAGGCACTGTATATCATCAAATTCTTGATTTTACTCATTGATTGACCGAACGGCTGCGAGAAAATAACTTTCTGAATGAGAGAATGAAACAAGGACAAATCATTAAGACATCACCTGATATTGGAGTTTTTTGTTATAATTGGAAATGCAGCAACGATTACAACTCCCTCCATTTCAATCCTATGTAATTCCAATATCGAGACCTCACCTTATCAACGTCAGATAGTAAGGTGCACAATTCATCAGCGCGTATTTTCAAAACCAATTTGTCTTGGTGAGTCCTAGCCTGGGCCGTTGATTTGGTAAGCTCCTCATGTATCATGTCGAGTATGAATGAGAGAAGATGAGGGGATTTGCAGTTTTTCTCGGTCTTGAGGCGCTCGCAAAATAATCTTGTTTCGTTGTGGCACGTCAATCCCTTAAAAGCTAACATTAGTATACCCCTTAGGTACGACAAGGAGCTTTCGTTGTTAGGAAGTTGTTCTATTCTTCTATGGACATGTTTAAGCTCATTCTCGATCCATCCCTCATCCTCATAGCGATGCGTTTCCTTAACCACGAAGTACCTGTGGTTCCAGGCTGAATTGTTCCTGACGTCCATAGCTACTTGCGACTCTGTAAATTCTAGCTCGCCTTCCCAGAGTCCAAACTCCTTGATGACCCACTGACGGTGCTGCCAGGCATGGTAGTTTTTGTTATCGATGCTTAAAACCGAAGCTGTAAGCTGCTTCTCTTGTGATCCGTCGCGTAGCCATTCAACTATTGTTTTTCTATGATGCCAAACTTGATAGTTTTTTGGATCATTCTCAATAACCTTCTCGACGTAAGACAACTCTGATCTCAAGTGATGATCTAATTTCTTCAGAATCCTCCGCCTGAAGTACCAGACGCTGAAGTTGGATCTTTGTAAATCAATACAATCTGCCGTTAGGGCGAGGCTTCGCTCGCTCAACTCATCTCTAATAAGCATCGCCCTAAAATAACTGAACGCCTCCTCATATCTAGCTGTGTATTTGATGTCCATGATGTTAGTCTGGGTTTTGATCGACATGGGCTCAACATCTGCCCATTCCGGTCGGGTACTGTAGGATACGAAATCTGGCGAGCTGGAACGTGTTGTGGAGTCGTCGTCATCATCTGATTCCTCCAAGTGTTGCGGCGGCGGCGGATCATTTTCGTCGCTATTCATTTTAGCACCAATCCTCATGACAGTAATATCTACCAGGTGGTCACTTGGGTGTCCAAACAATTAGTTGCAATATTGAGAGTTTGATGGCGAAAGTCGTGATAATAGTCTCGATGGGCGATAATAATGTGCAAGATGGTGCGGCGTTTGTTTTGACTAGCGCGAGTATTTTGATCGCATGGCGGTCACATGTGGCCACGACTCGCATTCGGATGGGAATTTTGGAGCCACCGAGACTTGGTATTTTAATGTAACTCCTTATTGAATTAGTCTCAGATAATACCTTAGTTCACTTTGAATTGTGATCATCAATTGCAAAATTATATGCCAACAAGTCCCTTCTAAAAACTTACAGCATTGCATCTTAAATCAGTCCAATCATACCGAACAAGAAGCCCAATAAAGTCTGATAAATAGAGGTCCACAATAATGGTGCCAAGATGGAGTTCTTATCGAATACAGAGAATATTAGAAATATTTGCATCCTTGCCCATGTCGACCACGGCAAGACTACCATTGCAGATTCTTTGATATCCAGCAATGGGATTATATCTCATCGAATGGCTGGTAAAATGAGGTATCTTGATAATATGCAAGATGAACAAGAGCGCGGAATCACTATGAAGTCGAGCAGTATCGCGCTCAAGTATCTCAAAACTTCTAGCGACAAGTACCTTATAAACCTCGTTGATACCCCTGGACATGTGGACTTCTGTGGAGAAGTATCAGCCGCGGTGAGGCTTTGTGATGGAGCTTTGATTGTTGTTGATGTTGTTGAAGGTATTTGTCCACAGACAAAAGCTGCTTTAGAGCAGGCTTGGAAAGAAGGAATCGAGCCTATATTAGTATTCAACAAATTGGACCGACTAATACTCGAGCAACAACTTGACGAGGTTTCTGCAGAGCAAAGGCTCAAACAGTTGCTGGAGCAAGTCAATGCTATTGTTGCAACTCTTCTTAATACTGAACTCTTCGAAGATGAAGCCTCATTTAGTGCCGAAAAACGCGAAAGGAAAGTATCAAAGTCAGATAGGAGTAGTTCTAATCGATCAACAATTGATAATGATTCATGCAAACAGGTTTACGACTGGGCAAGTGCCATTGAAGACATCGATGATGATAAGTATTACTTCATGCCGGAGAAGAATAATGTAGTGTTTGCCAGCTCATTAGATGATTGGGCTTTCACTATTGGTTCTTTCGCTGATATTCTATCGAGAAAGCATAAGATCAACAAGGCAGCTTTGCAGAAAACTCTCTGGGGTGATTACTACATAGATGTCAAGCAAAAACGTATAATGAAAAATGCTCAAGTCAAGATCAAGAAAACACTATTCGTATCAATGGTACTTGAGAGTATCTGGAAAATTTACGACACTGTTTGTGTGCGTCGAGATAAAGTTCGAATGCAAAAAATATGTCAAGTTCTAGAAATCCAGCTGAATCCGAGAGATATCAATCATACGGATGCAAGATATCAGACGAAGTTGATTATGAGCAAATGGCTGCAATTGTCTAGAAATATGCTTGAGGCTGTGACCAATATCGTGCCCAGTCCCAAGGGTCTCAGTGAAAAACGAGTAGAGAGACTATTGTCTTCAAACTTGACACGATTTCATCAACTTCCGCCCCAGACTCAACAGCTAAAACAATCCTTTCTAACTTGCTCATCCGACGATGATGTTGTCAAGGTTGCTTGTATTTCCAAGATGGTGCCCGTAGAGAGGAAGAATTTACCCGAGAACAGGAAAAATATAGTTAGAGTTCAACCACCGCCGCCGCCGACAAACGTGGCATCGACAGATGGACTAAAATTAAAGGATTTGGATAGAGATTGTCGAGAATCCAAAAATATAAAATTGGATTCCAGTAAAGAAAATGAGACCATTTTCATCGCTTTTGCACGAATTTTCAGTGGCAATTTGCGCAAGGGAGATAAACTCTATGTTCTGGGCCCGAGACATGATCCATCGCGCGTGGATAATAGGACTCTCGTCAAGATTGATATAACAAAAAAACTGGATGATCTAGAACTCGGGGAACATGTCACAATGGCAGTGGTGGAAAATTGTTACCTGTTAATGGGACGAGAGATTGAGAAGATCGACTGTGCTAGAGCTGGGAATATCGTAGGAATACAAGGTCTCGATAAACACCTCATCCGGACTGCTACTTTATCTAGTGATATCTACTGCCCTCCATTCAACGATTTGCATATGTCAGCACAACCTATCCTCAGAGTAGCCATTGAGCCGAAGAATCCATTGGATATGTCCGCCCTCGTCCGTGGATTGAAATTGCTCAATCAGGCTGATCCTTGCGTTGAAGTCAGGCTGCAGCAAACTGGTGAACATGTGATTATAGCAACAGGTGAAGTGCATCTAGAACATTGCATCAAAGACCTCAGAGAGCGTTATGCGGACGACATCGAGTTGAACGTGTCACCTCCGATTGTTCCCTTCCGCGAAACTATAGTGCTACCGCCAAAGACTGACATGGTGAACGAGACTATCGACGATAATAACCAAGAGCTATCAAACTCTCGAAAACAACTTATTAAGAAGGGAGCATTTGAGTTGCTGACTCCAAATAAGCGCTGTAAGATCAAGATCAAAGCATCACCTTTACCTGAAAATGTAGTAAATTGCTTGAGTGAAAACAGCGAGTCACTTAAGGTAATGGCCAAGCTTATAACCTCGAGACAAAAATCATCACCTCAGTTCTTAGAGCAGCTTAGCGCATCCAGTCGGCGAAAAATCGAGGAGTTCAAGAAAAAGCTAACTGATTGTTTCGTAGAGAGTCGCAAGGAAAAGTCTGAATGGCGACACCTTTATGAGGAAGATTTAGTCGATCATATTTGGGCCTTTGGACCCAAGTATTCCGGACCCAACATTCTGGTTGCAAGTCAGAGCGTTCAAATTGACTATAGTCACTGGTCTCGGCTCGCAAACTCTCGCTCACCTGAGGATGAGTCATCAGGGGCACAATCATCACAAGCAGATGGGCCAACAACTTCAGGCAAATGTGACGAATTGAAGGACTATCTCGACAGTTTCATTAGTGGATTCGAGTTAGCCTCACAATCTGGTCCACTCTGCGAGGAGCCCATGATGGGAGTCTGTTTCACAATACTGGACTGGTCATGTCTAGACCCAGGCAGCAGCCAAGTTGTCGAGCTTGAAACAATGACCAACAACTCGTTGAATCTTAGTGATCGGGGGACACCAGAATTTCAAGTTGCGGAGGACTCAGCGGACAACGACTCCATTGCAAGCAGTGGTCATTGCTTGTCGAGAGCTGGCCAGACTTACGGACCAATGAGTGGACAGATTATATCGACTGTGAAGGAATGTTGCCGTAAAGCTTTCCAAATGCAAGCCCAGCGTCTGATGTCGCCCATGTTTTCATGTGATATTCAAGTTACCACTGATGTGCTTGGTAAGATGTATGCTGTTTTAGGACGCCGTAATGGACGTATCTTGCACGGAGATATGCGTGAGGGTAGCCAAACCTTTGAGATCAAGGCATTCGTACCTGTTATCGAAAGCTTGGACTTTGTTAGTGAGATTAGAAAGCAAACCAGTGGATTGGCAAACCCTCAGTTGATATTCAGCCATTACGAATTGATTGACGTGGATCCATTCTGGAAACCGAATACCGAAGAGGAGTACGCGCTATATGGCGAGAAAGCAGACACAGAAAATCAAGCCAGAAAGTATATGAATTTGGTTAGAAGGAGAAAGGGACTTGCGGTCCAAGAGAAGATAGTTGAGCATGCCGAAAAACAGAGGACAATAAAGCGAAACAAGTGAACTTATTTTCTGAATTTTGTGTCCAATTCCAAACTGCTAGCTAAAATACCTGTACGTGTTTGGTAATTTCCGGCGATAGAATTCCGCCCCGCGGTCTACTTGATGGCTTTGCGGTAAACATTTCCACGTCCACGGTGCACGACTCACAAAGTTTGGCTCGATTTCGCACGTGGTCATTCTGATATGTGCAGTCTCTCTCGTGTGAGCAAATATCAAGCAAGACGAATCCATTCCGACGTCCTTATTATCTAACGTGAAAGATATCATATTGATCCCAAGAAATTAAACGATTGACATTATTATGGCGACACCGGCGCACAGTGAACTTGCATATTGTTTAACAAACCAGCATTTCGGTCCAACTGTTGCTTCAGTAATTAGAACACTATTCAATTTCGATCAGGCATCACTACGATTACTGCGAGCCAACTTACCGAATATAAAATTAGTCGACCTTAAAAAGGCACTTCTAATCTTGGTGAAACATCAATTAGTTGATTATGTTAGAGCTGTAAGGACATTCCACCAGCAATATGAATACTCCGTCGCTCTAAATAGGGTGTTTAGCTTTTACAGAGGAGGTAAGATGATCGACATGATTGATGCTAGAGAAGGGAATGTTGCGAGCAGTTTAGTGAAGATTCTACTTGAAAAAGCATTATTGAGTCGAGAAGAATTGATTCGTCTATCGTCTCTTAAATTGCAACCGGACATACAAAAGAGTCAGATCGAGGAATCACTCACATCACTCATGTCGAAAGACTATATTGTTCAGAATACTCAGAACTATTGCGTCAACTTTGAGCGTCTAACAAGGGAACAGAGGGATGATCTAGTTGTAAATACTGTTAGCGAATTCTATAACAATGACCCCAAGGTGAGAAGTTTGTGTCGCACTATACTGGATCTGTCTTTCGAAACCACCATTGCCGACGCATCAGTAACTGCGCCCGTTCCCCTGATGGATATACTTGCCCGACTTATCCCCCAGTACATCCGACTGCAAGTAGAAAAATATTTGGAAAAGTTGACTTCAGAGAAAGTTTTTCGCTTCTTCTTAACAAGTGGAGTGCATCCTAACAAGGGAGCGATGTATGCAATTGACGTCGGACTAGTAATTGATTATCTAGTCAAAGAACACCTCTGCTCCGTGATAACAACAAGATTTGGGCCCAAATGCTGTCGCGTGTTTAAGGTATTGTTACAAAGGGGTCCCCTGTTATTGAAGCAGATTGAAGAGTGCATCATGCTACCCGCGAGAGATGTCAGGGAATATAGCTATATGCTTATCAAGAGCGGATTGATTCGTAATCGTCAAGTTCCTAAGACTCCAGATAATGCGCCGGGGAAGTCGGTATTCATCATGTCAGTTGACTTGGATCAAGTAGTTTACAATATTGCAGATACTTGTTGTCAATCAATGAGTAATCTACTAATGCGACATGAACACGAGCAACGTGTAAATGAAACTCTCATTGGGCGTTCAAAGGCGGTGGTTAAGCTTATCAAGGAGAGCGGCCAAGAGGCTAGTGCCGAGTATTGGACAGAATACTTTAGTAGCCACGAGTTGAGTCAACTAGAGCGTGTCAATCTAACTTTGGACAAGATACTAATCGCAAAGAGCCAAGTGGATGACACTTTATTTCTAATGCATACATGGATACAGCTCAGGCCAAGTATGGATAGAGACTTTAACTGAGAAAGCATCTGGTTTGGCAACTTTTAATCATTATTACAAGTTCTCTCCGCACTCAAATCGATTGAAGTAGACTATAGAAATTCTCTGAGACTCGCAAAAATCTCGAACTGTCATATCATCAGATAAAATTAAACTTTGATCCATGATGGACGGCCAGTCATCTCTTGACCTACTCGTTGGCTCTAGTTGACCCTCATCATCCTGTAAACTCGAATCACTGTCAGCTCTTTCTGATTGCTCTTTGGCTTCTCTTTCGGCCTCCTCTAGCTGAGTTCTGATTCCTTCGGGGAGCTCGATATAAGTAGGGCTATATCCAATTACATGATGACAAAGTCGATCTCCAACTTGCTTTGGTAACTTCTCATCTGTTGAGGCGAGCTCGTCAAGATTCTTCAGGGCAACAATTGCGCCATACCTGCCAGTCATGACGTCGAAATTATCACAACCCTTTGATCCCGACTTTGAGTGTATTTGTCCAAATAAACGACATTGTTTATCAGAGATGTTGAAGTGATATGCACGTCTCATTTTTATATTCTCGCCGAGTCTACTGATTAGTGGCGCAATCTGCGTCTCGATATCTTTGAATATAGTCTCCGTTGGCATAAACCTTTCCACCATAGTCTGTTCTGGTGTCCCAGCAATGGAACAGTTGTCTGTATTTGAAGCAATCTGCTCTGTTATGGATATTGCAAAATCTCTGAAGAATTGGTTCTTCGCAACAAAATCTGTTTCGCAGTTCAGCTCAACTAAAGTTGCAAGTTTGTTGTCATGACGGATTGCTAGACTGATCAAACCTTCTCTCGCACTCCTGTCTCGAATCTTCGTTGCTTTTTGTAAACCATGGGCCAGAGCTTGAGCTTGCAGCCAAGTCTCTGCTTTTTGAACATCATTGTTGTGCTTGTCAAGGGCCTCGCGACATAAATTGTACGCCAATCCAGTTTTCTGTCGGAGTTGAAACAATGGAGATTTAGAAGTTGATTCCAATTGACTAGAAATGTGAATAGTTCTTCGGGTTATACACCTGAGTGACCAGGTGGCGGTAATCTTGAGCCTTTGCATGATCATGTCGAGAATTTTAATTATGTTACCTAATTAGTATGAAGGAATATTGATTGAATCGTTCATGTTTGTTTCAAGAATGTGAAGCTTGCTAGATGAACTCGCTCTTTGTATTAACAATGTGGATTCTGCAGCGCGCACGCTCGCCCAGAAGGCGTGTGTTGTTTCACAGAGGGATGTCGGTTTAAGACTAGGTCTCACATATCAATTCTCTCTAGGGGCATTGTTTACAGAGTATTTTTTAACCAGTTTGGGTTCACTGGAGTTTCAGAATTTATTGGTCTATATTAAATTTGTAACTTGCATCGAATCAACCACATTTCATGGCATGACTTCGATAGAGTCGGTTATTGTACAGGTATCTATATACAAATTCTAACGTGATCAATTTTTGCTGCCTAACATTTTGCTTGTTAGATATAATGGCCTCCGCGGCATCTCGAAAACTCCTACATCTACTCTGGTTGATGTAATCATAAATATTGCTGCAGGATCTCTCACGGTCGGCAACCTCAGAGCTGCCCCTCAAACAACAATCTGTCGTCGAACAGTAGATTCGATGGACCTTCGAGATCATCAAGAGTAGCATTAATTGAATTGACGTCCACCCAGCTGAGTTCTCCACCGATCGTGATCGGCATAACGCCACCTCCTGAACCTTCTGCTGAGGTTTATTAATGAGCTCTGCTGACTCAATAGAGGCGACATCTGCCGCATTACCGAACAGGGATTCCTGCAACTTGTAAACATCCGCAATCAGCTCGGCTTCATCGCCCTCTCCTACGATGGAATCGATGAAGTCTGTCTCCTCGGAACCTGAAGCAGCCGAATACACCCCGCTAACTGATGAGGCTGGTGAGAGTGGGGAGTTTGATGCATGTTGCAACGTCTTTGGGTTCAATCCTGATTTGTCCATTTGTTGACGATTATTGTTGTTACCACCTGTGCCTTGGCCCGCAGAGACCTTGGAAATTGTGTCGACGTCGCTGACGCCCGAGTCTTCGACTCGTATTGATGTCGGGTGTGAATGATTTCCCGTGTTGAGCTGAGATTTGAGGCGCTCGTTCTCCCATCTCAACCTCTTGTTCTCTTCTTCGAGATGATCTATCTTGGCCCGTTTCCTATCACGAGCGGTCTGGGCGGCGATGCGATTCTTCATCTTCCGCCTCTGGAGCTTCTCATTCGGGCTGAGATGGTCCAGTTTCGCTCGCACCCTCTTCTTCTTAGCTGGCTCGAGTCCGCTGTACATGCTTGTGCTTTCCATGGAATTATCTGAATGATTAAAAGCCGACGATTTGAATGCTTCATGCATCGACCTTTTTAGCAGGTGATAACTCATTCTCTTGTGCTTAAAACTATTAAAGTCGGTTAAGTTTGCTTGTTTCGTCTCTATTTCTTTCAATATTTACGAAAGAGACCATGCACCCTAATCTAGCCCATCACTAGCTGTGATTTGTTTGAATTATTGTGACATTTTGACACAGGAATCAAGTATCTTGACTGGAGATATTTGAATTTCCATCAGTCCCATAGATTAACGTGAGATAATGTTCTGAGACTCTGTGTTATTTTTGTCGACCATTGCCGATTGGGCCATCGCACAGCAGCTGGCGGCTCACAAAGGCTGTGAGCCAAGCGTAGCATCGCCAATGCTTCTTTCAAGCTAGAAGTTTCCCTACAGAAGTGTACCCTGGTTGTGCATGACTCACTACAGTATGATGACGCTACATAAGCTCAATCGCGGCCACGCAAGTTTTGTGAACCACAGCTATCGACGATATCTCAACAACTGCAACCTCCACATATTGGTATCCCTTGTTCCACTCGTATCCGAGCCTCCAACTTAGTTCAACCGGACTGGCCAACCAATCGAGAGCAACTACATGACAGTAGTTGTCTGCTCCAATATACCAGACGGACCTTATTTACATTCTGTCCATTAGAAAAACAAAGGGCCTATCAGGTAGATCGTCGAGATCTATGCCTCGTGCAAGAGCCGCTTGTTCATGATGAACTCTATATCCAGTATATTGTACATCCCCATTACCACACTTGTTATTCCAACCTATCATAGTGTTTTGGAGATTCTGCATATAATACATGGAAACTTCAAACCCATTTTGCGGTACATCACCGTGAGTCTCTTATTATTTGCCTTTATATCAAGCTTAGGATACTACCAACAAACTATCAGATACCTCGCATGGATCGCACTCGGAATCGCCTCCTCAGCCGGTCTCGGATTCGGGGCGCATACATTTGTTCTATTTCTTGCACCTCACATTGCAGCCGTCACACTAGCTGCTCATAGCTGTCAGAGCCTCAACTTTCCCGAACCTCCGTATCCAAACGAGGTCATTTGTCCAAACACGACCGACGACGAGCCTGTGACCTTTCTGAAGATATTTCTCAAGGTTGCAATAGAGTCATTTATGTGGGGTCTAGGCACTGCCATTGGCGAACTGCCTCCTTACCTAGCCGCCAGATTTCATGCAGAAACTCGAGGCCGTGCGTTGAGTGGTGGTGATAGTCTAGAGTCGAAAAGTGGCGCGGGTGGCTGGTTGTCAAAATGTGAGGAATGGATGGTTATGGTGATCAAGAAGATAGGTTTCATTGGAATACTTTTATGTGCTGCAATACCAAATCCCTTATTCGATGCCGCAGGTCTCGCCTCTGGCTCGGCTCAAATCCCATTCCTGTCATTTTTTGGCGCAACTTTCATTGGAAAGGCGATCATCAAGGTATCCCTCCAGTCATCGTTCGTCATTCTTGCGTTCCACAACAAAAACTTGGATCATCTCATCGGTCGATTAGATAATAAGCTTGGCGAGCTGTTCCCTCCATCGAAAGATCTCAACATTAGTGGACGCATGTCCCAACTCTTGGAGGAGCAACGAACAAATGTCCTCAAGAAACGTATGGGCGAACCAACACAATCCTCAACGATAAGTGTATTAGCCAATTGGGTTATAATTGCAGTATTTGCAATATTTATAGTATCATTGATTCGCAATCTTGATAATCGTTATCGCGAAAGAAAGTCAAATGTCATCAAAAAGACTGAATAATAATTTTTTAGTACAATTTAGACTCTCGAGGGAGACTTGGTTTATCCCAAAGACTCTCCGATCAAACAAGAAAGATAATTTATTACCATTAGATTCCTGTTAGCTACCAATTAGGACATCAATTTGATAATTGTAATCATTTTTAGTGCTCTCGATACAGCCAACAGTATTGTGTGTCCATGGTAATCATCAATTTTATTAAGTAAAACTATAGGCTTGTAGTTTGTGTATGTTACATAATTTTGTTAAGAACATGAATTCGAAAGTTTGAAGTGAAGATTTGTTTGTTTGTTTCAAAGGTGAATAACTGTTGTGGTCGTCTTTGCCGAATCTTGATAATGGTGAAGTGAGACGCTAAAATCAAATCTCAAAAGTATTTCACTGTGGAGTCGATCAAACCTCCAGTCCGGAGTGCAATATGAGACTCAATCTCTTTTCTGGCATGCTCCACATTATCTGGTAAGCCGGTAACTTCAAATACAGGTTCTTTCTCACGACTTGGTGTGATAATATAAGTATTTGTTGCCTGTTGAATTCGCTTTATAGTTGCCCCTTTGGGTCCGACAACCAATCCAACAACTCGGTAAGGGACTCGAACTTGGATTGTTGTCTGTCCTGGAGCTTGGCTGATGACACCGCCTCCAACAGCTTGGCTGGGTGATCCCAGGGAGCCCAAACTAACTCCATTGATATTATTCTTTCGCTGTAATCTGATTTGAGTAAAATGCTCAGCTGCGGATAAAATTTCATTCTTGGCCGCGTTAACATCTTCCTTCCGGCCGGTCACCACAAACACCGGCTCTTCACCACGAACTGGAGTCTTTATATAAGTGTTGGTCTTGGCTCTTAGTCCTTTGATCTTGCATCCTTGGCGGCCGACGATTTCAGCGACGTGCTCGCTGGATGGAACCGGAACACACTCAGTCGTATTTTGGCTCTTTTTGTTACCCCTAAAGTCATTATCTAACTCTGCATCGGCTTTGGAGTTGAGACATAGCATTGTAAGCTCTATGGCAAGCTGAAATGCACGCTCATCCTCAACGGTCTGGCCAAGTTGTAGATACTGCTGGGGTTGCGGTTGGTGGCTATGGTGGTTGTGGTGGCTGTTGTTTGTTGTCGTTGGATTAGCAGTTGCTGTCAACATTTTTATAGAATATATAGCAAGTATTAATAGATATAAATTTGGTGATAAAGGTAAGCTTTTCCTAATTTGTCCAATTAGATTTGTCTAATAATGAATGAATGATAATAAAGTGCCTTTGAGTCTAGCTATATAAAATTTGGTGTACTCTATCAAACAATAAACATCGTTACAGGGTGTGAAATTGGGATATGAATATTTAAAATCAACTAGTTTGTCTTTGTTGCAGTTCTCTGAGTTAGCACCCACTATTCGTTGGTTGAAAATTTGATTAGCTTGAGGTGAATTAACTATTGTGTGCAAGTTTGTATCAACTGATCAGTTGCCACGTAATATATTGTGTGGCCTTTTGTGTAATGTTATATACATAGAAATATATTTATATATATATATATAGATAATATTTTCGTCTAGGTATGACTTATTAAATAAATATTAGTATTTATATGTGCAAACCCACTTCATTGGTAACTTCTCATAGTTCCAGTTGTTGCTGTGGCTTTTGCTTCTGTTAAGTTGCCAATGATCCTAATATTTCTCTGGTTATGTATAGTTTCGATTATGAAGACGTTAAATTCATTACTGAGAGTCTGACTTTGGTTTGTCTCGGAGCTACTTGGATCCTGCTCGTCTAGATATTATCAGGTTTTTTGTTGTAAATACTGTGAGAACGACACGATAAACAATTTTACTTAATATAAATAAATCTCTTCCCTATATTCGGGCGTTTAGGTTTGTAAAATCATGTGTAAAAGGATTTCTGAGGGCTCGCTTACGGGTTAGTACACAATATATGATGATGGATGTTTAGTTTCGCCTATTTGCACCAATTTGATGCAGCGGTGAGTGCATCAATTCTTAGGTGTGGATTGAAGGTGATACAAACGATTAAAGTAGGTTTGAACTTTATGAGGGGACAAAGATATAATAATAATAATAATAATAAAGTGTATAAATTCAGAAGTGAATAGCTGTAACAATGTAATCACTGGTGATTCATGAAACTCTCACAATATTTACTCACAGAAGTTAGCTCGCACTGTGGACAGCGCGATTCCCCACCCAAAGAACGCGTGTTTCCCTAAACGTAGCGCGACTCTCTTGTTCTTGCTGCGAGTTTTCTACCAATTTCGCTGCGTTGCACTCTCTTGTTCGTTCGCCAAAAGCCTGCCTGAGCCATCGGTGCTGCTGCAAATTGCAACGGAATTGTTGTTGTTGTCGTCGTTTTGCCCTCTTCGCAGTCACCCGAGTCCGAGTGCGGCCCCTCTTATTGCTGGAATTTTGCGTGCAACTTCACGGGCAGCCTTCTTGCCGCCCCCACACAGGCGGTTTGAAATTCTTGTCGCCTTTGTCTGCCGCTGCTCAGGAGCAGCCGTCCTTGAGTCTGCGACCCCCTCGCGCCCATAAATAACGAGTGCAAACTCGACTGCTACTCACCCCCACGCAGTTCGGTAGCCAGCAAGCGTCGCACAGAGTACTGTTTCCAACTACTCGGTAGGGCTGTGCTTCAGGTTGCCTGCAGGTTCTGCTAAAAATTCTCCCCCTTCCCTCTTTTTCAGATTTATCTGCAGGTAACCGGAATAGAGCGGGGGTAAAATTTTTTCGGCAGAACCTGCAGGCGACCGGAATCACAGCCCTATTTCTTACTGATTGTCGCTCCCTCTGGCGAGCACACAGAACACTTTTCCCGTGCCCATCACCGCACGTTGCAGTATCGAGTGCCACAATTGTGGTCGTGTTGCTTTGTTTACGTTCCCTTTTGTCATATTGTCTTGATACAATCTTTGACCTATTACACAATGATTCGCAGGAGAACCACCTTCAAGCCAAACTTGAAACAGGTGGCCCCGCAAACTATTCCTGCTACACCCTTGGCGCCACCAACTGCCGCAACACAGTCTGAGGCCGAAAGTAGAGATCCCATCAAAGATACCGAAGCGTCGAGTCGAGTTGTTGTCGAGACCGCCAATCGAAGAACACCAACCCATGAAGTTTCCGAGCGGCAAGTTCAGGAAGCGATCGACCAGTTAACAAACCAAAAATTCGAGCCCATCAAATCCCTAAGCTTGAGAACCTCAGCGAACAAGGATGTCAAGCTTCGAGACTTGCTATTTTTCAATCCGCCCATGACAAAGGAGCAAAAGCGACACAAGAAAAACGTTTCACTAGCCAAGAAACGGCGACCTGAAGAGAACCAGCAGCCTAACCAGAGTGACAATCAGGATAACGACAAGCATGAGAATCGGCCTCTAAAAGATGGAGAAGAAGATCAGAATAGTTTCATGCCCAAAGTAAAAATGGGTCCTGACGGAAAGCTAGTTTTAGACGAGAGTTCCACAATAATCAACCGTAAGAATTCCATCAAAGAGCAAGAGGCGATTGTAGAAGATAACGAAGAGATTATATGCAAAACCAACTATGACTCCTATCGACGCAAGTCTACCAATGCGAGCCAGACCAAATGGTCGCTGGACGACACAAAGAAGTTTTATCATGCACTCAGTATTTTGGGCACCGACTTCTCCCTCATGGAGTCACTTCTATTCTCCGGCCTCAGAAGCCGCACCGAGCTTCACAAGAAATTCAAGAGAGAGGAGAGACTAAATAAGGGTAAGGTGGACGTCGCGCTATCGAGCAGAATTCCTCTCAATAGCGAACAGCTAGAGGATCTCAAAGAAATGTTTTACAAGTGATTAATAAACTTTTTGGTTCATTCGAGTCGCGGTTCGTGTCATCGATGAGAAAACTCACCGGCATGGTGTTTCACATGTTGAACTGGATCTTCTCATTGTCTTCGCGTAGAAACCACCTAATGCTGCAGATGCAATTTGTATCAGCGGAACCTTGAGGCGACCTGAAGCCTACACAGGAGGCAGTTTCTGTGATCTGGCTGCTCGCCGCCTGCAAAAAACCACCAGTTGCACCACAGAAATACATGTACATGTAACTCCAACATGTGCGCCGCAGTCACACTACATTGAAGTGACTGCACAAGATCGCGCAACTCCTACACTTTCCTACCTATCTTCTCGAAGTATCCTCTAGGATAAAAGTAGAAGCACCGACTTAGCTCTGATCATTCCGCTTTACCGAAGTCAGAAGCCAGTCAGCAGTACAAAGTCCAATTGAGAGTGTCGCCACTTGTTACAAACAAAAATCCGTTAGCCACTTTTTGATAAGCACTACAAAATAACGCAATTTCCCTTCAACTTAAACTCCTATCTCTAATCTGGATACATCCCAGCACAAGCAAATTGTCAAGATGACCGACTTCCAGCAACTCAAAGACATCGCCAACAGGCTGAGAATCAACTCAATCAAAGCCACCAATGCCTCCAAATCTGGACACCCGACATCGTGCGCCTCGATGGCCGAGATTATGTCTGTCCTTTTCTTCGACACGATGAAGTACACAATTGAGGACCCTAGAAATGGCGGCAACGACCGTTTTATCCTCAGCAAGGGCCACGCTGCACCCATTCTATATGCCGCCTGGGCCGAGGCTGGTCTCTTCCCGGTCGAGGACCTGTTGAATTTGAGAAAAATCGACTCCCTCCTCGAAGGCCACCCAACCCCAAGACTCAACTTTGTCGATGTCGCCACTGGATCACTAGGCCAGGGTATCAACTGTGCGGCTGGAATGGCATTTGTTGGCAAGAAACTAGACAAGGCCGACTACAACGTCTATTGCCTCATGGGCGATGGAGAGTCGGCCGAGGGATCCGTTTGGGAAGCTCTGTCTTTCTCCGCCATCCACAAGTTGGACAATCTTGTGGCAATCTTTGACGTCAACCGTCTCGGTCAGAGTGAGCCTGCCCCCTACCAACACCAAATGGACATATACGAGGCCCGATGCAAGGCTTTCGGAATGGACACTCATGTTGTGGACGGTCACTCTGTCGAGGAATTGGTGAAGGCATTGACCGAGGCCAAGTCCAACAAAAATGGAAAGCCGAAGGCTATCGTGTGCAAAACTTTCAAGGGCCGTGGATTCCCAGAAATTGAGGACAAGGAAAACTGGCACGGCAAGCCACTGGGAGCTACAGGTGATAACATCATCGAACATCTGGAGAAGCTTCTGTCGTCGCCAACAACCACCATCAAGCCGAAGAAGCCAGAAAGGGCGCTCCCAGTGCCAGACTTGTCTGTTAAACTATCGCAACCCCCTTCTTACAATGCCGATGCCAAGGTGGCCACTAGACAGGCTTATGGCTTCGCTCTAGCCAAACTGGGCCGTAGCAACGAAAGAGTTATTGCCTTCGACGGCGACACCAAGAATAGCACTTTCGCCGACATCTTCCAGAAGGAGTTCCCGGACCGCTTCGGCGAGTGTTTCATTGCCGAACAAAACATGATAGGTGTTGGTATCGGAGCAGCTTGTCGGGATCGCTCTATTGTCTTCCTATCCACTTTTGCTGCTTTCTTTGCCCGTGGATACGACCACCTTCGTATGGCTGCCATCTCGCAATCCAACATCAACTGTGTGGGATCCCATTGTGGAGTTAGTATTGGCGAAGATGGACCCTCTCAAATGGCTCTCGAGGATTTGGCCATGTTCAGGGCCATTCCGACTGCAACCATTTTTTATCCCAGTGACGCGGTCTCCACGGAGCGTGCCATCGAATTGGCTGCCCAAACTAAGGGAATCACATTCACTCGAACCTCGCGTCCTGCTACAACTATGGTCTACCCCAACGATGAAGTTTTCGAGGTTGGCAAGGCTAAAGTGGTTTCCAAGAATGGGACTTTGGACCAGGCTCTAGTTATTGCTGCTGGTGTCACTCTCCACGAGGCGCTGCGCGCTTCCGACATCCTGGCCAAGAACCACCAGACCCACATTAGAATTGTCGATCCATTCACCATCAAGCCCATCGACCAAGAGGCCATCCTCAAGAACGCCAAGGACGTTCAGATGAGAGTGGTTGTCGTCGAAGATCATTATCCCGAAGGTGGAATCGGTGAGGCCGTCCTAAGTGCGCTGGCGGGTCATCAGGTCAACTTTGTCCACTTGGCAGTTCGTGATGTTCCTCGTAGTGGACCTCCTGAGGTCTTGCTCGAGAAGTTTGGCATATCAGCTAAAGATATCGTGAACGCCGTCAACAAGCTTGTAAACAATTAATTCAATGCAATGGGAGGTTCACAAATTGCTTTTTACATATAACAAATTAAAACAATTTTAAATTTATTCGGATTGTGTTCTTATCTCATATCTCATGATGATAAATGTGGAATCTAATGTTGATTGCTGAGATCCAGCAGCTCAACTAGCACTACTCCTGGGTATCGATACCGGACAGTGGGAGGACGGTTCATGAGACTGAGCCTCAAAGAATTAACCTTTCTTCAGAAGTTGTTGCATCTGACGATTTTGATGCTTGATACTATCACCTGCGCGCTCCGACTTCTCGGCTATCCTGTCGATCATATTGTTTTGGTCGCCTATTTCATCGCCCAACTGTGAGGCCATTTCTTTCAGTATTCCTAATCCGTATCCAATCTCACTCAGGTCCTCCTCGAATTTATCCTTTGGTTCGTCGCTTGAGACACCTCTTCGTTGCGATAATAATGAGGCTCTGCCTCTAGAGGATGAGCCAGATGATGTAATTGAGCCTGCTATTGGAGAATTCTGTGGCATATTGGCAATCGTCATTCCACCTGGAGTGTTGGCTACTGGTACCGCCGGCGTTGTATTTGTGGTGGAGCTATTCCCAAACAGACTCTTGAATCCGCCGAGCCAGGATCTCATGTTATTGAGATGCTTTTGCGTGGCTCTGGTTGTAGCATTAATGGTATCTAGACCATTCTCAGCTCGATCCAAAGCTTCTCGTTGCGATGATAACATTTCTAATGTTTGCTTGCCCACCCTTTCGCTTTCCATTATTGCAGCCCTACTGTTGGCCATGGATTGACTCGTTCTCTCCTGAATGTCGGCGACTTTCTTGTCGGCAAAGATGTAATTTTGCGGCCTCTTAGAGATGAACAAGTCATCGTCGACGTCGTCGATATCTTTATTAGCGTTACTCATGGTTCCAGATATTCAAAGAGTGATTAGAGGATGAAAATTTAGAGATTGATACAATATAACATGCAACTATCTGGACGCAAGTTGGCCCAATTGAGTTTTTAATAGCTCAGGCGATGGTTTGTTTATGTTTTATCACGCTTAGTCAGAGGCTGGGATAACTGCAGGCGAGCCTGCGCATGTAAATTCGTAACACATGGCCAAAGTCGGAATTCAATAATCTATCCTTCGCCCACTTTTGCAAACCTTGCATACATCTATTGATTACAGATACAATAACAATGAACAGATCACTTGCACTAACCTCCAAATCTATTTGTGAGATTAGTCGACGGTAGATCTCATACAACAAATTGTGCAACAAAAGAGTTACACGGCTCAGCTCAGATATTGAATTGGATCCAAATGCAAGACTTCAATTGAAATCCTCGAACCTTGAGCAGCTATCAGTGGAGCCAAAACCCAAAGGTTTTTGGTTAGAGAGGGCGCCAAATCATTGCAGTCATAGAGTTACCTTAGAGGAGAACAACAATCATCTAGACGCCTACTTAGAACACTGGTCAGGCCGACGACTAGTGAAGGCGTCGATAAGAGAACCGCGCTTGGCCAAGTATTTCAAGAATCCTACCACGAGTCAAGCCGCTTCGGTCATAGCTCAGGTGTTGTCTAGACGCTGTCAACAGAGCGGCTACTTAATTGCCGGAATCAAGGACGGGATGAATCAGACTGACAGCCCAAAAATAAAGACGTTCTACAAGACCCTGCAATCTACTGGCCTTACGTTGGGTGAACTGCCCGAGATTGAGCCGAGAGTCATGGAAGACATGTAGGTAAAAGAAATAAGCTGGTCGAATGAGAATGCTTCAAGATGAGATTCTAAACGATCGTCTTGACTGATAAAATTTACCAAGCAGTATTATTATATACTTTATTCCGCAGCCACTAGTAGCGGCGTTGCGATGGCAAGAAGTAGGAGTCTGGTTTAATTTGAGACTGAGATCTGATTGGCACGTGAGCTCTCTGGTGCTGATGATAATATTGTTGGCTAGGCCGAGCGTGGGCATGAGTGTGGCCCCGATGCAGGTACGGGCCAAGGTCGCCGACATCCCCCCCCCCGGTGGGTGTGTCGGTGATGGGTGGGCGCAAGCGGGCGCTGGTGGCCGTAGTCAAATTGAGCGTCCATTATGAGCTCGTCGTCGAACTGTTCGTCCTCAACTTCCTCGAGCTCGTCCTCGTCCTCGTCGTGCTCACCGCTTTCGGTGGCCGACGGGCTGGCGAACTCATCGTAGGGGTTTCGGGAAAATTGTGGCGGTGGTGCATGCATGTGATTGTGAACGTGATGGGGATGGTGGTGGGGTGCCCGATGCAACGGGTGGTTGTGGCCGGCGGCAACTCGCGACTGGTTCACGTTTTGGGTAACCAGCGAGCTCGGCGCCGGCTTGTGCAGACTCGCCGTCTGAGTTTCCTCGCTTCCGGTGGACGGCTGGTGGTGAGTATCACTGATGTAGGCGCCGTGCAAATAGGCATTCTGCTTGAAGGCACTCTGTCGGTAGAGGCTCTCCTTGTTGGCCTGCTTGTTTTTGTACACAGTGAAGCAGGCTTGGAACACGATCATCGCTAGCAGAATGGCTACGCTCCCTATGCCCACGAGCCACCGAATCGAGGGCTCCGAGGGGAAGGCGAGCTGGACGAAAGGATTGTTGGCGCTAATGGCGCCTGCAGGTGCCGAGCTGGACGAACCGTCTATGTCAGCCTCTAGTCCGTTTGAGACGTCGAGCTTGATCTCTGGTGTTGCCGGGGCGCTTGTGCTCGGAGGGTTTAGGATGGAGGTTTCCTCGCTAGCGTCGGCTGGTTGGCAATTGGAGGCGCCACCAATTTGACGCTTCTGGAGGCGGTGCACTTCCTGACGCAGATATGATCCCTAGAGACCGTCGGCGTGACCTCGTCGCTTGTTGTGCAGGCGCCATAGGCGGCCTGTAGATCTGGTACGCCATTCGGGTACCCGGTCTTCAGTGGTACTGTGGAAGGTGCAAACTCAGCCTTGGCTGGGTCAATCAAGGTGGACGAAGATGAAACGAGGCGGTTAAGCAAATGGATTCTAAGAATCGGGACATCCACTCTAGTTTGTCTGCGGTTGAGCGCATGATTCCGAGCAACACCTATCGGATCCTCAGTTTCAACCATTGCTTGACCTTTTTTATCGATTATTTTGTCTTCATCTTTTTTCCTCCGAAAACCATCCGCGCGCCCATGCAAGAGAGATCTTCCTGCTCTGTATATTGCTCTCTCAGTCCAACCATTTATTTGTCCACCAGGTATCGAACAAGATTGATCTACTCAAGATTTAGATTTGGCTTGATTCGAGAGGACTTCCATGTCCGTTCTCCTGTTAATTAATTAGTCAGTGTCGTCGATTTAAGACAATATTTACCCGCCTCTGCAAACCGGAAGCGTGCTCTCGCTAGCGATTTGCGGGTGTTGTATGGTATATGGCCCCCGGGAACAGTACGTTTTAGACAGATGGGCGTGCCGGGAATCCGTATATACGTATACGCGCGCGCGGGGGGGTGGGGGTGCAAAATTTTCCGGGCCGAAGCGGATTGGAGCTCGACCAAAACCAACCAAACCAAATCCAAAAGATAAAAAGAGAAAGAAAGAAAGAAAAAATGACAAAAACACAAAATTTATTCGAGAGCTATCAGAATGAAACACCCTAACGCAATGGCCGACTATTGGTCCAGTTTGTGTACAGCCTCATGCATTATGATAACCAAGCGAGGTTGGTGTTTTGTTACAGTGAGGGGAAGCTTACAAGTGTCAAATGTTGCACGAATAGAAATTTTGTCAATGATCTCTGTTGTGTGAAGACCATGAAGACCATCAAAGCATCTACAACTCGTCGTTGTCGGAGGTGATCCATCACGATGGACTTGCTTTCATCTTTGACGACACCAATCAAGATCCATACGGCGGCATGCCTGCTGAATATCTAGACAATCTTGGCAGCTCAGATCTACTAAATTACGACGGAAGAATCACGATCTTTCGTCGTGGTTTGGATTGTGAGACTTTGAAATCAACGATAGAGAAGACAAACACAACCACCATCGACAAATTAGCGCCCATTGTTAAGTATGTCGTTTATTCTTGTTTCAACCGAAGTGATTCCAACTTTGAAGTTTAATATACAACTGAATTTTGGGATTAGAATCTCCTCTTTGATAAGCATGGCGCTGCTCAATGGTAGCAATTTGCAATTGATTTTCGATTTTCGATTACATACACTCAATCACCATCATCAAGATCTAACTTATTAGGCACTTTCCCCACGCTAAGCTTGGCCAAATTCAAAAGTCCATCTTTGAAGACGGGCCAGGAGGCTATTATAAATGTTGTCATAGAGTAACAGCCGGAATATCTGATCCCGACATCCGGAGAAAGGCACTATCAAAGCACGAAGCGTTTAAGAAACCATTCCTCATCTCCAAATTCAAAAGTCCATCTTTGAAAACGGGCTAGAAGGCGTCCATTTTGAGCACATTTGCTTGGTACATGTTGTGCAAACTATCGAAAGAACATTTCCTCGCTATCATTTTGCATTTTGTCCACAATCTCCTTCTCGCACATAGCCAGACTAGTGTGGCTATCGAACTTCCTCTAGTCACTTATGGCCTCAATTATCTTCCACGAATCTTCTGATTTTTCCCAAGAGAAAGATTTGAGTTGCCACTAACACGAAACCACATCACCTGGGTTAACCCGGAATCCAGTAAAAAGCACATGAAACTGTAGGTCTCATCTAATCTTCGAGGCGAAAACGAAACTGTAAATCTCTACTGTTTCTTTTTGATATTCGATGAATTGTTGAGGTTGTAAGTTCTCCACGCTTCATAGAGAAGGCACAAGGCCAAAAAATACTCAAAGAGCCCCCCCCAAATACGCCATAGAGTGAGATGCGCGGATCGAATTTTGATCTAATTTATCTTGTAACTGGGGCAAAAGAAGCAAGAGATAATTTCGCATATAACTCACCTCAGCTCAATCAATTGATGTATGGTTTTCTCGGATTCCAGATGAACATAGTCGTGTGTCTCCTTGTCAGCATTGTGCAACCTGCTAACAGGTGGCTTCGGACACGAGGCGAAAAACCATCAAAGAGAGAACCTAACGTTTGGGCATTATGATGATTCAAGGTTGTAAACTCTGATCTTTACTTCTCTATTTGTATACATTTTGCTATTCAACTAAATGTAAATAAAAAAGTATAATCCAGAGTTATAATGATAAAATGTAGGCCGCCACAACTACAGGGAGAGAGAGAGAGAGCTGCCATGATTTGGGAGCATACTAAGACTGAGCAACCAGACGCAGTCGTCTTTTATGATTCTCGCTGAAATGATTGTTACCACGGTAGAGGATCCATCCAAATGGCATGAGCTCAATGTTACCTGAGAAGCGGTGCGAAGCTTTCGGCTGGATGTTGGTTGGATACAAAAAGTGTGGTAAATTTTTGTAGAAATTAATATCTAATTTATCATCATTGAATGTCATCAACCTGAAACTTGGATGAAAACTCCGAACACGTCAGTAATCTTTAACTAGTCCCAAATCAAAACCTAATCGATACACTCCAATTCCTCTACTTTGCCAAGTCCTATTGACTCTCGCCCTCAAATTCAAGCAAAATGGTCAAGCCTCTTGGCGTGACAGACATAGTTCTGTTCGTAATGTCACTCACAGGTAGCGGTAAGTAGGAGTTGTAGTTATTATAATCAGCAATTTATTATTAGCTAATATTTATAACTATGACTCATCATCTCAGTTTTGATTGGCGCTTTTTTTGTCAATAAAAACAAAACTATGGAGGAATTCATGCTAGGCGGTCGCGATCAGCGACTCCTACCTGTTGGTCTGAGCATGATGACCAGCTTTATAAGTGGTCTAACGTTGATTGGCTCACCCGCTGAGCTATACTATCACGGACTTGGTTATTCAACCACCATCTTGGCCATGTCTCTTTGGGTTCCATTCTCGGCCTTTGTAGTCTTGCCGGTATTTTACAATCTTGGCTCAGTTAGCATTTTCAGTGTAAGTACATCAGCCTTGTAAGTGGCGCCTCTGGCGATATTTGTATCAATACTCTAGCAGTAAGTCTATAGAAGTGAGATATACTAACCGATAGTCGAGGAAAAACTACATGTTACTAGTATCTTGAGCATAGGTATCACGTTTCAGTTAAACGATTGATTTCCATTGTGTTCATGTTTCAAATGACACTTTACAATGCAGTTGTATTGTATGTTCCAAGTCTATCGCTACAATCTGTTTTTGAAATCTCCGAATTGGTTTCCATTGGAGCCGTTGGTGCATCTTGCATAATATACTCAACAATGGGCGGCATTAAGGGCGTAATTTGGACCGACTTCTTTCAAGCTGGACTCATGTATGCCTCTCTTATTTGTATCATTATCATTGGAACCCTGCAAGTAGGTGGAATTGGCCCGCTAATTGATACGGCCATCAACGGCAACAGGTTGTCATTTGCCGACTATTTCAATGTTGATCTACAAACTCGTCACACTATATTTACTATCGCTCTTGGTGGTACAATTGTTAATATATTCATGAATGGGTGCAATCAAATTCAAGTACAACGAGCGCTGAGTTTACCTACACTTCGGCTAGCTCAATGGAGTCAAGTTATTGCTGCTGTGTGCTCAGTTGTCGTGGGAATGTTGTCCTCAATTGTCGGCTTAATATTATACAATACCTACAAAGATTGCGATCCCTACGAAAACAAAGAGATTGACAAACCAGACTCGCTGCTGATTTATTATGTCGATACAAAGCTAGACAGAGTGACTGGTTTGAGGGGTATATTTATTTCAGGCATCTTTGCGGCCACTCTATCGACTTTGTCATCGTTTCAAAACTCAATGTCTGCCTTGTTATTAGAGGATATTGTAAAACCTGCAGTTTTGGCCTCGACACAAAAGAGCATCTCAGCTCCGACACAAGCAAAGCTAAGCAAGTTGTTCTCATTTTTGTTTGGTGTTGTTTGCATTGGATGCACTTTTCTAGTGGGTAGAATCAATGGTCTTTTGCAATCCTCGCTCCTTCTATTCGGCGCACTAGGAGCCCCATTTATGACCTCATTCTATTTGGGTGTTTGTACAAGATTTGTGAATACCCTCGGCATACTAGTGGGAATGTTAGCTGGCCTTTCATTGGGTATATATGTGCAAATGTATCAATTGTTTTACATGCCACCGCTGGTCCCGAGTGCACCTATTTCAGTCGCCTCGTGTAGCGCGCAGTCTGGAACCGATCCATTCACAGGTGGCGAAACGCATGCATTAACCTCGACTCTAGGTGGAATTCAAAGCAACAACTCAACATTTTCCGCCTACCAAGAGCAATTGTCGCACCTCAGTCGATTAGGCACCATGTCCTACCTGTGGCTTCCTGTGATCTCGATGATTTTCACTAGTTTCGTTGCATGTCTGGTCAGCATTCTAAGCGGAGGCTGTCAACAGGAGGTGGAGGACAAATACCTGGCCACCTGGTTGCGGCGAGGACTAGTAGAACAACACGAGCAGCGAGCAAATATTTTCATCCAAACGAATGGGATAAGCAACCAGAAAACCAAAGCCTCAAATCTCAGGTCGGTTTCCAATGGGATGCCTAAAGATTTGAAACAACAGTTGAACGCTAGAACCTCTAGTTTCTCGTTGACCTCTCAACATTATTAGTGTAATGCTAGAGAGGAACGCACTAAATAAGCACTTAACCTATGAGAGTTGCAACTTACAAGTGACGAGAGTGATGATGAAAAATAATGATCAACTAGGTAGAAACTCAATCTCTCCCACTCTATAAAATCTTTCTCTTTTTTGCCTAAATAGATCTTCTCGACTCTCTTTCCCTCCTACGAATGGGCTAATTTGGAACGCTTTGCCCTGGAGGCTGAATTAGCGACGAGGATCTCGTAGTTTCTCTTCAAGTGAGTTTGTATGTTTGACTAACATGAATCATCGTTCGCTTCTACACGGTAAAATTTCAGTCTTTCTCTTGCCTATCTCACTATACTACTGAATTAGCCATTCAGGCAACTTGCGACTTCCGGTTGGCGGCACCTACAGCCTTTACGATGAAACGTGGGGTCAGAAACCAGGAGGTGGCGTGAGTTTTGGAATATCGAGAGTTGAGACAATGACGAGGGAGTTGCGTAACTTGGCAACTGTCGTTGGCCACCAGCGAGTTATCTTTTGTGCTCTCAACTCCAGTAGGTTTGCCTCACCAGCTGAGCACGGCTGACTCTAGTCTGTGGGCTCACTTCAACTCACTTCATGGTGACTCCATAACGTAACTATGCACTGCAAGTTTCCTCGGAGTTGGTCAGAGTTGTGAGCGAGTGCCAAAAGTTTGAACTGGAAGTCTCGTCGTGATCGTCGTCTACTCTGCGGGCATCACAGTCAATTTAGCGAACAAAATCGCATTTGTGCAGTTGAATCATCAAGCTCGAGAGGATCGAGTTGCGTCGCATCTCCTCTCGTTGGCGCAAGTTAACTTTAGTTGCTCTCAGATGCATGGGCCAGCCAGTCCACCAGTAAGCCAACTAAACGTCTATATCGAGCTCAGCGCCTGAGGTTGGCAGGCATGCGTTTGAGTGAGTGGGAGTAGCAGCAGCATTATTAGTAGCCACATACTTGCGCTTACGAAACTCAGAGAGAGGGAGGGAGAGAGAGGAGCCTTCTCGCTCGCGCCTCTTGCGCCTAGCGACATCGTCGTTATGCTCCATCGAGGCGACAGGCAAGAGACTGCCGCTTCGTTTGCGGGAGCCGCTGTTGCTCTGGCTGGTGAAGTGGCGAACAAAGTGACAGTGAAAAGGAGACTAGAGGCGACTCGCTTCAATCAAATAACCAAGGAAATGCAATGATGCTAATGCAACAACGCCGCTGTCCGTCAAATGTAAGCCAAGTAGAGAGGCGCGCGTAGATTTTGTTTCGAGACTTGAAATCACGCTCGCGGTTGCCGTTAACTTTTTACCTGGCATTCATCTTATCTCATTGCATCTCCGTCGCTTCAGCTCACCTCAAACCAAATGAAAATCGATCAATCGACACATTAATCGTCTAAAGGCTCGCAGCTTAGGAGTTGGACTTTTTGAGGCAAAGTCCAGAGTCTCGTTTGGTTGCTCACGAAAAGCGGTAAGTAGCGACAGTTGCTGCTGCTGCTGCTGGTCCAAAGATCGGTGGGCCAACAGATAGAAGGGAAACTGTTGCTGCTCTCGCCATTGCAGTTTGCGCAACGGAGTGTAGAGGAAACTCCGTGGAGCTAGGCACTTTTGAGAGGGGCGCCGTAGGAGCCGCCGTTGCCGTTGCCGTTGCCATTGCAGATGGCGGCGCCACTAATGCTCTCCTATTCATCTATTTTGAGTCCACCTTTTGCGCTCGACTAAGCTCCGCGCGCCAATCTGGCGACTTGCTGCTCCGAGACGAGGAAAAGCGAGTATCTCCCTTTCGAGATGCGATCCGAAGAGCGACGACGACGAGGGACAATTTTGTTGTGTGGACAACATTGTTGATATTGTTTTTTATAATTATATAAAAAAACACCGCCCATTGTAAGGCTGTCTAATAATGTGAGCAGTTTGCAATTCGGTTGGCTAATTCTTATATCATCATCGTCCTCATCATCATCATATAAAAAGGAAAAGAGCAAAAAGTTCAGAGACGAGACCGAGACTCGAAGTTTAGCAAGGGAAAAAATCGATTTGTTGGGGTCAAAAGAAAAAAACGCAGACGAGAGAAGGAGCAAAAAGCAACAAGATCCACGGAGCGAATCGCAAGCATAACAGAGGAGAGCACAACGCAACACAGCGCCCATTGTGCGCATTGTGAAACGCATCGCACACTGTGGGCGACAAAAGGAAAGTTGCGTGAGTCGGACATAGCGACAGGAGAGCAGGAAGCAAAATTTATAGTCGCTGGCTGCATGGCGCGGGGCAAGTAAAGGTATTAATTAGCGAGAAAGGAGCATAGTTTTCAGTTGGTATCGCTTTCACTCGCTTCCATTGTGAGTGACGAATGGACAAAGAGAAAGGGTCGAGTTTGAGCGAGGAGAAATCGGGGGGTTCTTGTAAAATTTGCAACACTTTCTAGCGGCGCGTGCGTTTGTGCTACGTCAGTTCGTCATCATAGTGAAATCATACAAGTAACAAGCAACCAGACGAAGAGTTCAAGTTGCTAGTTTTGACTGGAAGTAAATTCAAAGATAAACAAACCAACGAGAGTCTGAGAGAAGGGAAATTTTTCGCTCCTTTTGGCGCACCACTTTTAGTGCCTCAAGTAGCTTTTGTAATTCCACTTGACTGATCAGCGCGTCAAGCTTGCGGCTGCTAGAAGACTACGAATCTGAGCAACGAGAGAAAGAGATGGACCACGCAAGTCGTCCAGTGGCAAGCAGCGTCGCCGGCGCCGCAACCAAATCAACTGCAATAGCAAAAGAGCCAATTGCGCCCAAGGAGGCTACAACGAGGCCAACGACGAAGCTCGTCTTTGGCTTGAGCTCGCGAACCAATCGAGTGAAGCACGACGAGTATGCGGAGAGTCGGCGCAAACTAGACGCGAAAGATGAACATCAAAGAAGGCTTAAGGTAGAGAGGAAGGGAGTGCAAGATAAGGAGATACAACAACAAGTGAACGGGTCGGCGAAGGCGACTGACGAACGCGTGTCGTTAGTGGAGCAGTCGGCAACGAAGTCGAAGACAGCGACAGCGACGACGACGCGAGAGGAGAGACTAAAGTCAACGATTCGAGCCTCGAAGTATGGAAACTTTTACAAGCCGCAAGATTTGACTCAGCCGATCAATCAACCAGTAGCTCAGGTAGAGAGTCAATCGAATCAAGTGGCAGATCGAAAAGTTGCTCCCGTAATAAAAAGTAACACTGCAATAGAGGGCGGAAACAACAACATTAGCTACAAAGAAGATAACAAGAGCAATATGAAGCCCCAGGTTGCGGACGATGAGCAGAATGTTGTCGATGCGACTAACAGCAAGCAGCAATTGATTGGCGCAACAGGTGACCAGAAGCAGAAGCGAGTTAGATCGACAAGCAAGTCGCCGGTGCGAAGGGAGAGTATTGACAATGGCACCAATGGTGTCAACAACGGTAAGGTCGGCCAGGTAAGTGACCAACCACCAGCCGCTCAGGTGGTGCGCCGGAAGTCGATTAGTGGGAAGAGTCCAGCTGGCGCAGGTAGCACAGCGCACCAAGAGGACGAGAAGGAGAAGGAAAAAGAGCAGAAGCCTCGAATGCACTTTAATACTCCGCCGCCGCCGCCACAAAAAACCGCCGGCGCCTCCAAGGGCTCCGTTGTAAGCTATGCAAAGTCCCGCATTTACGACAGGCCAACAAATAAATTCGGCTCCTCGGCGCAAGGTAACAACTTGCAGCACTCAATTAGTCCAAGTGGCTCCTCTTTGGAGCTAACTAATGTTGGCGACCGCTACAACCAGCAAAGCATACCGAAGTCGATCCTGAGCGGCTTCAAGCCACCAAAGCAGATTAACGTAAGTAAGGCGCGCGAAAAATGGGAGGGTGGTGAGCCGTTTGCTCGTTGCAAGAGCCGCCAGCGTCTTGCGGCGCAGGCGGGCAAAAAGCTCCTCCATGGTACCTGGTCCATGACCAGCGTTGTGGCCACCCAACAGCTTCACCTGCAACAGGCTCTGGCGGCAAGCTCGCCGCAATTGAACTCCACCAATTACATGGCCGCCGATCCCTCGGTTAAGGTGCTGACTCGCGGCTCGGTTTTGGAGCGAATCCAACAGTATGAACGTGCGCCCAGTGCAACCATTGGCTCTAGTTTGCCCGGAAGCTCGGGGTCGAGTGCAGGCAGCGGAAGTGGAAGCGGAAGCTCAACTCCATCGGCCAGCGACTCCTGGGACTCGACCTCGACCACCTCATCCTCTTCCTCGTCTCAATCTGATTACGGCGATAGAGAGTCGGTGTCAGTTTGTGAGTCGCTCAATCTCTCGCTCATTGCTCGTCACTCATCGTCGAGCCAAGACCAAGATCAAAACTCAAACCAAGTCGCCAGTCCAGCAACGAGTCCCATTTCGCCCACCGCAAGTCGGCAGGCGCAATATAAACTTAAACTATTGAATCAGCAACAGGAACAGGGAAAATCGTCGCGGGACATAATAACAAATTTATTATTGAGCAACAATGGACAAGCCACTCAATCGCCGCCCAACTCGCCACTTGCTGGATCGGGCGTCTACACCGACGGCTTCTTCTCGTCGTCGTCGTCGCCGTTTGGTCAACAAAGAAGATCTAGTTTACGAAGGAGATCATCAGTCACCAGTAACTCTGGCCATCAATCGACTCAAAGCAACATACCAAAATTCTATCATCCAAATGGAAAGCCAAACACTTATGAGATCGAACTGAAGAAGAAGAATATTGTCGCTTGCTTCGAGAAGTTTCCCGATCGCCAGGCCTCACTAACGGGACCAAATAATAGGCGTCACTTCCACTCTATTGCTTTAGCCTGTGGCTTTTCTGAGTATTTCAAGGAGCCACTTTGTTTGTATATCAAGCATCAATTGCAAAATTCAAATCTATTACACAACACAGCGGCAAACTCGTCAGTGTTGTCGAGAGTTTCACGTAAGCAAAGTGTGGTGGCAGGCGCCAGTCCCTTTGTGCTCGCGGACTTGAGCAACAAGTTGCAAGCAGGTAGAAGGTCGAGTGTTACAAATGAGCAACAACAAGCGCAACAGCAGCAGCAACAACAACAACAGGATGGTCTCCTACCTCAAGGTAGGAGACCATCGTTGACGCGTGCAGCGTCAATTGATACCTCAACCATGGAAAAGTTGTCCAATCAAAACTTTGTTACCTGTGATCAATTTCTCATCTGCTGGCTAAACATGATTAATTATGCCTACGATGAACACGCTCAATTTGTCCACCTGCTCACGCTGGGCAAGCGCCAATATTTGGTGGCCGATGATTTTGTTCCGTTAGTACAATCAATTATCGACGATCACCCAGGACTCAAATTCCTACGCGCCGCTCCAGACTTCCACCTTCGCTACATCCAAACTGTAGTTGCTCGCATATTCTTTTGTCTAAACAAAAGTTGGACAGGTAAACTCTCGCTGAAGGAGCTGAGGCAGGGCAACCTGTTGGCTGTGTTGCGGGTGCTTAGTCAGGAGGAGGACATCAACCAAATAACCGACTACTTCTCCTACGAACACTTCTATGTCATCTATTGCAAGTTTTGGAATTTAGATCAAGACCACGACTTGTTGATTAGCAAGGAGGATTTAGCTAAACACAATGACGCCTCAATCTCGTCGCGAGTCATCGACAGAATTTTCTCGGGTGTCGTTTCGCGGCAGGTTGTTAAAACGGGCAAAATGAGCTACACAGATTTTGTTTGGTTTCTCATTGCAGAGGAGGATAAAAAGCATCCCAGATCAATAGAATATTGGTTTCGAGTGTTGGACATTGATGGCGATGGATTTATTAGCATGTATGAGATGGAATATTTTTACTCTGAACAAATCAGACGACTTGAATTGATGAACATAGAGGCATTGCCATTCCTCGATAGTGCATGTCAAATATTGGATCTAGTCAACCCCAAGGAGAAGAACAAAATTTCACTCTCTGATCTCAAGCGAACCAAGATGGCAACAATATTTTTTGATACATTCATCAATTTAGAAAAGTATCTCGAGCATGAATCTCGTGAGTTTGTATCAACTCGAGACGTTGTCCAAGATGGAGTTGTCATCTCAGATTGGGATAGATACGCTAGCGAGGAGTACGAGAATTTGGTCAGCGAAGAGAGCAGCGTTTAAAGAGTAATCGGATGATAAACAAACAATTTCAATTTGTTATAAAGCTAGTTTCAAACCGACAATAGTAATTAGGCGAGTTCCTGAGGTTAGATTGAAACCGATTATCAAACTCATGTGCCCCAAATATTCAAGGCATGAGGTTTGTGACAAGTATCACAATTTCATGCTAATTTGCTTGCTTCTCATCAATTCCGGTAGAAATGGCGAATTTGAGCGCTAGACGTCATGTCTCAAGGCACAGTATAGAGGATAGATCTGTTGTCGAGTTAAAAACTGCAACAATTGACTCCTTGCCTGAAACACAAAAGCACAAGACTCCACTAACCTAACAGGTGATCTTAGCCGCACCTTTGATGCCATTTAATTTGCTTGAAAAGCTAGATTTTTATTTTTTGCGGATGCACCTCAGCTGAAATAATAACACCAACTGAAATGCCGGTTGATCTCGATGAATGTTCGTAGAAATCGACTAATCTAGCACTCAATCTCGTGGGTTACGAGTGGATACAGCCAAGCGCAAAAATTTTGCACTATTAGAAGATCGCCTGCGACAAATTCTTGGGATTGGCTGTACAAAACAGGTAAGATTCTTTCTTGAGCCATTAGAGTGTTATAATCTGTGTGCTTTTGCTGTGTCATTGAGGGTCCCACTTGTTGCTTTCTTGATAAATACTGATAGACTCTTGCATGCGCCACGTTCAGTATCACGAATTTTAACGTTGAAATTCGCGACAATTCACGCGAATTGCTAGCTCCCGTAGCTAGCTTGTGCGAGTCAAGGGAGGATGTAGCAAACAAAGCAGAGGTTACAACTTCCGGGATCATGTATCTCTCTGGTCGATTGCAAATTTCTTTGACAAGGTATAAATTGAGTTGCTATTCTCATTTTGTCATATTCAATCGCAATACTTCCAACAATCGATTAATTAAATAAAAAACAAACTTCAACAAGTCAAACAAGTCAAGTTCAACGAAAACATTGTCACGATGAATTGCCGATCTTTTGTTATTCTGGTCTGTTTGGTGGTCATGTCGGTTGCCTTCGTTGCGAAAGCCGGTGGAAAAGTCGGCGGCCAAGCAGGTTCTCGTGTTGCCGATGTAGCTAAAAATATGGCCATCTCAAGTGCCTTGAGCGGGGTGATTTACAAAGCCACTGATAACGAAGGACTCTCAGGGAGGATCAAGAATCACTTTAGCTAAGGGATCGATTGAAATGGACCTCGGAAAGCTACAGGTGGACCCAGGAATCAATGATGAAAACAAAGGAGAGAGAGGATTGATTGGTAGCGCTAACATGCATACATAAGAATAAAAATAAAGCAAGAAAGAATACGTGTTCACCAAAAACTGACCGTTGTCCTGATTATCATTATAACTATCCAGCAATCGAGAAACTAGAAACAAAAACTAGTCCCATTTTGACGCACTCAAATCCAACTAATTGTCACTCTCTAGGTTCATTACCGAGATGATAATGACAATAGCGATGCTCACTACACTCAGTCGACTCGTGAGATTCCTCAGTGGTAAATGCTACAAGTATCTCGCCTGTGGTGCAACAAGTGGGCCGAGTGGGCGACAGTGCAAAAGTAATTAACCTTGGTGACTGTTAGACAGAGGGAGCGATAGAGATAGAGCGTCTACTAGATTCGTAATGCGATGCGCTGTGATGTGGCATATTAAAAGTCTCGTACGATTATTGACGGTGGCCTTGTTATTGTAGTCGTCGTTGATTGAGCTCACTGCACAAAATTCCATTCTCGTATCTAAATCGAGAGAGTGTCCATTTTGATCATCCCAAATAACCATTTTAGCTAACAGATAGATAGATAGATGAAGTGAGCGTCCTCATTCTTGCCAGTTAGTCAAGTATTCCGACCGAATGAGACCAAGAGGATGATGACTCAACACACAATGCCCGTCCACTTGACCACGACTGTTCTGGCGTTGGCTCTAGTATCGCTATTGAATCTCATCGCATCACCATCGAGTACCTACTATGTTGCCGGACTACAGGCGCAAAAGGCCAATAATATTGGCAGCAATATCCAACAGCAGCCGCAACCACAACCACAAGTTCTCGTTGCCAAGACACAAAATCAGGATCAACTCAAGCAGCAACGACCGAGCGCCAACCAATCACCAAGTCAACCACTTGTCAGCAAGAGTCGCCAACTCTATCGAGAGTACGTCATCCGAGGCGACCGAGTGCCAACGGGTTGGGTCAAGGTTCCTCGAGACCTAAACGGATTTCCACTGTGCCAGTCGCGATGCTTCGTCATCAACGGCGAGACCTACCAAATGCCAAATGGTAAGTTGAGTCAAAATTGACATTTAAACTCAATGATCCTTCCAAATTTACTGATCTCCAACTCAACCACCAAATGTGAAAAAACTTAGAGAATGGACATGAACAGATGAGTGGCATGGTTCAAATGCAACCTGCAGGCCAGCCACCTTTTGTTCCCGTGTCAATGGAACCAAAGAAGAATGACAACGATGTTGATGATGACGATAAAGACGACGACGACGATGACGACAACGACAATAAGCCAAAGGGAACACTTTCTGCAACTTCAAATGAACCCAATAATAATAATTACGGACAGCAGCAGTCGGCCGATGGATCGGGCAAAGTGGACGACCCTAACAAACAACAGAAATCAACTCACAAACCGGCAGAGGGCTTCAGTATTGCGCGTATCTTGAAAGGTTTCGGAGGCGGAATGTTGGGCCGATGATCGGCAAAGATGGTCAGCGTTTGAGAGGGCAACAGGTGGTTGTTTTCTAGCAAGACCAAATAGATGTCGTCGTCGTCATCAAACCATAACTAGCACGAGGACAGCCCCGCCAACAGCGACACGTGAGAATTCAAGTTGAAGAAAGCAACAATAGTTGTAGTAAGCTAGTAATAGTAACACTAACACTGATGCTGATAAATGATCACCAACGATAGCCAGTGATGAACAGCGATTTTTAGTCAGTCACCTTTGTGGTGGACCTTGTTGTTGATTATATGCCATCATTCTTGTCTACCATCATCATTAACAATAACAATTACTGTAGTTGGTGCTGCCACTTGAGCTTGCATCCCTCTGCTCCCATTGGATACAGTTGTTTGTTGTACTCGTTGTTATCCTTCTTGCCAATCGATGAACTAGTTCCATTCGTCACCGAAAACTCAATGGCCTCAAGTAGCTCATTTTCCCGATAATCAGTTCGCAACTTCCGGTTCGCTCGCTCTCCAGAATAATAACAGCCGGAGTTTTTTCTCTTTCTCTCTTCTCCTCTCTGGCAGCACCACCTTTTCCAGTACCAAGCGATACTAACGGTCGGAGATTCCGGCGTTGCCAGCGACGAAAACCACCACCACTGCCACTACTACTACTGCTGCACGGCAACTCAACGATGATGATAATATCCGCTGCTTAGCCGGTCTGTTGGTCCTCTCTCTCTCTCTCTCTCTCTCTGTGCCACTGAAGCTCACAACTGAGGCAACTCGTGCGTGAGTCGTGTTTCCTTTCCTTTCCTCTCATCTCGTCCCGTCTAGTCTCGTCCACTCTACTTGCTCAGCAACGACGACGACGACGACGAAACTAGCGAACGCACAAAACTGGGAATGGCCACAGCAGTCAACACACACACACACAGCCAACAACGACCAGGTAACTATCACAGGTAAGCACTGAGATAAGCGAGCGTAGCCGTCGCCTCGCATACCAGCCAAGTCGAAAAGCAAAGGCGCCCTTCTGGGGGAGAGAATTGGTGGGGTGGATCGCCATCTTGGATGTTTAATGTTAAATTCCTCACTCTATTGCAAGACTTGCTCGCCAAGTGGCGCCACTAGTGACGCTCGGCCATCTGTCATTGTGAGTTTGAGTGTGGTAGTGGTCATGTTGAGTTTAAAAAGTTTGCTCGTTGCTAGCTGCGGACTCTTCCTTCCAATGCCGAACTCCAGGTTCGAATTTAAATAGACGCGCAAATCTCGTCTAGATTACAGCTATAGCATATCTGCGCAACTTTCTTCGGCCAACGCCAGAAGGAGCAGAGAAAAAAGAGGGGCCTAATCAATGGGCAGGGAGAAAAAGTGAACCGATTGGCTGGTTTCCTCCGACTTCCGGTTCGGTCAATAACGCGGCCTCATGTTGTGCAATAACCACATCGAGGCTCGCAACTAAGAGTGCATCGACCAGCGATTGAACTTGGCCCTGAGCCATTGGATTTGCTGCTGTTGCCTTGTTGGTGCAGTCGGCTGCATAAGCAAATATTTTACGCTAACGAGCGTCAACTCCTGCCACGACCACCGCCACGACCACCGACACTGCCACTGCCATTGCGGCAACTGGGACCAAAACGCGACGCCAACTCAACCCGAAACACGAGGCTGAGGCTGGCGCACGAGTTTGTTGGTCGGTTCGTTTGCTCACGCTGCTCATTCTGTCCAAATGGCTTTGCTGCTGGTTACGCTGGTTAGTTGGTTGACGCTTCTAATAAGCAGGCGGCAACTGCCCTGCTCGGCTCAGCTTGGCTCTACGCTTCGCCTCGGTTCGGTTCGGTTAAGTTTGCTCGTTCGGCTTGGTTTGAGTCTGGCGACAAGAGGGACTAGCACGAGCGGCAGTGTGACGTTACGACAGCACCGGCGACTTCCGGCGGACGCTCAACGCGGGCACTTCCAGCGAGATGTTCACGGGCGCCAACGAGACTCGGTGAGGCAAATTGAGGCTGCTGCTGCTAGCTCCAACAACGTCACCTCGTCGCCGGTGGTGGCTTTAGTAGCGGGCCGCTACACGGAGCTGTTCTGGCTTCGGTGGAAGTGTGGGTTGGTCTCGTCGTTGTAGACGGAGAGAGTCGAATGTTCGAGTGGCAGGCTTAAAACTAGAGCCTAATGGGCGGCCAGCTACTAACCTGAACGAAACCAAACTCAGCTAACCCACTGACAGCAAACTCGGCGACAACGAGACACATAAGCGGCCCAATGGGCCGATGCTCAAGTGGAAGTGGTGCCGCGAGTATTTGGCTCTAATCTAGCACAGTTAAAGGGCCGTCTGGTTTGCTGGCCGAGAGAGCGATAGACAACACAGCAACCATCCGATGTGATGTGTTGGTTCTCTCCTCTCCTCTCCTCTCCTCTTCTCGCCTCCATTCCGAATGCGAACGAGAATCAGAATCAGAATCCAACACAACGATTCAACCTTCCATTTGACCATCACCAACCAACCTACACTAGTCTCGCCTAGGGCCCAGCGTGAGGCTAAGCGTTTGGTCGGTAGGATATCGTCGCCTCGATTTGGTCCGTCTCTCTTTCTGTTGCTCGCTTTCTATTCCTCGTTGGTCGTGCCAGAAACGAGCTGGCCGATCGACGGACCGACTAGTAGAGCGGCAGACCCACTGGTTGACTGGCCGCTCTTTGCGGATAATCGAGCACACACAGAGAGAGAGAGAGAGAGAGAGCGAGAGGCAGGGAGCGAGCGACGCCATCCAATTCCGGGGATTCCAAGTCTTCAAAGACTCGCCAGTCATTGGGAGTCCTGCGAAAAGTTTGAGGTTCGAGGTTCGAAGTCGGAGTTTGAGTTTGACTGGAAAAAAGTGCATTCGCTTTGGCTGGTGGTTGCCGAGCGCTCGGTTGTTGTGGTTGTGGTTGCTGTTGCTGCTGCTGCTGCTATGGTTGTTGCTGTTGCTCTGGCAGCTCCGGTCGCTTGAGGTTGGCACTGCAAATTGCGAGCCGCCAGTCACAGTGGTTGCCACTTTAGCTAAAGCTCTAGCTTATGTTGATGTTGATGGTGATGGTGATGTTGTTGTTACTAGGAATACTACTGTTGCTGCTTTTGGCATTGCAATAATAATTTCGATCCTCTCCGTGTGGCGGCAACAACTTTGACTAGACTGGCGACGGATGGCTGAATGTATCGGCCAGATGGGCCGCAAATGCTGCCTTAGTTTCCCTCTCACTCTCTTGGTTGTCTTTTGATATTTCAACCATTGGGTTGCTTTAGCAAACTATTGAAACTCCCAATCTCGCGACCAGCGGCCAAAAGCAAACTGCTTTTCGGAGCCTCTAATTTGCGACAAGCGCAAACCAGATGAGATAATGCTAGCAACTAGATCGACGAGAACCAATTCTATTCAATCCGAAGCACAAACCAACCGAGCAGCAGCTGATAGTTTAAATGAATTTAAAGGGCGCCTTTGAAGGCACACAAGCTGGCGCCTAGTTCATTTGCTGCCACACAACACACACCTCTACCTACATCTTCGAACACAAGCGAGAGCGAGACACTTATTTGTTACGCAAGAGCCAGTTGCCACCTAAGCCTTTGGGTTCGCTCGTCGCTGTTTGACTGTAAGCTGCGTGAACAGCGACTCCAAGGTTGCAGCGGCATTGAGCCCGCGCCAAGCTAATAAGTGGCCACCTGAGTTACGAGAACGCCGATTAAGGGCGACACATGAGCAACCTGTGCCACTATCTACGAGCAATGGGAAAACAACAAGTGCGCCCACTTTTTGCAACCGCAGCCCTCACCTTGGACCCAGTGTCTCTCTCTCCCCCTCGCCCTATCACCCGAGTTGCAGTCCCCAATTCTCCTGTTGCCTCGCTTTCGCATCGCGATTCGCGATGATTCCGGGCGCGCGGAAATTAAAACTTGCTCGTCACGGAACGAGTTTGTTGTCGTTGGTGTTGGTGTTGTTGTTTTTGTTGCTGTTGTTCTGTTTTCCTCTGGTGCTCGTATTTTTGGAACTTTTCATTTCGAACTCCGAACTCCGAACTCCATAGAAAGAGCAATTCAAATTTGCGAGTTGCCGTTCAGCGAGCGAGTAGCAGCGGCAACATCAGCAACTCAACCAACGAGGGGAGTTCAGTGAAATCCATCGACTGCTGCGAGCACGAGAGAATCCAACTTGAACTAAAGACTTTCGAGAGCCAAGTGGCCAAATTCAAGAGGGAGGAATACTACCACGACGACCATGGAGTTTGGACTAGTGACGGCGCTGCAGGCGCGTCACTCTCTCTCTCTCTCTCTCGCCTCCGACGCCGCCGCCCCCAATGGTTCGGTTTAAAACACCAAGCAACAAGCTCAATAAAGTGTATGAAAGTTTGTCGACTTCCCTCGACCGGGCGACTAATCGGCAAACTGGGACTCGAAGTGGAAGTGGAAGTCGAGTTGATTTCCAGGCTCGAAGAGGCTGGAGACCTCTTCGACTGTGTCTCCCTAACAAACTTTACCTAGCTACGAGCCAACTAACTTTGGTTGCCCAGCAAGCGAGGCCGAGTCAAGTCGAGTGGCGTCGATGCAATTCGAGTTCGACTTCTACTTCGACTTCGAGCTCGACGCGGCTAGCTGAAGCGACCGGCTGACGCATCGGCCAGGTTCTTGCCTCTGACTTGGCGAGTCGCTGGCGAAACAGGAAGAGCGAGCGAAAGAGAGAGAGAGAGAGAGAGAGCAAAGAGTAAAGTCGAAGTTTTGTCGTCGACGTCTTCGTTGCAACAGTAGGAGGGGCTGCCTCCTTGTTGTCGCAACTAGCTAGCTGGCTGGCTAACTTATGAGCAGTCAAAGTGAACAGCGGCCCAGGTGAGCTGCGCTGCTCACTTGGAGTCATCATCAAATGAGCGGCGCCTGCAGCTGCGGCCGCGACGCCTTGGCGCACAACCTGCAAGCGCCAACTACGCGAATATTAACGCGCACCGCCTCCCAGTTGCCCAGTCGCCTGCTCGTTGGTTCGCTAGCTAGCCGCCCGGCGGGCTGCTCACTTGGCTGCTCTTGCCTCATCTCAAATTCACTCCCCCTACTCGCCAATTCATTGCGTTCGCCTTTCGCCTTTCGCCTTTCCATTCTCCACTAGACGACTGAGCTAACTAAATGAAACGAAACGAAACGAAACTCGCGCACCGAGACTCTCCTCTAAGGCATAACATTGGAAGCAACGCCAACAGCAGAGGCAAAGGAGGAGGAAAGGCTACCACGACCACCGAGACTGAGACGTCGAGTTGACGTGAGTTATTGGCTCTCGTGGCTCGACTTCAGTGTCTGAAGTCTAGTCGCTAGCGGTTGTCCAACAATGACTCTCTGTTTAGGTAGTGGTTGTGGCTGACTAGTTGGTTGTTTGGTTTGCCGACTTGCTGGCTAGCTAAACAGAATTATCGTCTTGACAGAATCTCGGCGCCGGGATCTCGGAATCTGTAAGTGAAGCAATGGAGCTAACGAGCAGGAAAATGACGACAGCGGCAATTTCACACACAAACACACAGACAACACAGAAACATCTGAACACTGGACATAATGCAGCCATTGGGCAGCCAGATGGGCGGCGAGCCAGCGAGCAGTTGGTGATTTCGGATGCTCACAACTTTGCCCTCCAACTTCCACTTCCATTTTCAGTCGGTTGGTTCGTGGTTCGGCTCTTGGCCACGCCCATTTGTTGGCTCATTTGCCACTAGCGCCGCTGTGGCCACTTTTGCCTCTTCGTCTCTGCGAGGCGCGCGCAAAGTTGCAAAGTTACGACCGAAGAAATCCGAAGCGAGCTTAAGGGAAGAGGAGGCAAAATAGAGTGAGAGAGGGAGAGAGGGAGAGAGGAAGGGACTGGAAAAGTGGAAAATTTCAGAGGCACATTCATGTATGCGATCGGCGCGGACGGAGGAGCCGCCAACAGGAAGTTGGCGAGTCCAGCTCGCCGCTCGTTAGCTTTAGTTTCCATTTCTCTTCTCTCAGTTTGGTTTGGTTTGTTTCTGCTCGTAGAAGTTCACGCGAACTTTGCTGCTGCCGCTGCTAGCAGCTAGTCGTCGCCTTGATTAGCGGACGCCACGAAGATAGCGGCAGCACCAACAGAAACTGCAGCAGTCAGGAAATGGACCAGATTCCTCGTGTTAGATAGAAGCGGGAGATGGACGACCATTGTAATGGCTAGTGGGACTGACCGAAGGCTCACCTGCGCGAGAGTTTGCTCCAAGTCTCACTCGAGCCTCGAGGCGAACGAACCGAACACAGAGGCACAGGCAGCAGCCGCCGCCGCCGCCGCCGCTGCTACTGCTGCATTTGTAGTGGCAGTCGCGGCGGCAGCGGTTCGGTCAGGTAAGTGAAATTGGCTGCAGGTTGCTGTTGCCCAACCACTCGAATATAATATAAGAAGACGTGTGGCCATGGCTGCATCTCTCTGCCTCTTATACAATGGCATTAGTCGCTGCGACTCAGTCAGGCGACGCGCCGCGCGTAACTCGACATGCGGCCAGGTGAGACTTTGGAGACTTTTCGCGACTGCGACTGCGACGACGAGGACGAGGACGAGGACGAGGACCACGGTGAGGCTGAACAAGCGAAGCTGGTGGCTGGTAATTGGAGGCCCAGCGGCTGGCTAGTAGTGCAGTGGTTTCTCCATTTACGTACGTGGACCTGAATTAGCAAGTAGTGGTGGTAGTCGTAACCTGGTGTCGTGTGATTTGGGGTTCGTTGCGTTGGATTCTTGCTTTGGTCTCTCGGGACCCGAGTTGCTTATTGGGCTACCTCACTGGTTCCGATTTCAACCGCTACGGTGTTTGGGCAGTGAACGTCACCCTCAAACTTGCTCCAAAGGTTCCAATCCAGAGGAGCAGCGAAGACTGGTCGTTGAGTTCAAGCAAAAGCAAATCTTTTTACACGAGCTCGGTGGAGCTCTTGGAAAGCTAGCTAGCTCTTCTATAGAGAAAATAGCTCGAGTTATGTCCAAGCTGCATAGCTGAATTCGAGCGAATTTGGATCGCAGTGCATTCTAAACGACATCAGCATCCCTTCTTCTTCACGACGTTCCTTCTTGGTTGACGTCAATCGATAAATGGATGGATCAGGGGGAGAAAGAAACTTGGATGGAAAGAGAGAGAACGAGAGCGGCCTAGTGAGGGCCAAATAACAGCAGCAGCAGCAGCAGCAACAGCAACACCAACATTGGAAATACAAAACTAGAAGAAACAGCCAGCCAACAGCAGGCGACGCGAGCGGCCACCAACTTGCGAGGGCCGGAAGTGGCGAGGCAGCGGACGTTGCAATGCGGCCACTCAGGCAAATGGATCTGCGGCGTTCGTTGTGGTGGTTGTCGAGTAATCTTCGTCTGGTTGGTTTGGTTTGGTTTGGTTTGGTTTGGTTTGGTTTGGTTTGGTTGATGATGTTGTTGTTGTCGTCGTCGTTGATGTCATCGGCGGCGGCGTCGTCGTCGTTGTTGTTGCTAGCTCGCTTTTAGCTCTGAGGATCGGAGCTAGCGACCGATGGATGGACGCGGCAAGCTTGTCGCTGGGCCGCGAGCTCAATGGCGCGGATGATCCGCTCGTTGTCGTCCGGCTAGCTGGCTTGCTTGCCATTTGGTTTTGGCATTTACGTTGGCGGCGGCTTGTTAGCCGGCTGACGAGTTGCTGCTTCCTGCGCTTTCGAAGCTTGCGGTCTCCGCCGGTTTCGTTTTGGTTTCGCGTGTTTTCAGTGGCCTCCCTGGCGCGAGTGGTGCGCAGTCGCAGTTGGCAAGCCAACGAGCTTGCCACTGGTAGTTGGGTGTCTAGGTGCAAGTTTGTGGAAAAAGAACAGTCAACGATGATATCCATGGGAAGAAGTCAGAGAAATTTGCAAGACTAGAAAACCGGACCAAGCGACAGTTCGAAATTCGAAGCCAATATATAAATTAAAGTTGCGAAACTAGAAACAGAAGCTAGAATTCCGAAAAGTGAATTCTAAATTCAAATCAGTTGATTCCGAAAATCTTTCTCAACTCCAGGTTCAGCTAACGAACGAGCGAACGAAACTGAAAAGATCAGCGGCTTAGCCGAAATCAGATCCTCGAATTGAAGGCTCGAATCGAAACGAATCGAATCAAGAACAGAGGAGAGCGAGAAGAAAAGAAAGAAGCGAGTAGAAGAATCGACGACGAAGTTGGAAATTTGGAGCAAAGAGTGAGGAGCGAGGAGGAGTTTTGGTATAACGCTTGCCTTTTTGGCAGTGGCAGTATTTCGCCACTCATTCAGTGTTGGTTTACTGCAGGGGAAAGGAGGAAACACGAGAAAGAGAGAGGAAAAAGTGCCTCAAGTTTGAGTTGACCAAATTTTCAAAGTGCGATACTGTGAGAGTTGGACTGACAATCGAGCGCGTTGATCGCTACTAGCGACAACTAGAGCTTACACTGTAAGAGAATAGCGAGAGCAGCTGCCGTTTTGTTGGCCAAGTTCCATAGCCACCGCTCCCTTTACTGCTACTTGTGGTGCATTACTCCCTCAATCGCTTGCTCGCTGCCATCGCCACTAACGAGCCAATAGTAGGGCCAGCTATAGAGGGGAAGCGCGATAGAGAAGGAGCCAGTCGAGCAAGAGAAGGGAAACCAACAAACACAAACATTTAGGCGAGAAGCACGCGCAACGATCCACCGATCCATCGATCTATTGGTGGCAATAGCAAGAGCAATAGCAAGAGCAAAAGCAGCAACCACTGCCACTATTAACGATTTGGCAGCTGAATTCCGTTTGCCTCTGATGTGAATGTGGATGTCGAGTCTGCTGTTGTTGTCGCCATTTTTCTCGTAGTCCTTTTCTACTCTTGGAAAAACTCTGAGACTTTAGTGGTTGCATTCTCTGATCGAATTTAAGGGCGAGACTTAAATTTATATTTGAGCGACTCAATTGTGAGCCCCGAGTAAATTAATTTGTCCGATTGATGAACAAGAGAAGCAGGAGATTTTGAGCCCGAGCTTCAGCTTTAGCTTTAGCTTGAGTTCGAGTTTGAGTTTGAGTGGCAAGCTAGCAGGTGGTTGACTTAGAGCCCCAGAGCAGCAGCAGCAACAGCGACCACCGACCACCGACCACTAGGCAGCGTGCTAGCCGAGCGACAGACGAGCCGCGACGCGCATCTGTCGCCGAGACCGAGCGGCGAGTTTTGGCGCCAAAATTGCGCCACTTGGGCGAGACACGTTGCGTCGCGCCGCCGACTGACTGACTGATACGCAATTGCAGCGTTAGAAAGCGAGAGGAAAACAAGTTTGTTTATTATTAGCCAACAACAAGAGCATCAACAGCGAGCGGAAACATTGCTAGCAATACGACCACTCGAGAGTCTAGCGAGAGCCAATAGCAACAGGCAGCAGCAGCCTCTTGCTATCAGCTAGATAGAAACGCAGGGGCAAACGCAAACTCATACGCGCCGGCCCCAGCGGCGCCACAAATGCCACCAAATCGCACTAGCTACACGCCCCGAGCTCCGTGAACTCTGACGCCAGCTAGCTGGCTGGTTTTTTGCCGGCCGCTCGAGTTGCGCGACTCTCGCTTGTAGGCAGGTTACGCTCATCTGCTTGATGGTGTCGACCAGACGGCCGGCCGCTTGAACTTGCCGCGACCGAAGCGAGAGATACGCCGCAAGTGGCAATCGCGAAACAGCCAACTAACTAGCCGACCGGCCAGCCAACCAAAGCAACGTTAGCATCGGCAACCTCGACGAGGAATTAGCATTAGCGACGTTAACGTTAACGTTAACATCTCAGTGGCAACGGCGACCACCATTGCGAGGGCCATTTAAACTGGCGGCGGCGGCCACCGCGAGCTGCGCCAGCAAAAGGAGCAGCAGCAACATCAACAACAACAACAGCACCAGCGCAGAGTTTAAATGCCCACGCTAGAAAAATTATAATAACACAAGGGAATCGAGCGACGCGCAGACACACGAGCAATTTTACCCTGGATCCCATTCTCTGCCTCTCCTTCTCTTCAAGCTTTTCTCTCGCTTAAATGCACTAAATACAATCGACCGCTTCGAACCCAAAAACTCGGCCACCAGAACCAACTCACTGGACTTTCCCTCTAACAAGAGAGGAAGAGGAAGCCGACTAACTGCTGGCTCCTATAATCGCCCTTGATGATCTCGAATGTTTACGTTTTCTTGTCGTAGAAACCCAACGACTTCGCCGGCTCCGTTGGCTTTCGGCTAAGAAATTTAAGCGAGCAGAAGAGAAGGAATAGAGGAGAGCGAGTGACCAAAGCAGCGGATCGCCCATTAAAGTTTGTTATTCTTCTCGCTGGCTGATCGTCGTGAAAAGCTTTGCCACTTTGCCGGTCGCCCGCTCGGCTGCTCAACTGGCCAGTGGCTCTCTTACTTCGCTCCGGCCACTTTGAGTTTCAGCTCAAAAACTCTCCCAAGTTCAAAGTTCTAATTCTAATTCGAGCTCGAGCTGAGATACTTGGCCAGCCAGTCACTGGGCCGGACAGTGAGCGAGGAAACACGCAAACCGCGCCATCGGCGGCACCAAAACAAGCGAAATTCCGACTTTACACGCCAGAGAGGAAGCAAGAGGAAGCAAGAGGAATCGAGAGAGAGAGAGAGACTCAAAAGTTGAGAGATTGGAGAGCAAAAGAGGAGAAGCTCGTGTGGCTCGCGGCAACCGATGAAAGTTGATTAATATCTCTGCTGCTCACTAAACTCCAATCTCTCCCTCTGCAGACCAATAGACTCAACGGAGCGTTGCGCTGCTCTCGCTCACTGACTCCACTGAAGCGCCACTCGCTCACTTTGGTAACACAGCGCCAGTTAATTAACATAAACTAAAGCACAATCGTCATCATTATCATCGTCGCCACCAGACTCAACACACAAAGGCAAGCTTGAAGTGTGATGCTCAGTGTAACGGGATTTGGGTCTCCTCTCCTATGAAGACGACAATTTGAACACAGGCAGAGAGAGAAAGATTGGCGCAATGTCCTCATATATCAAGTTCATGTTTAATTATCTCTTCCAGGCGAACGACGAGCGCGGATTGGAGCAATTGGCCAAGAGCGCCAAGATGATGGACTCGCAATTGGAAAAGTCGGCCTCCTTAGTGGACGCCGAGGGTGATATTAATATTAATATTAATAATAACAATATTGGCCACTTGTTGTCCACTGCCACCAGCACCGCGGCCACCACTCTAATGCAATCGGTCGCCGAGACGATGACAAACAATTTGCATCAGCCATCGCCACCATCACTAGCCACCAGCTCCTTCGATGCGCCAGAGTCCAGTTATGATGGCAACAACAATAATATTTCTGATAATAATAATAATAATGATTCGGAAAGCTCGGTGGCGAGTCTGGTGCAGTCGGTGCTGTACCATGTGCGCGGCAATTGCTCGGTCTTGGTGCGAGTGTTTGCGAGCCAACTCCAGGCGACAGGTGCTTCCTCTGCTCCTGGCAATACTGGCAGAGATAAATCTGGCGAGGTACTTATAACAAACAGCAATAATAATAATCACAATACTAATCCAACCTCGTTCCTGCCGGTGAAGAGTTTTGCCGAATTGGATTCCTGGCTAAGGAGCCAGCAGCAACTTTATGGTCCCAATTATCTACCGGCCAATTCAACAACAACGCTACCACCTTCAAGCTCAATGATCAGTGTGACATCCACTGCAACCGATTCAACGAACTCAAACTCGTCGTCCCACCTACTAAACAATTTGATTAGCGACAACCTGAACAACGCAAGCCGAGACGACACTTGGTCGCATCCCTTGCTAGTTAGAAAATTGGACGGCAGCCAAGAGGAGGCCGATAGGCAACTCGAGCTCCTTGAATGCTTTAATCAAATTCAATTGCACGATTACTATGCACAATACGACATTTTCATTGGATTGAGAATAGCTAGTACATTCACCATTCTATTCATTGTATTCATCCTCTTCGTTATCTACAAAACTGGCTGTCGCGCTGATCAATCGCCGCCAAGTCGCAAGACCTCAACAAGTTTATCGCTCAATAGCAACGCCTCCACCAATACCTTCAATGTCTCTCACCCGAATCGAATGCTCAGGAGTCAGCTGGAGCCGGGCGGCGCTCGATCGCAGGTGACACTGGCGAGTCAACCGTCGAGGTGGCAAACTTTCTCGGCCGCGGCCGGCGCGAGTGGTAGTGGTGGCTACGCCGGCGGCGTCGCGAGGAGTAGGGATTACAACTAAAACAGAGAGAGAGAGAGAGAGAGATTCAAAATCTTTCTGCGGCTTCCAGATCTATCTGAAAATATATTTATATTCACCTGAGTCCGCGGTACGTGCCACCTGTTTGCCAGATACGACGACGAAAACGGTGACTTTTTTAAAGGTAAACCTAGAACGAGCTGGAGCAAGTTCAGCAGTTGAGTCTTGGTTGCGGAGGAAAACAAAAATAGGTGGCTGCAACTAGGGAAGGAATCGAGGGAAAGCGAGAGACTCGACGACGTACGAGTGGTAATTTAAAATCGCACGGATGCCAACCAATCAAAAGAGGAGAGAGCCAGAGAGACGGAGACGGAGACGGCAAAGGAGGCTTTAAAAAGAAGGAGGAGCAAATCGCAGTGGGACTTCTGGAAACGAGCCAAACTGGGGGAGGTTAGAGCTCAGGAAAAGCGATGGGGCCAGCGAAAGCGAGAGTCCCACTGATCATCAGTCGAGTGTCGACTGGTCAGTTGGGATGAAACGAGATGAGTTGAGGTGGTTGCTGAGGTATCTGTAGGGCTCTCTAGCTGAGTGATGATGATGATCGCACGTCGGCCAGGTAAGAGGCAGAGCGAGAGGCGAGCAAGTGGTTGCTGGTGCAACTCTCAACGAACAACAAACGGACAACGCTGACCAGTGGCTAGTGTTCAGTTGGTCGCGAGCAAATTAAAGGGACCAGCTCTAGCTGCTGATGCTGCTGCTGCTAGGCCTCAGTCAATGCAGCGGCTTTACCTGCCCCAAGAAAACAGGTAAAGGTACTACGACTACTACTTCTAAAGGCAAAATAAAAGGTAGCGCTACAGGTAGAAGGAAAAAGGTGAGGGCACATCCCGTTGGCGTGCTGCTGTATGTCTGTGTGTTTTTTACCGTCGCTCTCTCAACCCAAAGCAACGAGAAGCCAAGACGACGAGTCGCCGAGTTGACCGACCCAACAACAATTCGTGGTTTGCTCTTGGTTTGCTCAACTGGCGCTTTAACAGACCCAAGGTGGAGGGAAAAATTGGCGACGAGTTCGAGGCTCTGAGGTTCGTGGTCGGCGATTTAAAGTTTGAAGTTCGGGAGGACGAGAAGGAGAAGGAGGAACTAGATGTACATGTAGCATGATGATGGTCATGAGCAAGTTTGAGAAGTGAACCATTTGCAACGGAGCAGGAGGCTGAACCTGAACCTCGATCTCTGAACTGGTACCTCGGCTGCTCTACCTTTACTCTGGCCAAGTTTACCTATTTACCTGTGGACCTTCATCACACAAATACACACAACACAACTCACACATGGGGCACAAAAATACAACCAAAATTTGCCAGCGTTTGTTTAACAAGACACACGACTCAATAGGCAGCCATTTTTGCAACTCTCGCTCCCATCTCTTCGGGCGTTCGAATGCTGAACTGTTGGTGGGTTTGTCGGGGTTTGGTGAGCAGCACAGGCGAACAGACATTGAACCTATTGGGCCGCCGTTCTGGCCCCAATTCTCGGCCAGCCAGCCAGTCGCCCATTCGTCGCCACCGTAACCGCCGCCGCTGCTGCCACCACCACCACCACAACCACTGCTGGCAGCAAACGTTACAGTCGAATTGTTGTCCCTCGCTGGTGTTACTATTGGCCCAATTGACATGGGAGCACTTCTACTCTATGGGCAGCATGCAAAATATGCACTGCTCATGATGTAGTGGTGGTTTTAGTTGTCGTTGGCTTAAGAGGAAGACGAACAAGGAACGAGAGGAGCGCAGACTTTGGTAGGTGAGGTGAAGTGAAGTTTTAATGAAGAAGATGATGATGATGATGATGATATATGCGAAATATTACAGGTAATTCTCAAAGTCAATCAATTGGCTGGCCGAAATGAGATTCAACTCGGCAAGTGCGTCAGTGTCAATTAGGTCAAACTCCCACTCGTCGGCGAAGGCGTGATGCGGGTTTGCATTGTCGCTGGCCAACTGGGCCAAGCTGATGCCGCTGCCACTTGTTACACTGGAGGCGGCGAGGTGGTGGTGGTGATGGTGGTGGTTGAAATTGAAGTTGTGGTGGTTGTGGTGGTCGTGGTCGTGGTCGTGGTGGGGACTTAGGGGACTGGCCGGGCCGCAACTGGCACTTGAGGCGAAGGTGCTGGCGCTGATGCAATTGGACGAGGTCGAGCTGAAGCTAATTGGGCTCGTGGGGCTCGCGGAAAGCGAGCAGCTTGAGGTGGTTGCGGCGAGGCTGGCGCTTGCGGCCGGCGCCGTTGAAGTCGCTAGAGCTGGTTGTGATGATGTAGCGCTGCTAATAGTTGAACTAAAAGAGGATGAGGTGGAAGTGGAGGAGGATAAGGTCGAGGACGATGAGGAGGAGGAGGATGAGGACGATGGAGCTGAGGAGACTGAGGATGATCCAGAAACCGACTTGAGCTTCTTTCTTGGCCGATACTTGTAATCTGGATGCTGCCTCAGGTGCAACAATCTAAGTCGCTCCGCTTCCTGAACAAAGGGCTCCCTTTCTTCGCAACTGAGCAACTTCCACTCGCGACCCAATCGCTTGCTGATCTCTGCATTATGCATCTCCGGCGACTCGACACAAATTCTCTTCCTCTGTATCTGAGACCAAACCATAAACGAGTTCATTGGTCGCTTTACATGATGATTGACCGGTTGTTTCTTGTTGTTGGTGTTGGTGTTGTTGTTATTATTATTATTATTATTGGTATTAATTACAGTTGTGTTCAGGTTGCTTGTGTTGGTGCTTGTGCTAGTTATACTTATGTTTGTTGTTGATGTCGTCTGGCTTCCACTGGTGAGTTGGGTGTCACAAGAGTTTGAGCTAGTTGTGTTAATTAGTGACAACTCCGAGGTAAGTCGACTCTGTTGCGAGTCCGACGAAAAGGACAACGCCGACGACGACGTGTTGCGACATTGAGGCTCAAATCGGTGCGAGCCAATGGAGTTGCCTAGTGTCCCCAAGCGGACGGCAAACATTTTTATTTTTTGTTTGGTGTTAGTTGTCGCTGGTGCTATATCTTTATTTTAAATTATTATTTTAATATGATTGAATCTTTGGCTAGTGCTCCTGTTTGTCTTGCTCTTGCTCTAGGCTCTAATTTTCCTATTGTTTTGGTTTTGGTGCACTGGTTGCGGTTGCTGATGGTAGAGGTGGTGGTTGTTGCACTTGTTGTTGTTGTTGTTGTTGCTGCTGCTGATGCTGCTGGTCGTTTCGTAGTCCTGTTAGTCGGAGCCAAGACCGATTCGCTTAGCCTACTTGCTGGTTTGCTTCTTTTCTATTTCCCACCAGACTCCTGCTCAAAACTCTCTGAGGTGCTTGCGCTCGGAGTGCAAAATTGAGATTAAATGCCTGAGTCACCGTTTGTTGTTTGTCGCCGGCTCTCTGCTGCTGCTACTTTTCCATCTATTGCCCTCTCTCTCTCTCTCTCTGTTGCACCAACGAAAACTACTGCGACCACTACTACTACGACGACGACCGGAGCGACTGGAGCGCCGGAGCCCAAACACAAGCGAGCAAGCAAGCGACGACGGCGACCGGCTGTTGCTATACCGCTGCTCTCTGCCTCCGACGACCTGGCCGAGCAGCAAGCGCGTTCAAAGCTGCGGCAACTCGCGCCGGCGCTCCGCTCGCGCACTCTCGCCGCAGCAGCAGCCGCCGCCACTGCTCCCCCGTCCGACCGTCTGTCTGTCCGTCCGACTGTCTCGTTGGGAGTCGCGCGGCTCTCGCTCTTTCACTCTCCCCGACGACGCCTGCGATAGGAAAAGCCAGAGAGTCAGAAGCGGTGGCTGCCGCGATTTGATTTGATCGGCGACGACGTCGTCGTTGCCGACGATAGCAGTATCAGCAACACCTACAGTCGGGGATGGAATCGGCGAACTTGATAGGGGAAAAATACTGCAATCCGAGAGGGGGTCTCACTAAAGTTGTTCTCCTGCAGTTATCCACAACCAAGACTTCCTCGTGCCTCTTGTATCATGATTTGGATAGCTTGACATTTATAACAAACACTAATTGCGGCGTTGAGCGAAATATAAGCAGAGTAATCATTAGAGTTTGTTTGCGTGCCTGCTATATGTTCAACAGGTAGCCCAAGAGGGTCCGATAAGAAGTCAACAGCTAAGAGTTGGTCACCTCCAAAGCGCAGCTTTGGCAACGGAATTAAAGGGTCGCCGACACTGTTGCGTTTGCAAACACAACAAAGTAGCTTTTTGGCGCCATTTAAAGGGACGCTATCCGAATATCTCTAGCGGCAAAGACAGATGCAATATATATTGGAGCAGATGTTCTGCTTCCTTATTTTCACTGAAAGTGCAGTCATTGGTATTCTTTATTCATAACACAACCTAATTGTCTTATCTGCACCCGATGAGAAAATCCAATTCAAAGTGTGGTGATATTGGGAATCTACGAAGGCCTACGTCTCATTGTGATCGTTTCCATGGAGTTCCTCCGATGGATATAAGAGAGCTGTTTCAGTCAAATCTTTACAAGCCGTTCCTTAGCTCGTGATTACATGAGCGTCATCATAGGCGAATGCAGATAAGGGGTAGTTCTTGTGGAAACATGCATCTCTAACAGCTCTTTTGAGGTCTCTGATGATTTTGTACGACTCATTTGAGAGATCTGTGTCGAACCAGATAATTCATCATGCTGATTGATTAATATGAGACGATGCTTATTAAAATCGGAAACCAGAATTTGGTATTGTGAGAGATAAACCACTCCCCGAGGCGAGTCTAGGGGTTGTCCGAAATGCATGAGATACCTGCCAAGGTTGTTGAATACTTGCACTCGCCTGTTTCTAGTGTCGCTTACCACAATGTTGTGGGTGGTCTTGCAATAATCTACATCCCAGGGATAGCAAAACTGACCACACTTACTGCCACGCTCACCAAACTTGAACAGATAGGTACCCGATGTATTGAACACCTGCACTCTGTGGTTATCCTTGTCGGCCACTATAATATGCTCTAGTTTCGGATTTATTACAATACCCGCCGGACGATCAAATTGTCCGTGCCTGGTTCCTGGACCATCTCCAAACATATGCAAGAATGTCACTGTTTTTCTGTTTGCGTTAAATTTAAACACTTGTATCCTATTATTGCTACGATCGGCTACCGCGATCAAGAATGTTGACCACGCGGCCGATAAGAGTTCTTGATGATTACTAATATTGCTTCCAACGACTGGATTAATAAGATGATTTGTTGCTATATTTACTTGCGAAGTTGTACCCGTATATGTTGCGTTGCTATCTAAACTGCTGGTTCCCAAGGAACCACTTGTTGATTGAGGCCACTCAAATATATCTGAAGAGTTGACACTCAAATCTTTGTCGTAATGCGCTGCCCAAGGATCACAATGCGTAGCCAGATCGGAAAAACGAGCTATGGCTACACCCCATGGGCGACAAAATTTACCCGCTTCTGTTCCCTCTGAGCCGAAAGTCAAAATACGACGCCAGAGGTAAGATTCATTGCTTGCGTTGGATTGCACTTGTTTTTCTGAATGACTGTCGTTAGCTGTAAAGCGTTGACAGATGTGTACCCGGTTATTTCCAAAGTCAACGACGACTAGGTAATTACCTAATGCTGCAATGCCAGCTGGTCTGTCCAGCTCGACAATGTCTTTTCCGATGTAGCTAAAAGTCTGTGAGTTCTTGTCCCAACAGGCTATACGATTATTCCGCGAATCTGCGCAGTATACACTTGACCCGTAATAAGTTGCGCCTTGTGGTCTAAGAAACTCGCCCCATGAGGAGCCCTCGCCGAAGCCAACGAACTTGGACTCGTGCAAAGGCTGGGAACACATCATGATTGAAGTGGGGCGAATCTGGAGATGATGTTGTAGTTGTTGTTGTTGATGTTGTTGTAGTTGAGGTAGACCTTGAGGTAGATGATTGTGATTAAAACTTGTTTGTTGTTGTTGTGAAATTAATTTGTTGAGTTGTGGAGGTAGATGATTGTCAGATTGATTATTATTTAGTAAAAAATCGCAGTGGATGTGGTCCATCATGCCAGTCGGTTGGGTATTATTATGATTAAGATACACGCTATAATATTGTGAGAAAACTAATAACAAAACAGTTTTCTCACAATATATATCTCCCTTTTATAAGATGATAATAATACAAAATAATAATAATTTTAATGGGATTATATATATATATATAAAATAGAGATAATAAGAAGCTAATCGTCTTCTCCTCGCCACCACCAACTAATGGCCAATATTGCGAAATTGTTCTCTCTGTTAGCCATGGTCGTCGTCGTTGTCGCCATCAGCTTGAGAGCTCAATGGGGAACGAAAGAGAAAGATAGAAGAGAGGGGAAAGCAACAGTCACATTGAACTGTTGCTGGAACTTGTGTGACTTCTTAGGGGGCGCGAGTCAGTGCAGGTTTTGCAGCGTGTTTTTCTCAAAAGGGGGAAAGCACAGTGGTAGCAGTAGCATTAGCGCGACTGCCGAGGGCGAGCCTCTAGGATTGCGCTAGCAGTTGGCTTAAGGGCAGAACGAAAGCCAATCCAAAAGCCAACGAGCCACAAAGTCTTGTGCGTGTGGCTTTACACCACTGTCTTTGCCTGTGTTGCCTCCACAAACTTGCACACAAAATATACCCACAGAGCGAGAGAAGCCTCAAGCCTTCACTGTGTTTGTGTTGTGCGAGCGGAGCGTCCGTCTGCCCCGCTGCTGCCTCCTTGTCTGGCGCAACCAGGCGAGCAAATCAGCCTGTTGCTTCTGTGCGGCCGCTGCTTGTTATCTGCCAACTTGCTGCAGATTAAAATGTTGTCGTTGCTGTTGTTGCGCTCGCTTCCTGCAGACAGAAGCAACTCGCGTTGACCAATTTAGCATTCGCCAGACTTCGTCATTCCTGCAGTTGAGTTAGCGAGTTTGAATTTACAAACGTTAGTTTGCTAGAATCCCACCAGAAGCCGCTTTTAGCCCGCCGAAAAGGTTTATTGTGTGTTCGTTCTTTCGCTCGTTTTGTGTGTTGGATTTTGTTGCGCGTGTCGCTGCTGTACACTTATGACAACTGCCTACCCGAACATTTCCAATTGGGTTCGATACAATTGTTTGTAGGATCTCTTTAAATTGCAACCCTGTTTGAGACTTGATTGATTTTAATTGTTTCAAGTGACATATTTAAGAATTACCCAAAAATCTTTTAGATCTAGACAACATTTCAATAACTAGAAAAGATATTCTAAAGACATCATGGCAGAGAACGATTTGAGAGCAAGAGAACTCGAACTTGAGTATAGGAGCTTTCTCGACGATGAAGCAACAGATGGTGTTTACAAGAGCAAGGTCGAGGATATGATCAAGAAGCAAGAGACTAGACTATTGGTTAAAATCAACGATACCAGAAAGAATCCAACTTTTGCAGATAGGGCCAAAGGATTGATTGAAAATTCAGTTGAGGAAATTGTTGCCTTTCAGCGTGCCCTAAAGGAATTTGTGATCTCATTGGACCCCTCCTTTGGTAGAAAAACTTTCGAGTTCCACATTGGACTCTATGGAAGTTTTGGCTCTCGTCACGTCACACCAAGAACACTTACCTCAAGGTTTCTAAACAACACAGTTTGTGTTGAGGGTATCGTTAGCAAGATTTCACTCATCAAGCCCAAGATTGTCAAGTCTGTGTACTATTGTCCAACAACGAAGAAGTTCATTGAACGCCGCCACTATGACCTCTCATCGCTCGATTACCATCCAACATCCAATGTGCTTGAAACTAAAGACGAAGATGGCAACCCGCTAGAACTTGAGACCGGCAAGTCCCTTTACAAAAACCATCAAACACTGACCTTGCAGGAGATGCCTGAGGTTGCGCCAGCTGGTCAGCTACCTCGTTGCGTTGACATCATACTCGAGGATGATCTTGTCGACTCATGCAAACCGGGTGACAGAGTCCAGATTGTTGGCACCTACAGATGTCTGCCCAACAAGCAAGGAAATTTCAGTAACTGTGTATACAGACCAATTGTGCTAGGCAACTACGTTGAGCTCCTGTCCAAAGAGGTTTCAATGACACTCACACCAGACGATCTCAGAGCCTGTCGTAGAGTCTCGCAGACCTCCAGATTCGATGTTTTCAAGACACTAGCCAAGTCGCTTGCCCCTTCAATTTATGGTCACGAGAAGGTAAAGCAAGCTTTATTATGCCTGTTGCTTGGTGGTGTTGAGAAGATTTTACTAAATGGAACCAGATTGAGGGGTGACATCAACGTCCTGCTTATTGGAGATCCCTCAGTTGCCAAGTCACAATTACTACGCTTTGTTCTCAACTGTGCTCCCCGTGCCATTCCAACTACTGGCCGTGGCTCATCTGGTGTTGGTCTAACTGCGGCTGTAACCACAGATCCAGAGACTGGAGATAGAAGATTAGAAGCTGGAGCTATGGTATTGGCCGATAGAGGTGTTGTTTGTGTTGATGAGTTTGACAAAATGTCTGATATTGACAGGACAGCCATTCACGAAGTTATGGAGCAAGGAAGAGTCTCAATCTGCAAGGCCGGCATTCAAGCTCGTTTAAATGCCAGATGCAGTGTTTTAGCTGCTGCCAATCCAGTTTGCGGTAACTACGACCCATATAAGCTACCTATGGACAATATCGGCATGCAGGATTCGCTCTTGTCTCGTTTTGATTTATTATTTATCATGTTGGACGAGCATGACCGTGAAAATGATACCAGGATCTCAGAGCACGTTGTCAGAATTCACAGATTCAGACCCTTAGATGAGGTTGACGGCGAGCCAGCTACCATTAATACTAATGCCAACTTTTTAAGTACCATGCACGATAGAGATTCTGATGAAAGAACTGAGATTTTTGAGAAGCACAATCCACTATTGCACGGAACCCGTAGGGCAAGGGAGAGACTCTTTACCATTGAGTTTATGCGCAAATATATCCACATTGCCAAGCGTATCAAGCCCAAGTTGACCGAGGAGGCAAGTCTCATGATAGGTGTCCACTACGCCAAATTGAGAGAGCACGACAAAGAAGTTGACAACCTGGCTAAGACTGGGCCAATCACAGCACGTACTCTAGAGACACTAATTCGTTTATCAACTGCCCATGCCAAGGCGCGTATGAGCACCGAGGTCAAGTCGGAGGATGCTGAGGCAGCCATCGAGTTGGTCGAGTTTTCATGTTATCACAAGGTTCTAACCAAGCCAAAGGCTAAGAAGCAAAAGAAGCCAGCCGATTATGTAGATGAAGACGATTTCAGTGACATTGAGAATGACGAGGAAACGGTCGACAGCCATGCCGATGCAACGACACGTAAGAAGAGAAAAGCAGTCACTGAAGAGCCTGCTGAAAAGCAGGGAGGTGATGTCACAATGACAAGCGAGCTACCGGAACTAACTCCTGAGCAAAGAAATGCTATCAAAGCCAAGCTCCCAGACTTCCAATGCTTCATCAGAGATCTATCCAGAGAGAATAACGGTGCCGAGGTCTTGGATGTCGATATGATTTACGAGAATGCAGGCAAACGTTTGAACTATAAGCGCTTCGAGGTGGATGTCTTGATTGCTTTGATGCAACAAAACGATACCGTTGAGCTCGAGAACAACTTCCTGTATCTAGTGTAAATTTTCACCTCTATCATCATTATTATCGCGAAAAAGAGCCACAGTAACCAGGCAACAAACAATAAACAGTTGACATTGTACTTCTATTAACAAAATAATCCTGCAAATATCTAAGATGGAGCCTCATTTCCAATCTCATTCTATTCAACAAAGTATTTCTACGTTGAATCGAGATATCAAAACGTATTCTCCAGTGGTCCAAACAATCGTAATCCTTTCCTCTTGGAGGCAACAAATAAAACTGTAATGAGCACAGCAGAACCATAGATAATACAAAATATAATGATGAGTGTTTTGTGTTCACCTGGATCTGGTCTTGATGTTTGGGCAAACGAATAGAGATCGTCCATGGACTTGAACTCTTTTCTCAGGTAAAGGTGGCAATTCTCACTGTAGAAAGTCAACTGCTGACCATTTGTTTTATCACCTTCATCGGTTGGCAACGAGGGCGCCGAGTTCCTAAGGCCTCCAATCATTTTACAACTTCTCACCAACCTTCTCAGCTCTTGATTGAATGAACTGCAAAACTCAAATGCCAAACATTTGGATCCATCTTGCAAACATTGTAAGGCACAGGAGTCCAAATTTAAGTTCTCGTTTGCAGGTGTACCAATCTTTGAATGTTGAAGCATAAACTCTGATACCCCGTGTTGCTTCAAGTGGGTAAACTCTCGAATGTTAGACGTGAGATAACGATAACATTTGCCCTTTGTACTAGAGGTTGCATTTTTCATCTCGCTTGATGATGGACAAATTTTTGTCGCTTGTGTCATTTGATTGCGCAACTCGCTCAGTTGAGTCCTGAACTTTGATGTCTGAGTTATCTCCCTTTCAACATTGAGCTTCATCAGGTAGCAATCCATTTTATAGATGATAGACTTCTCACTGATTACTGTCTCGCAATAATCAAAACCGGTACATATCTTTCCTAACTTGTTCCACTTGTAACACTCATCAGAACACCTGTTGATTCCTGAAGATTGGGCTGTGTTTGTCTGGATACTAAATACATTGAGCCACTCATAATCCAGATCAACTTTGAATTCTGGGTTAATCGTATATCTAGAATAATCTGGTATCCTTAGAGGTCCATCATAATCACTAATGCGATTTCTATGCGCGATCAGGCATCCATGTCCATCCCTCGTGATTAGATCTAACGAGTCCATCTTGATCACTGGATTACTCTCACTTGAGATGTCATCAATATTAGCAATGTAATCTTTGTCAGTCTTGACTATCGTTATACACTCTTTCTCGTAACTACAATACGAGAGAGAAGTGCAGAGCTTCTCACTGGAGTTTTCTGAGTCCCACTCGTCGATATCATAGCATAAATTTAAACAAACATCGAGACTTATGTCTTTGATCAACTTTCCAGTATAATAAACTCCATTTGCATCGTCCACAAATGAGCGGATATCAGACTTGTCTGGAGCATTATTAACATCTTGCTTGTTATCTAGTGCTGTAAGTAGATATCGTTTACCTTCTGATTCAGTTTCAAATGCAGATTTGATCCTCAAACTAAGTGAATTGTCTCCCACCTCAAAGAAGATTGGCATGTGAAGTAACTTAACTTTGCTCGGTACTAATACTTTCATTTCGGGCAACGCGTATTCACCTTTAGATTTATCGAGAAACATGAGCGACATTACAGGTGGTCTCTTGGTATCCCTCTTGTTTCTATTTGAAGATTCGTCAAGATCCACATCTTCACTGGCTTCCTCGATTTCATTTCCTATACTATGCTCGAGATACGAGAGGAGCTCGTATAAGGAGGCGCCCAAATCCTGGTTTAAATCTCTCAGGTAGAATACTCTACTCGACCTTTTCAACTCAATGACTCTTTGATCGCTTTGATCACTATCATTGTATTGCTCATGACTTAGCTTGCATTCCGAAATATCGGAAGCAAAAGAGAACATCAGGCAATTGAAATGTTGACACATCAAGGCACATTCGTCCACCGTTTGGCTTATAAACTTCTCGCTTACAATGCGATCTGATAGCGTAGATTCAGGTATTATATCTAAAAGATACTTGAGTGATAATCTATCTAGTATAGTAAGCTCAAGTTCTAAATCTCCTGTCATGGAGCTTAGGATATTGATTTTAGGTATTCGAAGGAAATTAAGAGATGAAGCCAAATGTTGATTTTCCCCACTCGACTTAGGTGCGACCTCTGAATCGGTAATGCTGATGCCTGTGGTTACTTGGGTATAGAAGTACTCTACAAGGTCAAACTTAGCGCTCATTGCGTAATCCAGAACTGGAGTTTCGACCGGATATGTGGCAACGAGTTGCATTGATTCATATTGGAGATCATAGCATCGACTTAGATCAAATAATTTAGCTCGCTTCTGCAAACTCAAGCGTTCATTTGTTTCCAGTAGATTGATTCTGATTTCTGCAAACTTTTTCTCTCTGGTTGTATCAAATACCATCAATAAAATCCTCTTCAAGTGGAGAGGACCCCTTTTAAAAAACTTACGCTTGCCAACTAACTGCGCAGTGGAACGTTCAAAAACTCTTATTAAACTTATCTGTGGCACCATATACCTGAGATCGCCGTTAGTCATGCTCAATATTCTTTGATAAACCAGAGGCAATTCAGATTCAAAAACGAGCTCTTCAGTGTCCTCACCTGATTTGATTCGATTCATTGGTTTTTGTTTCTCGACGTCTTCTCTTGCTAGCAGGTAGTTGACAATGTTATCATCGAGGATTAGGTTGATACCATTTTTGAAATCAACTGTCAGTACATCAGTAGCCTCGTTTTTACCATAGTTTTCTGGAAAAAAATGTAATTTGTCTACGAGACAAGGCTGCTTTCTTGTCTTGTAGTGAATGGTATATTTGATCCTATGATAATAATCGTGAATAACCTTAAAACGATCCTCATGATCGTGAAGCATGATTAATTTTGAGTTTATATCCATGGGGTGCGGCGATGTGGCATAGCTCATAGTCTTAATTTCCGTTTGAGATAGCAAGGTATTATCTTGGAGACCATGCAACTTGGTTGCAATGATTTCTAACTCTAACAATTTGTTTCTCTCCATCGGATAGATGAGAGGTTTGTCACTCTCTGCTGCGGTGGCTGGGCAATTGAACCCAACCGGTAGCTTGAATAAATCTGAGGCCAACTGGTCGCTAAAGTTTAGATCCATGTCGTGAATGTTGATTAAGTCAATCTGGCTTTGACTGTGCGAAGACTTTAACTCAATGGTGCATATAATATCCTGCTTAGCTATGCCAGAATCATTGATGGGTTTTTTTGAAGGTGATGCGCCCATTAGAAGCTCGGTATCAAAATGATAATCTATTTGAACCTCTGCATCGACAAGGGTCATTGTCCAATGCGCCATTTGAGGTGGCTGAACTGGTGGTTGACCTCTATCGCCCGGGTACTTTGCTTTCAGCCAGGCACCTGCGATACCGAACACCCAAACATTGGAGTCGCTCTTGGTATCTTCGACTTTGGTCAGATATGGATTGTTGGGTGCAAAGAACATAATTGAGCTGATGGTCTGTTTGTATCTTGTGTCGGCACTTATGGCCAAATCATCGGAATCCATCGTTGAACTAGAGGCAAGTTCCACTCGCCAATCGGCAGATTCGTTGTTCTTGAGGTCCAATGGTGTTGAATTGCATATGTATGGTGAATATTGAATAATCTGTTTGCTCTCTGCATTATTTAGTACTAAAAAGTTGGTCTTTTTAATGCTCAATCCCTCGTCGCCTAGACCTCGGACGTCTTGGTGCCATCTGAACTGGATCAGCTGGTTCCATGTCTCCAAATCTAAATGCTCCTCTATCTGCAACTGATGTCCGTTTCTCACAATCTCTGATACAATATGCAACCGTTTGCGCGAACCCATCCGATCCAACAAGTGGGTGAACTCTTCTTTCTCCTTGTTGGGTTCATTGTTGCAGCTAGCATTCGATGCAAATAGGCAGCAGCAGGCGATTAGTGATAATAATAATGCAAAGTGTCGATATGGGGTAATCATTCTGTTTGTTTGAGGTGAAAATTAACTGGAGATTAACCAAAACAAAGTGGCAGAGGGATTCTAGACATTCGGTCTACGTCTCGACTGGTGGTCGTGGCTTTGCTGCATTCCCTTCAGTTAGACGAGAGAGAAAGAGAGAACCAAGGACTGTTGTGGTGGTTGCTGTTGTCATGATTGCCTCAGTGATCCGATGGTCTTGACGAGGGGCCACCGCTTAGCGCGTTTGAAAAGCTTATTCAGCTACTGGCATTTAGATTCTAATCAGATATCTTTATCGACATAAAGAAAGCGAATCGATTGCAATCGCTCTCATTCGACAGCGAGGTTTGATCCATGTTAGGATTGAGTAGTTGCGATTGCAATGTAACATGTTCTACATGTCCCTTCGTACATATACAACCAAATGAACTCGTTACATTGTTCTTGATCTAACCGACACCAAGACTAATTAGACTGTCTAGTTGTGTGTTTCTCAAGAAACTTTGGCTCGGTGAACCAACTCCAAATCGAAAGTATTCGGTATTCAATCATTTTCAATTATTGTAGGATCGCCCAAAAGTTAATGATTTCTGAAATCAATGTGGATGGATGGTAGTTTTGCAACCTTCATTACCAAGACCAAAAAGATTGCCAGCTTCTACGATCTAGCGGCCTGTTAGATGATTTTACACCCCCGCAAAAAAATTCGACCCCCAACCACGTGTACGGCAAAAGTTTTGCCGCAAAACATGTGCGTCTCACTTCGCAAAGTGAACTTTCGATTTCTATCGAGTGTCACATTGTCAGAGAAGGATATTAATTCCATCTACTAAAATTATTCATAAATAATTATAATTTAATTTGATATTGTTGTGAAAATGGCTAACAAAATGGACGATATAGAACTAAAGGTTCTAAATAGAGAACTTAAGGCTCAGGAGGAGGCTAAGAAAGAGCGAGCCAAGAAGGACGCAGGTGAAGGGCCTGAGATGTCGGGTATTATCGACGATTTTATTGCACAATGTGATGATCCAAATTACTTTAGGACTGTCTATGACAAGCTTGGCAACAAGGTTACCCTATCAGATGATGACTTTGATATGATTCAAAGGATTATGAAGGCTGTGTATCCGGATCCAAATTACAATCCTTATGAGCCTCATATAGACTTTTTCAGCAATGAAGTTAGCATACACCCAGTGATGAACCGACCCGAGCCTAAGGCAGCCTTTGTTCCATCACTTTCTGAGAAGAGAGCTCTCACTAAATTAGTTGCCCTAATTAGATCGGGAAAACTTAAACCCTACAAGCCGCCAAAGAAGGAGCGTGATCCTTATAAATTCAACGAAGACATCTGGGCCAAAGAGGGCGATATCAACGATAGAAGGTACCGTGCTCACATTGCTGCTCCTAAGATGGCTCTACCTGGTCATGCTGAATCCTACAATCCACCCGCAGAGTATCTATTGAACTCGGATGATATTAAGAAATGGGAATCTCAAACCGAGGAAGAGAGAAAGAATTTTTATTTGCCACAACGCTTTCCCAATCTACGGTCAGTTCCACTCTATAATAACACTGTTCGGGAAAGATTCGACAGGTTGCTGGAACTATACATGTGTCCAAGACAGCGAATAAGAAAGGCAAATGTTGATCCAGAATCGCTTATTCCCAAACTGCCAAGGCCAAGTGATTTGCAACCATTCCCCGCAATCGAATCAATCATCTTCAAGGGTCACACAAATATTGTTCACTCTATCTCTGTAGAGCCTCAGGGTCAATTTATTGTATCTGGAAGCGAAGATTGTACAGTCAAGTTCTGGGAAGTTGCAAATGGTCGTTGCTGGAGAACTATCATGTTCGACTCACCTGTTCGTATTGTTGAATGGTGTCCAAATGCTAAGATTTCACTCGTTGCAATTACAACAGACAAGCACATTTACCTAATCAACTCACAACTAGGTGATTCTGGTATCAACGAGGACACAGACAACCTTTTTGCAATGAACTCCAAAAAAGATTCGGACGATGACGAAGCTGAAAGTTCTTCTGATGACGATGATCAGAGCGATGATTCTGAGGGCGGTAAAACAAATGGCAAGGAAACCAAGAAGAATGGAAAGAACAAGAATCAACAGCCCCTCACTTGGACCAAGATAGATCCCACCGTGGACAAGCATCAAAAACAAATGTACAAAGATGGAGTTAGGTTGCAAATCGAGGCACCCGCAACAGTAGATCAATTCACCTGGCATCCTAAAGGTGTGGTTTTCGCCGTTGTCATGCCAAGTGCTAGGACTCGCTCTGTGATCATCGGGCATCTCACTGGATGTCTAAGCAAGTATCTATATAACAAGGGCAAGTACATGTATCAACGAGTGGCCTTCCACCCGACAAGCAGCAAGTTGAGGATTTTTGCGGCCGATGATAGGGTAGTTGTGATCTACGATATTGCAAAGAAAGAAACCACTTTAGTAAAGAAACTCTCATCAGGACTAAAATCAACATCATGTCTGGCCATCCACCCAGGGGGAGACAATCTACTCCTCGGCAGCTACGATCCGAGGATTGTCTGGTTCGACACAGATCTCTCGACTAAGCCATACAAAACAATTAGATATCACAAAGGAGCTATCAGAAATGTATGTTTCCACCAAAAATACCCTCTGTTTGCCTCCGCCTCAGATGACGCTCATGTTATTGTCAGCCACGGAATGGTTTATGACGATTTGACTGAAACAGCTCTGATAGTTCCATTGAAAGAACTCCATGGACATGAACACCACGATACTTTGGCCGTCACAGACTGCCAATTCCACCATACTTTGCCTTGGATTTTCTCGTCGGGTGCAGACAAGACCATCAGATTGTACACTTGAGAATAAAGAAAATTACCGACTACTTTTTCTGTGAGGATATACATGTATGCATAAGCAGAACATCTGCCTCAGTGTTTGGTGCATTCATCTTTGCAGCCAAAGATCATTGAGGAGCGTCCCTTTAAATGGCGCCAAAAAAGTCACTTTGTTTTGTTTGCAAACGCTGCTACAGGCTGCAGTGCACCAATGTCGTCGGCGCTTTAAATCCGTGGTAGTAAGTTCCTCCCCAGTTTGCAATGGGAGTGACCACCTCTCAACTGTTGGTTCCTTATGGGATCCTCATAGGCTACCTGTTGAATATGTAGCATGTAAACAAACTTTTACTATTGCATCAATTTTATTTTGTTCAATATTATAACTCAATATGAATATCAAGCGAATCATATCATGATTCAAGAGGCACAATCAAGTCACACCAAAGTTTTAGTCCGAGCTTAAACGCATATTGCTCAAATTGAGAGTACCATTTGCCACCACTATATAATCATCACCACCGATCATATCATCAATTTATTGTCCTCGATTTAGAGACTAGCATTATAGAAAATTTTACCATCCATTTTATAGAATATTGATCTTTTTGGCTTCTTCTGTCATGGTAGTTCAGACACGAGTTCGACCACCGAAAGTGGTTGGCAAAATCGAGGATAGGTTTTCAAAATTAGAATCCATCGGGTCAGGCGCCTATGGAGTCGTCTACCGGGCTAAGGATCGGCGGAACCAGAGTATTGTGGCATTGAAAAAGATTGCCCTGGATGACGACGAGACTAACGAGGCTGGAATGCCTAGCTCGAGTTTGCGCGAAATTGGACTCCTCAAGGGATTGCAACATCCAAACGTTTTGAGGTTGTTAGATGTACAAATTTGTCAAACAAGTTTGTATTTAGTTTTTGAACACCTGGATTTAGATTTAAAGAAACTCCTAGACCGCCACCGATTAGGATTGCCGCCTTTGTTGGTGAAATCTTACATGTGGCAACTCCTTCAAGGACTCTCCTACTGTCACGGCAAATTAGTCATCCACCGAGACTTAAAGCTACAAAATCTTCTTGTGGACAAGAAAGGAACTATAAAGTTGGCCGACTTTGGTTTGGCTAGATCAGCATTTCCCTCTCGCACCTACACCCATGAAGTTGTTACCCTATGGTACAGATCACCCGAGTTATTACTCAAAAGTACCTACTATGGGCCCTCGGTTGACTTGTGGAGTCTTGGTTGCATCTTTGCCGAGATGAAAACAAATCGAACCATGTTCCCTGGAGATTCGGAGATAGATCAAATATACAGAATCTTCAGAACACTAGGAACGCCTGACAGTACAACTTGGCCTAAGTTTCACGAGATGCCCGAGTATAGGCGCTTTGCGAGATTTGAGGGTCGAAGTCTCGATAATTACATAGGTAAGGACGATCCATTAGCCATAGATTTACTGAGCAAGTTGCTCAACTATGATCCAGACTCTCGAATATCAGCCAAGGGGGCGTTAAAGCATGAATACTTGACAGATGCTTCAAAGATTGATCTCAAATCCCTGGAAATATTTTAGTTGATGTCTGTATCTCATCATTTACAGTCTCAACACTTGGATATGTCGACAAAAGACTTTTTAGTTTGCTACGGTAGTTCTCATTATTAAATTTAGGATAGCAAGTTTGAGAAGTCAAAACTTCTTGAACAACTTTCTCCAATTATAGTAGTGCACCTGAGTGGGCTTCAAAATAGTTTTATTATTTACATTTTACAGACCATCGTTTCGTTTTCAAATCTAACTTTCTATTCGTCCATTTTTATATATTTATAATCCTGATAAATCTATCTCTTTATGTTCAACTAAATATCTGTGAGCCACATACTTTACGTGTGATCTTACAGATCTTTCCTTTTCTTCGATAATGAAGTACCAATTTTAGAGATACCTAATAACACTTGTTGATCATCACTTTGTGTAGCGCATGAAGAGGCCAGCGAGAAATAGGAACACAATCAACCAGCCAATGGTTACGGCGAAACCCATGTAGACTCCCGACTCGCCTATACCCCAACCACGTGATAGGATATTACGTAATGTTTCCGTGGGTAACGTTTGGGGTTGTGCATAACTAAACCACCTTAGCCAACGTGGCATCGCCTCTAGTGGCCAGATAATACCTGCGAGAATGAGGTTTGTGTAGAAAGTTCCAACTAACATCATAACTGCTGTGTTCTCCTCCTCACAAACCGCCGATACTAGCAACCCGAATCCCATCCCAGTGCAACCCTGTAGTAATATGAGCAATATGACCCAAAAGAACGGACCATTGGAGGGGATTTCAAATACAATAAAAGTGAAGGCTAGCACTAGGGAAATTTGCATTATCATAACTAGAACTTGAACACTCGCGTGGGCCAACAGAATTTGACTAGTCGTTACGCCCGAGACGAGAGATCTCTCCAGTAAACCATCACGTTTTTCCAAGATGAAAGCTAGTGCTGTTAATCCGGTCGCCATGACATAGGTAATACTAATTACAACACCAGGTGCCATGAATTCCAGGTAACCATTGCGCTTTAAGGTTCCATAAACGGGCTCCTCAACTCGAATAGGTAACTCTGCGGCCTCCGGGTCGTAGCCAAACATATTTAGTGTGTCCTTGGCGAACTTAATGAATGCTTCGCGGAATGTATTCTCCATTGCAAGAGCCAAATGCAAATTGGTTAGATCGGGATAAATATTGATGGTTGCATTTGCCAGAGTTTCATTGGTTATATCACCCGGGTGCGTGAGTCGTTCCTGCAAATACTGAGTGTACCTGTCAGGTATATGGATTGCTCCCCAAGTTTCGCCTCGCCGTACCGACTCAATGGCCATCGAGAGATTATCGAATGGTATCTGTCGAATGGCGTTCTTGTCGATAGCATCGAGGAAAAACTTGCTAGCCTGTGGAATAACCTCGTCGTTAACCACGGCAAGTGGAACATCAAACGGATCACCACCAATGCAGAGGCAGAATAGGATAACTTGAACGGCGGGTAGAATGAACTCAAAAATCAATACCGGAGGATTTCGCTTCAATCTAATATAATTCTTCCAAATGACTGCCATTAGTGACTTACACCAGACGCCCATAGAAACCTTCTTGGGCGCATACTTCGTACCCGGAACCATGGATCTCAGATTGTTCTTGTTGACCACAAAATCCGGTTGCACCTCTTGGGTTTGCTTCCTGGGAACTATCTGTTGCTTGTCATTGTCTGTGCTGCAGCTTGGACTTGAGCTCTCGGCTCCAGTCGTCGAACTTTCCTCCTCTTCGCTCTCATTCTGGGTTCCCATTGACGAGTCGATGGTAGTCGCCGCATTTCCGCTATCACCTGTTGTCCTATTGTTATGTTCCTCATCCGTTGCACCACCTGTTAGCGCAAACACTGAGGGAATGTGCCGCTTCTTCTTGGCCACAACCCTGCTGCCTTCGATGGCGTTCATCTGGTTTATCGGCAAGCCATTCACGTCCAGCATAACTGGCCGCGGCAAACCAATTTCCGACTTGCCGCCACCACCAGACTTTAGCGACTTCATTGGTTGCAAACCTAAACCTGCCAACTTGGCAGCCTTCCTCGAGCTGTCGCTGATGCACAATTTCAAGAAGACATCCTCCAAATTGTCCATTCCATGTTGAGACATTAAATTATCAGGAGAGTCCTCAGCAAGTAGCTTACCGTGACGCATTAAGCCAACAACGTTGGCCTGTCGCGCCTCCTCAATGTAATGAGTTGTAATAACCACTGTGATCTTTTCCGTTTGAGCCAGAGTAACCAAATGCTTCCAAATGCTCTGTCTAAGTAGCGGGTCCACGCCAACCGTCGGCTCGTCCAAAATGAGCAACGGTGGCGAGTGGACCAGAGCTGCGGCAAGCGAAACTCGACGCTTTTGGCCGCCACTGAATTTGGAAGGGGGAGAGGGTTTTTTCCAGGATCATTTGGATAGATGATATGCAGCGAGTTGTGGTGGTAACAAGGTTAAGGTTACCGGTGGAAAAGGAGGAGGAGTTGAAATTTGTGTTAGAATTTGAGTTAAACCGAGAGAGGATAAGCTAGAATGTTTGCGTGCAATCAATCAAGTCGGTGGTCTAGCCAAAACAAGCTTGCTGAATTTAACTGGTTGAAATTTAATGCGACGACGATGGCAAAGCGAGATCTAATCTGGTTCTGTAAGCACGCACGCAAGCAAGCGGCAACCTGTAGGTGCTGTGTGAGACGTTGTTCATGTTCCTTGGTTGTGCTGAGCTGGTTAATTCAACAAGTGGCAAGCAAGAGCAACAAGTGGCGGCCAATCAATTTTTAACCTCCATTCTCCCTCCCAATCTATCGCTACAGAAGTTGGCAACAACACATGCAGGACGAAAGAACCAAGAAGACAATTGCTCTTTCGGTGCCCTTTGCTTACTGGAAGTTTCGCTGCCATCTTGCCAGTCACCGGTCCAAGTTGTCTACTCGTGTTCCCCACTCAAAATCGGTAGCTATTTGAGGAGTTTAAACCTCATTTCTACTATTTGCTGACACTCAACTCTACCAACTTCCTCCTTCCGAGTCAGCCAATCGTCGCCAGTCTCGGGTGGCTTCTACTCAGGCAACACAATTGAGAGTGATTTTGTTGGTTTTAGACTCAACAGGTTCACTGATTTTATACTTGATAATAATTGGCCACCACCGTCGTTGTCGTCGTCGTCGTCGTAGAGGTTAATCTCTGAACTCAACAGTCTTGATCTTGACTCTCACTCTCTCTCTTTCCACTTCTGGTATCAACTTCATTTAGATCATACAGCACGCAGTAGCACACAACAGCTACCAGACAACAGGTAGCTGTTGTACTCTAGCAGGTATCTCACAGTCGTTAGGGTTTAGGCGCTAGGTAGAACTTGCATAGGCACAACTCTCAAGTAAAAGTTCGTGTTTATATTCGCATTAATCTTTCAATGATGATTCTAGAATCAAATTCAAAGTTGAAATAAAAAAGAAAAAACCATCTAATACTCACCTTAAACTAGCGATAAGTCTATTTTTTCCTGGCAAATCAAGGAAATTCAATAGAAACTCTATCCTGGCATCAATCAGATCTTGTTTCATCTTGTTAATTTTGCCGAAATAAGTTAGTGTCTCGTTGATGGTGAAGTCCTCGTAAACGGATATTTCCTATTGTTTTGATAATTCAGTTGAGTTAGCATTGGGCTTAAGTTTGGCCTCCAAAAATCTATTAGATTTATTTAGAGTTGCGGAGAAAAATGTAAAAAAGAAAAAGCAAATTACTTACCTGAGGCATATAACCGATGGCTGGTCCAGGAATCTGACTTCCGCTTTCGTTTGGCTGGTAGCCGAATACTCGCACCTGGCCGCTCTTTGGCTTGATGCGGCCGACGACACAACGAAGCATCGTGGTCTTACCACAACCACTGGGCCCCAGCAAACCATAAATCGAACCCTCGGGAACCGTGACATTGATGTCATGCAAAATAGTCTTCATATTCTTGCCCCTGCCAACGTCGTAGCGCATGTCGCGACACTCGACGGCGGCGCAAAGGCCTGAGGTGGAGACGATAGAGTCGGTCGTTGAGTAGGATGAGGCCGACGGGGTTAGCGAGCTGAGTGTTGGATTATCAATCAGAGATAGTGACGACGAAGTTGACATGCAATGATTGTGGTTGCTCTTTTGCTGATTGTTAACAATTGCAGCGCCGCTAGTTGCACCTGTTGCGGCGGCGGCTGTGTCGGCTGGGGCGCCATCTGAGGATCTTTGAGCTTGTTTCTGGGCTAGTTGTTGCTGGCGTAGCATTAGTTTATTTCTCTGTTGCTGTTGGATCTGTTCATCACTAAGATGCTCTTCATTATCTAGCTGCTGAGTGTTCGTCGTCTTGTGTCGCGAGTGATTCTTTGTTTTCTTTGTCTGTTGTTGTTGTTGCTGTATGTCAACTATGCAATCACGCGAATCTGGAACTAGAGAGACCACTTGTTGCTTGCTTCCGCTCTTCTTGCCGGCCGCATTTGCCAACTGCTGCTGGCTTCCTGTGGTTGTTGGTGGGCCTGCCGGAAGCACCTTGAATGAGGTCAACTTGATGCCGCCATTTGAGGTGTCGCGCTCGTCGGTGTTGGCCAAGGGCGACTCATCGCAAACGAACGCCGGATTGTAGGACATATTTGTGCTTGTGTATATTTTTTATAGATAATAATAATAATTTGCTCCTCTTTTTCCTATAACTTTATGATTGTATATTCAACTAATCGATAAAACTTTCAAGCTTCGACTTGAGTATCAATTTTCCTGTCATGAGTGTTAACTGAGTTGCTGCCACTTTTGCCTTGAGGTAGAAAATCCCAAATGTGTTTATGTCTTTTTGGATGCCGCTAATCTATCTTTCTACCTGAAGCGCTTTCATTATCTCATCTAATGGAATCGTGGGCGAGAGGCAAGCTGCTGGCAACGTACACAAGGGGACAATATTATCCAATGCACTCCCTCACTCTCTCAATCTTTATCTCTCTTTTGGGATTGACGACAAATAGCAGCTCGTTTTAGTTGCGATCTTGCCTCTTGGTTGGATACTTAGTAGCAGTAGTATTGTATTCTGACAGTGATATGTGACGAGGCAACTTGGGGTATTTAACGCGCTTATCTCTCTTTTTTCTCTTCTCCTCCTCCGCTTAACTCTTTCCTTCCAGCTCACAGATGAGCAGCGAAAAATGATTGAGGATTGAAAATATAACTTGTTGCTCGTATACTCGTGCTGATACTGTAGTTGTTGTTGTCGCTGCTTTTAATGCTGCCGCAAATGATGATGTTGTTTCTGCTGAGAGTTGGATTCTCCTACAGTTAGTATGGCAGCATAACCTGAAACCTTCAAGTTCTTCTACTTCTTCTCCTGTTTTCCCTAGCTTTGTGCCAACACCTCTAGTTCAATCCAACCACAGTGAGTGTAATCGTTTGATAAGCTTAATGCCGATGACGCGAGCTGCGCTCAGGTAAAATTTGGGATTTTCTTAATCTGGCTTTTTTCTCCTTCCTTTCGCTTGATCGGCTTGGATTTTTAGCGCGGAACTTCCAACACGAAGATTCTAATCGAACTACACGAGCACAGTGGTAAAATCGCTCGGTGAGTCGAACTATTTTGTAGCTTCGTTTGCTTGTTCACTTGCTTGCGCCACAATGCGTCGACAATTAGCGTCGAGGGGGAACCACTTGTTGCTCGTTCGTTATTTCGCTCTTTCGCTCTCTCGAATCTTGTTGTCTCCATTCGCGAGAGCCGCTAACTCAAGTGGAGGCTTCTCTCTCTATTTTAGTGTATTACTAGTCAACGTTGTGTTTGCGATCTTTGTTTTAGCCGCAAAACCCTGAGACTTATTAGTGTTACGTTGCAAAACAAAAGCTTCTCGGTCGGTATTTCTTGCCAACTCGCCCTCGAATCTCTGCTCCTTCTAGTCTCTCGGGTGCTTGTGTGGCGGTTCCTTGGGCAACCGCAACAAGTGGCAGCGAGTGGTGCGCGAGTCACTTTCCACGTAGATCGACTCCCGGGTTTGCTTTCAATGTTCTGTGCGCAGGTAGAGCAGGTAACCCGGCGGCGGCAGCATCAACAACCTGCTTCTGCTATCCTTGCTGTTGTTGGTGGTGTTCCTGTTCGCACTGTGCCACAAGCAGGACCAAGCAATGAAGCCCCTTGAAAACCTTCCTGCAATCTCTCACTCTTCTACTCTCTCACTGTCTGTCTATCCTTTTAGTGTTCCCTAAAGAGTGAAACAGGCAGTCGGAAACTAAATTTACTCTCTCCCTACCTGGGCCAAGTGTTTCTATTGCGCGTGCGTTCCTCTTTATCTTTTTTCTCTCTCTCCCTATTCACACAAAACCAATCACCGCACCCTCAGGTAAGCTAACTCAGACTTGAACAACAATAACGGCAACAGGTGGGTAAGAGTCAAACGCGCGCAGCTAGCTCGCACACAAGCTTCCGTTTTCCCTCTCTTGGTGGTTGTGTTCCTCTTTCTCTCCCCACTAGAATCAGTCTTGCTTTCACTCACTCAAATTTAACTCGCTCGATTTTGTCTTCTAGTTTCAATTTTGACTCAGCCCGACGGAGCCAAATAACAGCCAACCAGAAAACCAAACAAGACTCTGACGACAATTCGCACGTTCGGATCTAATCAACTTGGCGTTGTTTCTACCGCTTCCTCTCTCTCTCCGCTTTGCATTAGCCTGCTTAAGTTAGATGTTTCTTCCAACAAGTTGACTTATGACTCACTGGCTCGCCTCAAATCTCATCCCCACTTGTTGAGTAGTTCGGTTAGCCAGTTAGCTTGTTGCTCGGCTAGGTTATAACTCAAAACTCGTGCTACTCTTTGCTGCTAATCTAACAGCTCAAACACTTGTTGCCTTCTCCCCTCTTACTTTCAACCCCGTCTTAGTAGGTGGATCTTTTTGTTAGAAAGTGACTCAACTTTAGATAGTCGTAGAGAGACACACACGTGCTAGTGATGTGCAAGTGGACCAACCGAAAGAGTGAATAGGAGAGAATGACAACAACGTCGCACCATCGACACAATTAGGTGGCTGAGTATGCAGTCTCAATTCCACTAGTTTTGCTGCTTCTCCTTACTAGTTTGCCTGTTGGTGCTGTTTGAATGGGTAGAATCTCAACAAGTTCATCAGTCGACGCATTGGTACACACAAAACGACCAACCAACTAAAGAAAACGGTAAAATATTCTACCTGCTTTGCCAGCTATAAGCGAGCAACCAGGCAGCCAACTAGAGGCGGTGGCATTAGTAAGAGAGAGGAACCGAAGAGAAGATATTTGAGAAGCTAGACTAAAGCTGACTTTTGCTATCACTCGCTCGCTGGCTCGCAAAAGTGAAAGGCGGAAACGAGCGGACAAACTTGAAAGCTACACAACGGGCTCTTCAGTTAGAGAGCAAAAGTTAGCTTGCCAAAGTCTGGCAAACCACTCCGATGGCGAGCATACGAAGAGAGCGTTCGAAGTCATTGGCGGGCAGGAATATTACAAGTTGCTAGTCGCTGTTGTTGGCTCACAACAACAGCAACCACTCGTCGTTAGATTGTATGCCTTCCGCTTGCTTGCTATACTGCTCTCAAGTTTGCCGTATATATATCAGTGGGGCTGCTGCTAGCCGATAACTCGAGCGAGCGAGTTGCCGTCGACTAGTTACTGAGTAGGCAAAAGAGCGGGAGAGCAACAAGTGGCCGCCGCCCCCGACGGCCAGCGAGAGCGTCGCTTGCCGAGCGTTGCCGGCCAGCAACAGGTGGGCCGGACTGGCTCAATACGCGAGAGGCAAGACTCGGCACTCGGAACTCGAGTATCGAAGTAGGAAAAGTTTTGTATCGTCATCGCAGCCAAGTAGTCGGCTGAATGCTAATGCTTCTTCTTTTTCTTTTTCTTCTTCTTCGTCGTCGTCGTCGTCGTCGTCGTCCTCGCTCTCGTCCTCTGCTTTGCTCAGCCAACTCGTTCACTTTACCTTTTACCTGCCGCTGGAGGCTTAAGTGGTTCGCCGTGTGGCCTTCCTCCTGGCGGCTTGTTGGCTGGCTGGCTTGCTTGTTGGCTCACTGAGCGGAAGAGCGAGCTCGCAGTCTATTACACTAATCAGCCCACGACTGCGTTGCAATGGCCACAATCCGAGCCACGAAGGCAACGGGGAGGAGGACGACCAGCCGAAACGATAAAGCTGGAGCTGATTGGATAGGCAACAGTTACAATTTACAACTTGCGAGGCGCAGCTTTCGCCTCGCCGGCCAACCTGCCTGCCGGTTAAGTTGCCGCCGACTTGCCGGCCGCCTGGTCAGCAGTCCTCTCTTTTCAAGGCAGCCGCACCCGCCTCCCTTCCCGCTCGAAAGACTCAGCTAAGTGAGAGTGTCTCTCAGAGTGCGATCCAATCAACTTTCGGTCCGACTTGCGGCGCCTCGGGTTGGATGGAAAAGATGCGATTGCTTTAGGGTAGAAGCGGCGAGATGAGACGAGACAAGACGAGACTAGACTGAGAGTGCGAATGCGAGTTAGATTGAAGTTGAAGAAGTGGAGAGAGATTCGCGGCCATCGAGTTGCACGCCAAAGAGGAGTTGCGCAATAGAGAAAGAGAGAGAGAGGATTTCCTGGCCATCAAATTTAAGACTCGGTGACGACTTACGTCGTCAATCAATCCACTTCAACTTCCCTTCAGATAACCTTGTCGTCATCATTGGGCATAAGTGAATTACCGTTAGTTCGTAAGCGCGCTAGTCAACTTGTAAGTTGGCTGGCAAGTTAGTTAGTTAGTTAGATAGGAAGCAGTGGGCTTAGGTAATACTAACCTTTGTGGTGGTGTTGCTAATAGACCAATGAGCAAACATAACAATCACAGGTAAAGGAAGCATTCGTCGTCGCTGCTTCGTCGAGGAGACGCTAAGATGTCGGCGATAGATGGGAGTTGTTGTGTTGTCAATCTATTCTATGCCCTCCCTTTTCTACTCAACTGGTTGTATTTGTTAGGTCTCCCGACAACAGCAACAGCAACAGCAATGGCAACAACCAACACCAAGGCGCCCAATTGTATGCTGATCGAGCCACCACTAGCAACAATTCAATGCCAACCGAAGTTGAGAGTGGCAAGCCGACAATAGCTCTTATTGTTGGCTACCTCCTGGTTGTCATCTTAGTTTGCCTACTATAATTAGCCACCTTAAGCTAGTGGGCGGCTTGGAAGGTAGCTATTGTTAGCCGAGCAAGACTAACTGAGAGTCGCATGCATAAGAGTTGCGCAACTGCCTTGATTTCATTCACAGATACCTACCCCTCTCTGTTTGAGCAACTTTACTCAGGTAGCCTCGAGGTGGCCAGGAAGAGAGGTTGTGGCTTTCTGTTGATTTGTATTGAGTTTGAGATTATTACATGACTAATAATAGATGTGACACTACTGTTCTTACGCAACCTGTTGTTGATTTACGCTCGCTGGCATCCGCATTCAAGGTAGAAGGTTGTGATGTTGTGGTGGCTAATGTTGTCCCGCTTAGTAGAGCTGACATTGAGCTCGCGAATGGCCAGCGGCCTTCGGGCTGGCAATGTGTTTGAGCCAAACCGCCAGGTGTAAGACAACAACTCGTGGTAGTGATAATCGACGATTAGAGAGAGTGAGAGAGTATCTTTGAAGTCCGTGTCCGCATTTGTCGTTGTGGCTGAATCATTCTCTGCACGGTGACTGTGGTTGCTAAATTTACTTAACCACCTGAGAGAGAAGCAAACTCTAGTCTATCGCTCGCTTGCTCACTTGGTGGCGGCCGCCTTGCAAGTTGCAGCTTGCTTGCAACCAGAAAGACAGCGATAGATGGCCACTTACTTAGCTGGTGTACTCACAACTCCAATGACAACAACACCAACCACAGCAATACTAATCCCAACTCACCTGTCACTCAGGTAGATCTCAGTTGGTAATAGCAGTCGTGGCAGTGGCGGCGGCAACAGCAAGCTTGTTAGTCAAGCTTGCAGCTCATCACTAAACAAAAAATAGGCAACTTCCACACACTTACGCTCTGAATTGAGCTCCCTGAATGAACGACTCACTGGCTTCCTTTTTGAGCCAACTAGCTGAGCAATGGGACTAACAAGGAGTAAGCAATTGACTAGTTGCATGTTTAGATCGGAATTAAGTTGAGATGAGATGAAATGAAATGAATGATTCCATTCGAAGAATCAACCTATCCTCGCCCATACTATTAGTCTGTCATCATTCGATAGACGAGAGTGGATAAGGTTTGAGGAGTTGGATAGCGAGCTATTCAATTCTAAAGCAAAAATTGTGACCGGTTATTGTGAATTATTATTCAATTATAGTATTTACGAATCTCGTTCACACAACAAGTGGTTGCTATCAGCTCACATAGGTGAACTAAAAGGAAAGAAAGAACGAGATTCTGTCCATCTACTTAACGCGAGCTCTTCGTCGAAGTGGCGATAGATAAATTTGTTGCAAGTTGCAACAGTGGAACGATCTCTTGACTGCAAGTATCTCCCCGACACTCGCAACCACCGATTCCATTCAAGGTTACTTCCTACTGCCGCTGCCTTTGCCGTCGCCACTTCCACTTCTTCGACTAGGTATGCATACAGAACTAGTGAGCAGTCAGTGAGCCGACAAGTGGCTGGTAATCGAGGCTTCGTCTCTCTGACTACTTACCTGCTTGCAAGTCGAGTGTGTCCAACGGGAAAGCAGGTAACTCGGCTGACTGGAGCCATCAGGAGGCGAGTTAAGCGCCGACTTGGACACACTTGTTGGCTCATCTGTAAGCTCGTCTCAGCGTGAGCAAATGCGCAAAAGTGTTAGCATATGAGCAAGTCCAAGTCTAACACTAACAGCTTAGAAGCCTTTGCTTTCTGCTACTGGTTCCAATAGTGATGATGCAATTTGTCGCTCAAACTGTGGAGCAATCAAAAACGTTGACACTACACTGCATTACATTACACTACATGGCAGGTAAACTCTAGGGCCGCCATAGGAAGCCTTAGGAAGCTGCCTCTTGAATTCTACCTGCAGGCGGCGGGTGGTAATTAGTTAGCTCAAGTTTGTAAAGTCTGCTGCGGTCGTCTCCGTCGCCGGCGCCGTCGAGAGTGGCTCTCATGTTACACAATCCTTCGACAGTGACAACAATCTCTCTCTCTCTCTCTCTCTTACCTTCTCGCTTCTCTCTCATGTCGCAGCGAATGTACCTGCTAGCGGCAATATTGCTATTGCAGTCCCACTCTTGAGACCAACAGCCATTTGTTGTCGACGGGAGCTTCCGTAACAGGTGATGGTGGCGGCGGCGGCGGCGGCATAGGAACTACCGGCGGCAACGACGAGTGGCAGCAGTTGCGACGGAACTCTCTCGCTTATCTCCAGGCGAAATATGAAAACATACGTGAGTAGTCGTCTCGTTTATGTTGAGTTTAAATGAATGAGCTCAACTATCACATTGATTGATTTGCTCTGGCCTCCACCATCATTTTAGAACCAAGACCAACACTAACGAAACATTTTGTGCTCTAGCCATCTGATGTGTCTGGCCCAAAGGTTAGTGTGCGAAAAAATGAAAGCAAAAGGAAGAGGAACCGGTGAAAGTTAAGTCTAATGCAAATGCTACAAATTAGACCGCACCTCAATGGTAAATGTTAACATGCGCTATAATATTGCCCATTGCGCGTCCATCGTCTGCAGCTCTAGACGGGTGAAATATGGTCTTGCCAAATTAGCTCTTCTGTTGTTGAGCAACACAACAAGCTCGAGGTCAACAAGCTTGTTGTGGTCATCCCCATCCTTAATGTTCCTCTCCAACTAGCTTAGGCTCAAATCGATTTAAGTTGCCCAATTACCACCACTACTTCCATTCGGCCTCTGCTAGCCAATAGGTGTCGAGTCCATTCACAGGTAGCAGAAGCTGACCTTTTACCTGTTGCGTCATGTTGGCCGGGATCGTGGACGATAGTTGAAGCGCGATATTTGTTGCTGGGGACTCGCGAGTGGCGATCAATGAGCAACATTCTAGATTGGCTACGTTTAGTTGGCTCATAGCCAACTAATTCAAATGAAAAACTGGCCGCCATTTTGCGGTAGCTTGGGTTGTGTTATATAATGATAGTTGCGAAGACGATGATATTTGGCGATCGTCAGTAGACAACGAGAAAGTTCAAGTCAAATTTAAATGGCAACTTGTTCTTGCTTGTGGGACCAAATTAATGGACTTGGCGAGTTTGATTTGCGCGGAAATCAACTTGGACTCAAGATCCCGGCTGCATGGCATAGAGAAACACGCAACCATTAGAACAGGTGGTTGTCATGGGATGCTCCTCACGGTGTCTGTTCCACGAACTGTCGCCACTTTTTGCTGGTACCGTCGTGGTGCTGATGCTGCCGGCTTGTTGGTATAGCTGCTAGTGTAATGAATTAGCCTTCAATGGGTGGAACTCGTTTGCTCTTTCGCCCAGTGATCCTGCTCGTCGTCGCCGTCATTGAAGACTGGCCGCAATAGCCAAAGGTACATTCGTGCACTTGCCATTGGCAGAGGGCCAGTCGAGAGAAGGAAACCATTGCCATCGGCTGGCTGTACACAACTCCAGCAACTCGTATCTCTCAGCCAAACTAACCGCTAGCTTCCTGGTCAACTCTAACCTTCCCTCGCTCTTTCCTCGGCCTTGCTATTGGTTGCTCGTACCAAGTAACTCGTTCCACTTTTCCTTACCTCGTCGCAGGTAACTTAAGCTTGCAAACTAAAACTGAAACTACCACGACGAGCCAATTTGCCCTTTCTAGCTTCTCATCCTCATCCTCATCTCGCTGGCTCGCTCGCCAACTCTCACTAGCTTTCACTTGCTTCTTCGCTATCTCTTTGAGAACAACCAGCAGCAACCACCACCAAAATGGTGATGAGGACGATAATGATGCGGTGGCAACAATGACCGAACATCGACCATCATAACGGCGGCATCACTGGCGGCCGCAGCGAGGGAATCGCCCTACTGACTCCGTCGCCACAACCACGGGCCATTTGGATGCTCTCTTCATTCGAACTAACCATGCCAGCCAGAAGCAGAAGATGAAGATGAAGAGGTAATTTCTCGGCGTCTCTAGTTGGCCAATTGCAACATTCGCTCGACCAGACTAACAACCTGACCACCAGACGACAACTTGGTTGCAATACACTGCACAGGTGAGTGGTGGTAGTTATGATGATGTTTATGGTCTGACTGCTTCGCTCAACATTTTGATTCGTTCCTCAACAGCTTCGCCACTCTTCGAGCTTGGCAGTTGCCATTTGAATTCGAGCAACAAGCATTCTATCGCCGACTGTTGGAGGTCGCGTTGTTTGTGGCGTAACAAGTCAATTACTCAAATAATCTATCACCATGTGATAGATGTACTGACATCCTAAATTCAGCGCATGGTTTCCTTGGACACAGGCCACCTATGGGTCAGTGCTCATACTATTACTCAAGTGAGTGAATAGAAAACAAATCTACACACACATACAAGCTACAGCAATTAGTACTTACCTGTAAATGAGAATCTACGTGGCTCCTCCTGCTGGCCATCACAGTTGACAGGAGAAAAGAGCGACTGATTTCCCTGTCCATCCTCCAAGTTTAAACCTAATATTTCACTGTGAACCTTGATTCGCTTCAGCTGCAAATCCATTGACTCACTTCTGTTTGCTTGATTACCGGCACTGCAACCACCTGCGCTTTCGATGCCAAAAAATTTCGATTTAAGCATTCTGACAATCGGTTGTTTCTGTCGCCTTTGAAGGACTCCACCAAAATGCTCTCCATTTTCGTGATTTCTATCGTGTCCTTTATCTCTAGCTCTATTTCTATTTCTCGAGTTATCTCTTGGACTAGATCTTGTGGTCGAGGGCGACGAAGCTGAGTCGTCCACGAAACTGCGTGGCTCAGGCGAGATCATCAGGTTGTTTAGAATGTTATTATTGCTATTGTTGTTGATGCGTAGATTTCCACTTAACTATTATCACCAATGCTAGCACTCTCTTTTCTAAACAATTTCCTAGTTGCTGGAAAGCGACCAGAGGTATGGATAACACAGAGAGGTTTGGACAGGGATCTAGTTAGCCTGAAACAGGAAACAGCGATCGATTGTCAAATGGCAGCGCGTGTCGTTGCCCGTCGACATCGGCACGCGCCTTTCAATCAAAATATCCACGATGACAATCGGCGTACGGAATTCCACCTGAGAGGTCGTGTAGATACCATTTGACTTAGTAAATATTCTGCTACAGTTGCCATGGACAACTTGGAGTGGCCAACACTGCCGACCTCAAGGCAACTTCTTGAGTGAGACCTCAGCAGGCTACCTGTCTTGGTAGTTCTTAAACGAGGCACAGGCAAAGGTGCCAGCCACGCGAACCATACGTTCTAGAGGAGGCAAAACTTGTTTATTTGTTATAGTGAGTCGTGACCACGTAAGCATCAATTGTATTCTATCCCCCTTCCTCTTCCCATCTCTCACGAGTTCACGATTTGGAAAAACACACACTAAAATCCTCGACTGCCCACGACGACATTTCTAATGACCTGCACGCGATTTGTGCCAAGAGATGTAGAGTGTTACCGGTGAACTAGGTCATTACATTGCGTCAAGTCCGTACAGCTCTACTAGTTACACGGCCGCATCTATGGCCATTACTGTGGTACCTTCACTCATTTGCTCGCTGACCATTGGGACTACCGCCCCACGAACACCAATGCAGTATAAGTACCATGATTATGACGACAATGCTTGCATTTGCATGCTAGTCTCGCGGCAATCGATAGGTGTGTCTGATTATGGACGAAAACTGTATCCTTCAGGGGAAAAGACTAGCCAATGTGTCCGATGTGCTGTTATTTTTAGCGAGCATGAATTTTTCACCACCGAAGCACTGGCAATTTGCCAGTGGCAAACCATGCTTCAGATCACTGGAGTATTTTGGTTTCAGATTTGGAATGGGCAACTCTGCAGACCGCGCGCCCAATATCCTTTTCGATATATGATCTTCATTTATGGCCGGTGTTGTTATTTTTCACCATCGCTGCTCTTGCGTGAACTGTATTTGCCAAAGCGGACCCTTAAGTATCGTCCAGACGCAGATCCTCTAGCGACTCTACTTGACCAGGTAAAAATTGCTACGTTTATCAGTCCGGTTTTAGCAAAGATCCGCCAAGAATAGTTTCAAATGATGCAACTACCAATGGTACCAGTTTGTCTTTCGTCGAATCTTTCAAATAAAATCAATGTTTACATTTCTCAACACTGGCCCCACAAGCTTGTTAAATTGTCTCATATCCACTAAACAAATACAAATGCAAATCACCTGTATGCTCTCTCAACCCACTATCGACCGGTCGGTGGCCGAGCCTTCGAGAAAGAAAAGCTTTTGAATAAATATCACCAATTTGTCATCGATACCTAGGCAGAGGATTCTTTTGATAGTTGATTTGTCAAATAAAACTGAAAACATGAATTGCAATTGAAAAACACTGATTCATTGCACTGTCAATCCTCACTTAATAACTGTCCCGACAACACGGCTCAATATTGGATCTATTATATCCGCTATATAAGAACATCAACACCTCAGTAACCTCATAGAGTTCTTGACCTCCAATAATCATAACGATTGAAATTTATTTTTCTCGTAATAGAAATAGAGATCTTAGTGCTGATAGAACTTGAATCTTTTGGCTGAGATGGTCAAGAATAGAAGCAACCAAGTAATTGAAACAATGAAACCTAATTGCACTGACCTATCTGATAAACCTGCGCCCTTGAGGGTGATGGCTTTCAGTGCTTGAATTGGCATTGTCAGTGGTTGAATGTAACAGATGGTTCTCAGCCACCTGGGAATGGCTTCAAAGGGCCACAAGATACCTGACATGGTTATCTTGACAACCAAAGAGCTAACAATAGTTAAGGCGGCTCCGTTTTGATCTGCGACTAGGGAGCTAATTAGGAGACCATATGAGATTCCAGTTAGATTCAAGGTCATGAGCATAATGTAGGCCAGAAGCAGGGAGCCGACAAGTGGTTGTTTGAGAATGTAGAAGGTTAGGAACATGACAAGCGCAATTTGGATCATCATAACAAAGGATCTGAAGACAGCGTGGGCCAACAGGTAGGCGATGGGGCTTATGCCACTTGTGAATGTTCTCTCTAGAATACCTGCGCTCCTTTCCACGACCATAATGAAAGTTGTCAAACCGGCGGCCATTATGTAAGTTAGTGATGCCAACAGACCAGCGGCAATGGATTCTGTATAACCGTCAATGGAGTTACTGATTAAATTTGGCTTAATATCAAAAATGGGCTCCTTCACATCAATTGGTAGTCGTTTGAAATGATCGAATTCACTTAATAGAAATGCTCTGTAACTATTAACCAAAGATCTATGGCAAATCATATCCAGCACCTTGTTTGATCTATCCGGATACAACTTAATAACTGATTGCTTGATTGTCCCCAAATCCAACTGGTAAAAGTTGTCCAAATCGAATCGTTTCGAGATAGTGGCGGTGAAATTTTCGCCAATTTCCATGACGGCCCAAAGTTTCGTTTGCCTAACATCATCCAAAGCTTCCCTAAGATTGTTGTAATGTTTTACATTCAACATTGACTTGTCAATAAAACTTAGATACTTTAAACTGAGCAACTCTTCATATGGTTGGGTGTCATTAGAGTTGCGGTCGTTGAAATCGCCAGGTAAATTTGTGGTGGCATTCAATATCCAGGGTAATGATGTTGACGAAGATAAACTTGTTGACGCCAAGCTAAAGTATTGGTCGTTGTTAACCAAACCCAAGCCAACGTTTGTGGGCCGCCCACCGACACACAAACTAAAACTAACCATTTGAACTATGGGCAACATAAATTGGAAGGCCAACAAGGGAATTGAGTTGACGTTTCTGCGGTAGTTTTTATATAATAGTGCCCACAACAATACCAATACATTTCCGAGCTTGTATTTGACCCTCTCACTAATTGGCTTACTTGCATCCAGAGTGTTATTCAAATTGAAATCATAATCTCCACCTTTATCCTCATGACCAAACTGAGGTTTTAAATTATAACAAGGCTCGCTCTTGCCTAAGATCACCTTTGACCCTCTAAAAGTTTTTATCTTTTTATCAGCCTCCCCATTATTGATCTTGTATTTGGTATTTTGCAAGGGAATATTCTGATAGATTCTCTCCCTGTTTCCACCAGTCGATAGATTGTCGTTTCCGTTGCGGACTCTATAACTCAACCCATTGGTTTGATGTTTCGCTGCTGCCGATCCCATCTCAAGTCTTGATAGATCGGTTAACTCATTGAATGAGAGCCGCAAGTTGTCAAATAAATCGAGCTTCTCTCTCGCCTCCAGCTCAAGCTTGCTAACAGTTGGAGCATCCACACCTGTTGCCCTTTGTGCCTCAGCAACCACCTGACTCGCGTCGCCCAGATTGTTTTTTAAATTAAACTTTGGTTGTGGGTAAAGCTTATAACGAGGTTGTTGCTCCTCGTCCCTCTCCTTCGATTGCTGATGCTGTGATTGGACGTTGTTACAAATTTTTAAGAACGCCTCTTCCAGAGTTAGGGATCCATTTGAGTCCATGATTTTCTGTGGAGTATCTTGGATCAAGATTTCACCTGCTCTCATTAGCGCAACTTGATCCGCTTGAGCCGCTTCCTCAATATAGTGGGTTGTTATAATGATAGTCTTATTCTCCTCGTCGGCCAGTCTACGTAGATATTTCCAAATATTTTGCCTTAGCAAGGGGTCCACACCAACTGTTGGCTCGTCCAGGATAATGAGAGGCGGCATATGGAGACAGGCGATTGCAAAGGAAACACGTCGCTTTTGTCCACCACTAAGTGAGCTAATTTGCCTGTCAACATTTGGTAGGTCGAGAAAGCCAACCATAAACTCTATGCGCTGAGCAATGAGATCCGAGTTCATTTGCATGTATTGGCCAAACATGGTTAACAATTGACGAATGCTAAAGTCCTCGTATAAACCCAAATCCTGAGGCATGTAGCCAACATTTGAGCCGGGTACTTTGCAATTAGCCGACCTGAACCCTTTTTGTTTAGTCGTCGTGGTGGTAGTTGTCGTTGTCTTGTGTGTTGTTGAGTCATTCTCTTCGTCTATTTCTCGTTGATCTCTATCAGTAGTACCCTGGCAACAGCTCAAACATTCTAATAGGCTACCTGTAGACTTGTCGTGTTCATTGGGACACTTGCAACCAAACAACCTGATGCATCCGCCGCTCGGTTCCAACAAACCAACTAGGCATCTCAACAAAGTTGTCTTGCCGCAACTACTTGGTCCCAGGAGACCAAAGATGCTACCATAGGGAACATTGAGATCCACTGACTTGAGAATATCAACTTTAGCCGGCTTTTGTCGGGGAAAACAAATTAAATCTTTGATTCCATAGGCGAGACCGTTCAAGAAGTTTGCTTGCTGTGTGCTCTGCTCTACACTAAAGCAAACCTTATCAAATATCACTGCAGGATACGAGTATTCAGGGTGGAAGTTAGTGTTTTTGCTGCTATTGTAATGCGCTCTTCTGTCACCCCTGTATTTATTGCAATTGAACTCATGGTCTTGATTGGCGTTGGTGTAGACAGCACTCGACAAAGTGAAATTGGCGTCGAATTGAAACTTGCTACCACTTGTTGTCACTTGTTGCTGACAATTCAAAGCTTGCTCTTGCCGACCGCCGTCGTTGCTATACTCTCCCTCTTCGCTTATTTGCCTAAACTTGATCGGAACTATCCAAGAATCTTTAAGTTCGCCGTAGTTGGCCATAATAATAATAATAATAAATATATGTATCTAATTAGATTTGAATTTGATAATTTGTATTACCTGTAATTCAACTTGATGTCTGTCATTTAGAATCGTCCTCAGGTCGACGGAGACGCTCCACTCACGCAAGGTGCTTAATCGCAAACGAATCTCGCAAGTGTCAACTCAATCAGCATCATAGCCGGCAAGATATACAATTGCACAACAACACTGCGAATCGCTTGCTCACTAAATCTAACCAAAACTCTTAAACAAACAAGCTCATTTATCTATTCGTTCAACTCAAAGGCATAAGGAGTTAATCGAACCACACACCAGCAAGCAAACAAGGCACCACCGAGGCTCTAGAAAACAACTAAAGCTCTCTGGAAATTCTATTCCAAGCGGCGAGTTTAGTGGTTGACGTGAGCCAACAGGTAACAGATAGTAGTCTTGGTGATGTTGTTGTTGCTATCACTGATTATTGTAAACTCGAAGTTTACAATAACTTCACTTAACTTCGACTCACTCACACGTTTGCTCGCCCTTTCTTTGAACTCAATCAGAAGCTAGAGTAGCTCAGTTCTAAAGACTCGAGATTGGAGATTGGAACAAGCGCTCACTTAGGCGTGCGGAAATGAACGACTACCTGTTGTGGTTGCCGTGCACTTGTCAGCGTTCCGTTACTGTTGATGTTATTGTGGTTACTGCTGCGGATGTTGGTGCTGTTCCTGCTAATGGTCTCGGATTTTCTACAATGCCAGTATAACCTGAAACCTTCTCGTTCTTCTACTTCTTCGTCTTCTTATCCACTCTCGTGTCAAAACTTTTGCAGCCTCAGTTGTGGTTTTAGTTGTAGTTGTTGCTGTCCCTGTTGCTGCCCTCACTGTTGTTGGCAGGACCAAGCAATGAAGTCCCTTGAAAAATATCCGTCCTTTTTGGTTCCTGCTCCAACGAAGCGACCGATGGTCGGGAACTAAATCTACTACTTGGCTAAGTTTTACTCTTGCGCATGAGTTTTCCCCTTTTCTTTACTTCTCCTCTCCTCTATTAGAAAAAACAAATCATCGCACCCTTAGGTGAGCTAGCAGACTTAAACAACAACAGGTGGGTAGGAATGAAGCGCGCGCAGCTCGCCCCCTCGTAAGCTTCCGTTTCGGCTCCCTTCTCTTGGTGTTCGTATCCCTGCCTCTCAACTTCGTGTTTCTCTCCTCTCACTCAAATTTAACTAGCATTTCTCTAGTCCACTTTTGTTGAGTCGTTTGGTTATCTAGCTAGATGGTTAGTTGGCCACAGTCGTTGGTCGGCCACTCATCCAAGTGCTCTCACACTTGTTGCTTGCTCCTCTAACTTTGACTTCGTGGACTAAGCGAGCGAGAGAAGGAACGGGATAGAATGACAACGCCGATACAAACAAATTGGGTGGCTCAGCTTGCACGGTGAGTTTTCGATTTCTTCGGCCAGTCGAATGGTCGTTTTGCCTGGTGGCTATTCAAACGGATACAAAACGACCAGCGGAAAGGTAAAATATTCTACCTGTTTTCTCAGTTAAGAGTGAGCAACCAGCCAGCCAGCCAACCAAATAGCCAACTACAGCTCATCTCAGCACACTCGATCTAAATTGCGTGGAAAAAATACGCAGGACTCTCATTTCAGGACTGCAGATTTTTAGAGCAGGACATCTATCTGCGAGTGATAAGAGTAACGCAATTATTTAGACGATCTCTAGAAGCGGTGGCATCAGTAATAAAGGAACCGAAGAGAAGATATTGGCGAAGGCAGACCAAAGCCTAGTTTCAGTTGCTGGCTTACTGATTTGCGAAAGTGAGAGTTGAAGGCGGAAACGAGCAAGCAAACTTGAAAGCTGCTCAACGAGCGCTTCAGTTGGAGAGCGAGATCTAGCTTGCTAAAGTTTGGCAAGCCAGCGTTCGAAGTTATTGGCTGATTCCCGTTAGCTCACATCACCAGCAACCATTCGCTGCCCGCTAGTCTACCCTTAAGTTTGCCGTATATATATATATCAGCCAACCGACAACCAGTTGATAACTTGAGCGAGCAACAAGTAGTCCCCACCCCCGTCGGCCTTTGCAAGTGTTGTTGACTGGCTGGCTGCCGGCCAGCAACAGGTGAGCAGGACTGGCTCAAGACACGAGACTCGAGTATCGAAGTAGGGGGAAGTTTTGTATCGTCATCGCGGCCGACTGTTCCGCTGAATGCTAATGCCTCTTCTTCTTGCTCGTCGTCTTCTACTTTGGTCTGCGCTGCGTCACTTTGCCGGCTCGCTCACTCTACCTTTTACCTGACGACAGAGGCTTAAGTGATTGGCCGTGTGGCCTCCCTCCCGTCGGGCAATTTGCTGGCTGGCACATCTAGCAGGCTAATAGTTCGTTACACTAATCGACCCGCGACTTCACTGCAGTGTCAACCGACACGATGGCAACGAGAAATTATGACTAACAGAAACGATAAAGCTGGAGCTGATTGGATAGGCAACAGTTACAATTTACAACTTGCGAGGCGCAGCTTTCGCCTCGCCGGCCAACCTGCCTGCCGGTTAAGTTGCCGCCGACTTGCCGGCCGCCTGGTCAGCAGTCCTCTCTTTTCAAGGCAGCCGCACCCGCCTCCCTTCCCGCTCGAAAGACTCAGCTAAGTGAGAGTGTCTCTCAGAGTGCGATCCAATCAACTTTCGGTCCGACTTGCGGCGCCTCGGGTTGGATGGAAAAGATGCGATTGCTTTAGGGTAGAAGCGGCGAGATGAGACGAGACAAGACGAGACTAGACTGAGAGTGCGAATGCGAGTTAGATTGAAGTTGAAGAAGTGGAGAGAGATTCGCGGCCATCGAGTTGCACGCCAAAGAGGAGTTGCGCAATAGAGAAAGAGAGAGAGAGAGAGAGAGAGAGAGGATTTCCTGGCCATCAAATTAAAGACTCGGTGGCGACTTACGCAGTCCGCTTCAGCTCCTTGAATCACCTTCTCGTCATCACGGAGCATGGTAGTGACGGCAATGCTAACGGTAATGGCGATGATTATGACGTTTATGGCGAGGCTGCATCACTTTCGCAATTTTATACTCACCCCTCAACCTCTCGGCTCGCTTGCCATCTGTTCGAGACTCTCATTTGTTGTCATTTGATCATGAGCCAAGCATTCTGCTGGCAACTGTTGAGGATCACATCTTTGCGCAGACACTTTATAATCTAACTCCTCACATGATCGCTATGATGAACACTGCCATTGCTTAGTTCGGACACACAGGCCACCTATCGGTGGGTTTTCATACTATCTTGCAATATTGATCGAAAGAAAAGGTCACAGGCAGGCGCCCAAACAGCGACCATTTTTTTGAACGAAAATTTACGCAGCTCCTCCTGCTGACCATTTTGACTGGTGAGAAAAAAAATGATTGCTTTCCTTCTTCATCCCTAATTTTTAGACCCAAGATATCGCTATGCATCCGCCTTCATCTTCACAGTTTTTCGGCCAGCACTGTGAGCACTTCGGTCTTTTTCTCCTCATTTCCAGCCCCTTTTCCGTCGCCAAAGATTTTTGATTTGAGCATTCTGATTATCGGTTGTCCCGATTGCCTTAGATCGATTGAACTCCCGACTCCACTAAAATTATTAAATTAGAAGATTCTCTTCTTTTCCAGCTCTGATATTTCTCATGCTCGAGTGATCTCTTGGACTAGATCTTGTGGTCGAGGACGACGAAGCTGTGTCGTCCACGAAGATGTGGCTCTAGCGAGATCATCAGGTTGTCGCCAGTGTAATTATTGCCATTGCCACGGCTGCATAGGTTTCAACTTGACTAATATCACCGTCCTTTCAGGAAAACCACTTAGTGGCTAGAAAGACTATAGAGATGGGAATAGTCTGGTAAATCGGAATCAGGAAACAGGAAATGCAATTGACAGTCAAATGGGTGCGCGTGTCGTTTTCCGCTGACATCGACACGTGCGTTTCAATCAAAAGATCCAACCACTGAAGAGTCGCCTAGATGCAATTCGACACAGTAAGACTGCTCCGACACAGTTGCCATGGACAACCTAGAGTGACTCACCCGACTGATCTCAAGGCTCCTGGTTTCCTGAGTTCTCGAGTGAGATCTCAGGAAACAACAGGTTAAAAATTGTTGTTCTAAACGAGGTACAGGTGAAGAGGTAAGCCACCAACAAGGGCACGTAAAACACATGCCCCACAAGATACAAAACTTGTCTATTTGTTGTGTGTCGTGACCATAAGCATCAATTGCACTATACCTCCCCCCTCTCTTACGGGTTCACGTCGAGGAAAAACACAAACTAAAATCCTCGAGTGCCTACGACAACGCCATCATCAACGACGACAACTCTAATGATCTGCACGCAATTTATACCAGGAGATGGATAGTAGACTCAGTGATCTGGGTCAATGGATTGCATCGTTTCTGTTAGCCAAGTTCACTTGTTTCAAACACAAAAATAACAAACTTTTGTCGCTAGGTGGCCTCCAGTTCAGGGAGCTCAGTAGTTGTAGTGAGAAAGTCAAGCACCCGCCTAGTGGATTTAGCCCATAAAGTTGCATCACATATTCAAGAGCAGCAGCGCCGCTAGTTATGCTGCCATTATTATCGTGCCTTCATTTAGCTGCCATATTTGCTCTTTGAGCATCTAACATCCCAGTAGTACCACTATAAGTACCATGACAATGACGACGATGCTTGAATTTGCGTGCTAGTCTCGTGCCAATCGATTGGTGTGCCTGATTATGGACATAATCTGTGCTCGACTCTCGGTTTGAATGGCAGAAAGACCAGGGTGTCCGGTGCTATGACTTTTGGTGAGCATGAATTTTTCACTGTTTTCCGGCAAATCTGCGTCTCTCTCTCCCCCTTTCTATCTATCTGGCCTAGTTATTCTGCGTCGGCTCATTAGAGGATTCTGGCTTTGGATCTGAAGTGGACAGCTCTGCTAGTCGTGCGCTCAACCTTCTGGCCGATGGGTGATGTTCATCGACTGGCACTCGACTGGATGGTGGTGGTTGCTGCTGTAGTTTTATGCCGATATCGCTGCTGTCGCGTGAATTATGTTTGGCAAAGTGAACCCTTGACGGCTAGCCTTGCCTATCGCCTTGTTGTATGGGCGCGGATCCTCCAACGACTCTACCTACCTGTCCAGGTAAAATCAGTTTTCTCTACGCGGCGCCTAGCAATGTCGGTCGGTCCAATTTCAGCAAACAGTCGCCAAAAATAACATCACGCGCAGTTTGAATCTCATTAGCACCGACAAAACCAAAACGAAAACCACTACTAACAGTTTGAGTTTGTCCTCGAGTCTTCCAAATATATATTTTTGCAAATCTCAACTCCAACACCAGTGCCAGTGGCTCGCCAAATTTGCATACACTCCAACAACAATCAAATTCAAATTACCTGTATGCACTTCTAGTCCAATTTCTACTGGTCAGTGGCCGGGCTCTTAAAGTGGAAGAGCGAATGAATAAACATCACCAAGCTGCCCATGATAACTCAATAGAAGATCCACTGATAATTGATTCGTCAATCAATAACGGAAACAAGAATCGCAATAGAGATAGCACTCAAATCAAGCCTTCAACGACAAATAATAGTCCTATTTACAAGCTAGTCAAGTCGCGCAATTTTGTTCTAACAATCTTTATCATATCCGTTGCCATTTACATAATCATGATCGAGGGACTAGGTAAGGGTGTCAAGTATTCGTTGTTCGTGGCCAACGCCATCATATTCGTGAGTATTAAACTTGTCAATAAATAAATAAATTATAACAAGATTGGATTTGGTGACTAAATCTTCTCTCGTATCCAATCTTTAAATCGGTAACATGACTTCAATCAGGTTGGTGGCGTGATAGTCTTCTCGATTGGAGTATGGACCCTAAATGATAGGTCTTTCATGGAACGATTGCTTGGCACAAACCTATACGTCGCCTCGGCCGCCATTTTGATCGTCACCGGCAGCATCGTTTCCATCATCTCCTTCCTGGGAACCTTTGGTGCTTACAAGGAGGTCAAGTGTATGCTGCTGACTTATTTCGTAATCTTGGTGATCCTGTTCATTGTCATGATCACTGCCGGTATCCTTGGCTACGTGTTCCGCTTGGAGGTGGACGATAGGATGCAACAGGAGATGCACTCGACCATCAAGTTGTACGGAAATGATACACAGGTTACCCAAGCTTGGGACGCGGTGCAAACGCACGTAAGTTGTTGCTTCTCTTCGCAAGCTATAAATTGCTAAAGTATAAGCAATTTTTTTAACTTGATCTAAAATTTTTCCTATCTCCTCCTATGTCACAATACAAATGTTTTAATATGGCGACATATAATTGCAAACCAACCAAAACAAAACGCCAACAGTTCGAGTGTTGCGGCATCACAGTTCGTCCAGCGCGCGGTTACGAGTTGTGGAAAAAGGAGAACGCCCACTTTAGATCGGACACTGGCCCTGTAGTGCCGGAGAGTTGTTGTCGGAGTCGGGAAGACGATCCTGTGAGGAAGGCGTGTTTAAGTAGACAGCCTCGACGGGAGGACACGTACTACGAGGTAAGTGAAGGAACACAACCAGACAAGTTGGCAACGTTGTTTTTTTTTCGTTGCGCAAGCGACCGAATGAGCGAACTTTCGGGTTACGCTCTCTGGTGTGTTCGCTGTGGTACACGTGTGGTCGGCGCGCCCGATGACGAACCGAAAGTTCGCTAGCGCCTTTGCTTCCATCATGTCTGTTTTGTGAAGTTTTTCTTGAAAAAGATGAAATGAACAACAAAAATATGTCAATATCCAACTCTAATACTCTTGAACTTGCCCTCGATCTACTCACCTCATGAAATCCCGTTAAAAACCAAATCATAATGACGACAATCACATCAACAACCTGCTCTCTAGGGTTGCTACGAGCGGATGAAAGAATTCGTGAAAAGCCACGCTCTTTTAGTTGGCGGGATGGCAATCGGCGTCTCTTGCCTTATTATCTTCGGCATGGTTTTGTCCTGTGCACTTTACATGATGATCAAGTAAACTTATTAGCATTGATGAGAGATCGAGGCACTTCAACAAATTTGTATGGCTTTTCAGCTGGCTGCCGGTAAAGCGGCCACAGCAAAGGAATTGGCGGTCAGAGACTCGGAGTTTGGTTTACCTGATTCTACTTTGCGTTCCATCGACCACAAAGTAAATTCCCCCCTGCCCCGCCTTACTCGCTCAGCATACAAATCCTGGGAAACCAAACGCGCGATTGAAAACCGCAACCCAAAGAGACTATCCGTTTTTTCGCTCGACCATCTCGATAGCCTATGTGCTTTTGGTGCGTTCAAGAGTTGCTGCTGCCGCTGTTGCTCCCACTGCTGTACTTGTCTCTGTTTAAACCTCTTAAATCCGCATGGCTCCAGTGTTGTTTAAAACAATAACAACACTGGAAGCAGCAGCAACAACATCACCATCGACATTACGATCATTCTGATGAGTAGCAACCAAAAGACGACGCTCGATGGGGACAAAACAGAAGATAATTTAAGTCAAATTATTGTTGTAGATACTCATATCCTTATATAAATATAATCTATTTATTAAAATCAAATCAAATTGAAGAAAAACCGATCATGACCTCAACACAAACCAACAAGCGCCAAATTTTCTCCTACCCACTGGCTAGTCAGCGTTACAATTTTGTTAAGGAATTCCTAGAGGGACAGCCGGAGGTTAAGCGTTTGGTTGACTTTGGCTCGGGTAATGGAAGGATGTGCTGCTGGGTTAAACAGGTGAATCACTTGCAAGAGATTCTATTTGTTGACAAGGACAACCCTTTACTTGAGGACACTTTACACTACAATTTCAAGCCAAATTTACTCGAGGCTCTATTTGGTCGATCAAAATCGCGCCTCGACTTGACCATTCAAGTTTGGAATGCAGACATGACAAAACCCTCGGATTTATTCCTAAATACTGATTGCATAACACTTGTGGAGGTTATTGAGCATCTAGAACCGGATGATGTGGACAAGGCAGTGAGAACTATTTTTGGTTACTATCAGCCAAAGTTTGTAATAATTACCACGCCAAATTGTGAGTTTAATCACCTGTTGCGCGATTCATCTACACAATCCAAGGAAAGCAACGGTTTTCGTCATTATGACCATAAGTTTGAATGGAATCGATTGCAATTCCGAAATTTTTCCGAGGAAATTTGCAAACGTTTTCCATATTATACTTTTAAATTGGATGGAGTTGGCCATTTACCTGGCCTCTCCGAACCATTTGGCCCATGCACACAGATTGCCATTTACACTCGGCTAACCAACGAATGTATTCCCATGAAACGCCAAGACATTGACCTCGATATTTTGTTTGACAATTTGGCCACCAAGGATCCGGAAAAAGGTTGGGGTTATCATAAGGTTCAAAACAACCCTATGCACAAGGCCGAATTTCTAATTCCAGGCAAAAAGGGAGGACCAACTCCCTATGACAACATCTCATGGTCGGATCTCGATGATCCCGTAATTGCGGCTAAGTTTTCCAAGGATTTGGACGAGTATGAGAGGGAGAACAAGATTGGTATCTATTCGCCTGACTACATTAAGGATATGGAAGATAACCAGGAATGTGATGGAGACGAGATGATGGATGCCGATGATCATGTTTGGGCCACTACCGAGCCACCTGAGTGGCACAAGCTAGACACTCCAATTTTTCCAACTTCAGATGCTTGAGGATGTCGGAGAATACTTATCTATTTAGACAGAAGAAAACTACCATCGATGTTTTGCGCAACCTTTATTTCGACAAACTTAGCCAGCTTACATAAAATGAAATGCTTTTTGACTACACATTCTAAACTCGCCTCCCCTAAGTGAGTCTTGGTTGAGGATGAATTGCGATGACAATAAACTTCTAGGCTGCCGGAAAACATAAACATTTAGTGTGATTAGATAGAGATAGTGTTGATCTTTTTTCTTCTATTCAAATCTATTTGTGGAGAGCGGGGAGCAAGATTTTATACGAAGTTTGCATCCACGCAACTCGCTGGAGTTAAGTTGCTTGGACACTGAAGAAGACGGCGCCCTGGCACATGCGCAGTAAGTAAAGCCACCGCTGCCGGTAAATCGAACTTTAGTCCAGTTCTAAAACTTTAGTTCGAATTCTATGAACGCGCGCTGCTGTGCTGGGCCGTTCAGTCAGTTCAAAAGAGCATCAGGTGAGAGTGAGACCAATTTAGTTTATATTGAGTGCATGTAATTTATTCCACTTTGAGTGCTTACCTGTCGCCCATCCACAAGTGTCAAAATAATCTAGCCAATTGCAAGCCCAAACAACAACAACATAAACCACATCGTAACTAGAATGATTAAAGCCACTCGCAAGTCACTCACAGTCGAAATGTCGCCAACCAAGATTCTTAGAACTTTCATCGTTTCCGTCGTACACTTGCTGCTGATTGTGCTCCAAATTCAGCAGCAGCTCATATTGGCGTCGGGAGTTTTTGAGTTGGAAGTTTTGGATTTTCAGCAATTGACCGATTTGAAGCCACCGGACGTAGTTAAAAGTCAACAAGTGGATTTTAAGCAGCTGCAGAATCACAAGCCAATACGCATAAATGTTTGCCTAAAGGAGGCATTTGCATCCCAACTCGACGGGCCCTGTCCATTTGGCGAGTCGAGTATAACTTTAAATAGAGACTTGGATCGAAACTTGCATGCGACTGCTGTGATTGACCAACAGGCAAATGAGCAGCCAGTTGTGGCAAGTTTAGCGGAGCAACTTCCGAAGACAATCACAAACTTTACACAAGAATCTCAACAACATCAACAGCGACTATCTCAAGGATCTCAATTGACAAATTTAGTGAGGATACTATTCACATTTAGATGGACGGTAAGTAAATTTTACCATATTATTGCAAATTAGATCTTTTGGCATTGAGTATTAGCATCGCCACCTACTGCATGTTATGTCGGAGGAGGCTAGATCGCTGACTTAATCTCGTTGCCAAGTTGGGTGGATGGATGCTGCTGCTACTATTGATGATTATCTAAATCAAATCTAATGCTAATCTGGGCTTCATCCGCCCAGATGAAGCTACCCGCATCGTTTGCTTGATTTTCAAGAAAGTGAGGCAGTACAAGGACCAGTAGCAAGTGGCAGTCGCGCGTTCGATCAAATTTTTGCAACCCATGGCAGCAAGTGGTTGGAGTCGGAGCTTTCTTTTGATGATCTAACAAGTGCGCGTTGCAAAGCAAGCAACAAGCAGACGGCCAGTCGAACGCCGGCCGGCGAGTCGTGACTGTCTCATGCGGCGCATAGTCTTCGTCGATAAGGAGCAACAGGTAGCCGTCGGTGGCAAAGGAGGCAGATGCGGCTGCAACAACAACAGTGGCAGTTGCTGGCGGTTGGCGCCAAAACAAATGACACAAGCCTCATGTTGCAACGACCACGACCACGACGACTGTGACGACAACCACCGACTGGCCGGCCATCTCCGAGATCCGGAAGAGAGTCGAGGCTTCCATTTCTCGGCCGTCGCTTGCGTATGCAGAATTTACATCCATCTCTCTTTGGTTTAGAGAATAGTATAGCCTACTGCACTCTCAAATCTACCGACTAGAGTGCTGACCATTGCAAGATTGCTCCTTGAAACACATGTCCAACCGATAGAAGGAAATATGTCGGCACCAATTTACTCAAGGATAGCGACTCGCCGGGGCCGCCATTTGGGATTTGCCTGCCTAATGACCAGTTGCTATGTCACGTAGTAGTTTCGGTGGCAGAATGGCCGCGGCAAAGGACACGATGGCTATTTGCTCCTGATGTTGTTGTTGTCGTCGCTGTCTTCCAAAACGTTGTAGCTGTCCACCGACCAGGAGATCGAAAGAAACGGCATCAGGTGACCTCAGTGGCAGCTGATTTTTCCTTTGTGTGTCCCTCTTAAGTCAACTTTACTTACTTCGAAGACTCAACATCATTCTGAAACTTTGAATTGCAAGTGGTCGGCGCGAAACCAACTCGTAGCAACAAAATTCGTGTTGTTACAGTTGACTACTCGAGACTCTGTCAAATCAGAGTAATTGAATTGCACTCACTCACTCACTTACTTGCCTGTCTACTTACAAAGAAGGCTTGTCTAGATTGATCTAATGGCAACTGGATCAGATAAGTGAGATGTTACGTCAGTCGACCTCTGAAGCTCGATCTTTAAGTTGGCGAACATTCTAACAACGTTCTCCAAAAGACAGAAGAATGAGGGGAGATCCATGCAGATTTATCACCCGAGTTAATCGCCCAGGTATTCTGTCAATTACAACAGATCGGAGAGGTGAGTTCACCTGAAGTCGCACAGCCGATCCCAGAAATTTTGCACCACTTAAAGATAACGCGATCTTTGTTCTATCCTGGAGTCACAGGAATCAGAAGCGGAGTTTAATATATTCTTTTTCTCGCCCCTTGTGGGTTGCAATAGTAACACTCGTTGCTGATTTGTCGCAAGCGACCTCTTGATGGTGTAAAATTTTTGGTATTGGCTGTAAAACTACACTTAAATTTTACGTCAAACTTGTTGCTACCACCTGTGCACTATCCGCATGCTATTAAAAGATGGAATTGCCATTCCATCTCTCTTTGTCAAACTTGGTCTTCTAGAAAACATGAGATTCTCCTAGGCATTCGAGCAGCAAGATGGAGGAGGAAGTTCTTCTTCCACTTTCTTGCTTTTTCTCTCGGTGCTGCTTAGGAATCTGCAAAGATCTCGGATTTGATCTCAGATTCCCCGAAGAGTCTCTGATGTAATCGTGAGAAATTGACGAGAGAGTTTATTTTCAATCTCAGCTTCAGGCAAAGAGATGAAAACTGAACAAGTGCGAGTTTCTTTAAGTGAGTGTCTTTTGTGTTTAAGGTTTATATCGCCCCCGAGGATCAGCGAGAGGCAAGATAATTTTTTCCGATTACCTTCCTCGAAAAAAGAGGAACCTTGAATAGTTTTCATTGTTCGCTGTCGCTCTCCTATGACGGCTATCCACTTGGCAACAGGTGAGTGGGTGAGAGGGCATTCGACCTTCCGGCCGACCGAGGAAGCCGCAGCTCTCTCACCCGCCGAGCGACCGACTGACCATCTTGGCGTCAATCAGAGGAGCCAAGTGGAGTGAGACGCTGATGCGACCTCTACCATTATCATCACCATTCAGTTGAATTCAGGAGACGAATGAGCGGAGAAAACTGAGAAGCAACAAGTGTTGATGCTAATTAAGCATCTTTCATGAGCCGCTCAACATAACACTAGTTGCTAAGAGGAGAATGGCCAGCTAAAACAGTGGACCAGTAGCCACAGTAGCGGCCAACTACAAAGATTGCAAACTTAGATAGCGAGCTGGTGGTGAGAGAAACTCAATATCTTCTCGCCATCACCACCACTACTGTTGTATGTCTCTCGTCGGATGTAGATCTCGATCTTGGAGCTCAGAATCCATGATTCAGCTGGCCTCCATTCATTCACAGTGTAATAACAATAATAATCCATTCACCTTCTCTCAGTGTCTCTCTCTCCCTCTCTCTCGGTTGAGAAACACAGACATAGCAGAAGTGGTCGGCTCATTCGTGATCATTATCATAGACTTTGCCGAGGAAAGCCTCAGAATGAGCCCCCAAAAGTGAATCAAAAGCAACGTCATTATGTGTGTATATTTATATTTTTTATTTGCATCTCACACTCTGCTGCTACTGCCCTTGTTTCTTCTCTTATCCTCTCCTACTTCTACTACTTGCACTGCACGCAAAACTACCTGAGTTGATGCCGAGTGCACCTGTTGCGGGCGAATGCGATTCATTCATGTAGTTCAAGTTCCCTCGTCTGCAAAGGTCCACTTCAGGTGAATAGAATAAAAGTGGAAGTAGAATAAAATATTAGCTGAAATTTGAAACCATCTCGAGGGCTCCTGCAATTACACCATTCTGTAACTAAGTATACAAATTATCAATGATGCGCTCAGGTGAGAGAGAGAGAGCGAGAGCGAGAGCGAGAGCGAGAGCGAGGGCGAGAGCGAGAGCGAGGGCGTCGAGAAGCGAGGATGTTGATTGTTTAGTAATAGAGTTGATTATCAATGGAGATGCCAGATAGCCAGCCACTAGAGACACTACTGAACAATCAGCTACCCGCTACTGATTTCGGTACCCGGAGGCCAAAAAGAGCAAGAGAGATTGGCTATGGGAACGAGGAAATTCAGTCGTTTGGTGGGGGCGAAAAGAAGCTGGCCAATGGTTATTAGTGAGCACGTTACTACCTGCACTTGTTGCCACAGTAGTTAGCAGTTCTTTGCTCCACCACCAGATTCAATTTCGTGCACATCAAATGCACAACTAATCTGCAGCTAGCTTACGCAACTCACTAATTATCGGCGCGCCACCAGTAGCCGTGAATGCTGCAAGCTCTATAGTGCTATTGGCACTTTTCTCCACTTCCCCAACCTCTAGTCAGACGTTTTGCAAAGGATTCCCATTTGCCATCGTGATCCGCTCAACTCTGGTCCTCTAGTGCGACTTTGAGCAAAGAGGAGAGAAGTTGCCAAGCTGGCAGTCGATGCTCATGGCGCCTTACCATCGCCACTCGTTGGCCATTGATTTGGTGAACCAAATATAAAGAGTCTACCGGCTAATTGTAGCTACCAGTTCATGTTGCTGTTGCTACTGGTCGTCGTAGTCGTTTTGGTTGCCAAGTTGTTGGCGCACAAAAGCGCCAAGTGTGCAACGATGATTATGATAATTTGTGAACCTACTCGCTATACCTTACTTATTTCTAACCATTACCTGCTTTTGAATCACTAGCTGGCTGGCCGGCCGACTGGTTGGCTCATGTGGCCCATGCAAATGAGTCAGCTGTGTTGCGTGGCCGCTAAAAAGATGGCTGGCGCCAGGCGGCCAGCCGAGCAAGCAACCAGTTCAAGGTGGAAAACGCTTTCCTTCGAGACTGACCAAAGCACAAGGCAACAGGTAGCGGCTCCTTGCGCGCGCACGCTTTTCCTACCTCGACCTCGGTTCTTTACTCTCTGTTTCTTTTGCCATTGCTGACGCAAGTTACCTGGTGGACGACTCGATAATAATTAAGCGTCTCAACTTGGCTCAATTCGAGGCATTGTTCCTCGCCAACCACTTGTTGTAGCCAGCCTCGCTACAAACTGATTGTTCGCAAATACACTACACAGCTGGTGTGTTTGCTACCGCTACCACTGCTGCTCTTATGATGTAGGTGCAATACTACTGATGCTCAAAAGTGGGATAGTTCGCCTCGGATTCTTGTTCACCGGTGGTCAGTGAGTGGCCCCCATTGTTGGCTGCCTCTCGCTACTGCACTTTCTGTCTATTCAGCATCGTTTCTCTCTCCCTCGCTCACTTCCCATTTACCTTTTGCCAAATGCAGCCACAGGAAGCCACACGCACTTACCTGGCCGGTAGGCGTTCTGTTCTCTTCTCTTCTCTCCAGTTGAGCATTCACGAGTGTCTATGTGTGTGTGTGTGTCTTACGAGCAAGCAACCAGTCGTTGGTGAGACATGGAAGTTGTCGTGGTCGTCGTTATAGAATCAGCCTCTTGGAGGCTCACGGCGACAGAGACCACGACTAGAGATGGGCTTCCACATGGATTCGTTGAAGCGACACATGCGCTTGCATGGGAATGGAGTTTTTTCTCCTATTCCTCGCGTTGGCCACCTTGTCCCCTCTAGTTCCATTCAGTTGGGGCTACGTAAACATGAATGAGCTCGCAAGTGAATGAGAGTTCTAACGACCGACTCGTTGCTGGTGTTGTGTTAGTTACGTTCGTCTGCAGTCTGCATCAATATCGCTACTGCTACTTCTGCACTGTGATTTTGTCGCGAGTTCATTGGAGCAGCAACAACAGGTGAGCAGCGACAACAACAACACAACTGTCGCTTGCCTCGCGTTCTCTTGGTGCCATTGATTCCGACGACGACGACGACGACGACACGAATGGCATCAACATGCGTGCATTTGACTGCCATTCGCGACCGCCATTGTGTCACCAGGGCGGCAACTTTATTAGTTGCGTCCAAATCTCGTCGACGTGGACCTCCGTCGAGAGCGTGGAAAAAACAACGGGACGCTCGCCTGTTGCTTGGTGGCTTTCGTCCGACTACCTGTCGCTCACTGCAGGCCCCACGTCTTCGCTCGCCACCAATCGATTGCGGCGACTTCCTTGTCGTCGTCGTCGTCGTTGCCGTGGACGCTGCGACCATAAGTCCAGCAATCAATGTGTTGCCCCTGAAATGTACATCAGAACATTGAGAGTCATCGCAACACTATTGAGCAGCAGCATGCAGGTGAGAGTGATGAGAACAAACTTTTGGCTTAGGCACAATGGGAACAACTTTTCGGGGGTTGACTGAATCTGCCTCGGGGGCCGAGAGTGTCGCTGGCCTCGCTGATGCGGCCACTAAAGTTGCGTGCGTTGCTCACACAGAAGAGTCTATTGACCATCGCGGCGGCAGTGGCGGCGCCACAGTCATTAAATGTAACAGGTAGCCGCGCGCAATGAAGTGAGCGCAGCCCTGTCGCCTGTTAATTGAATTTGGAGCAGCAATGGCTTTTGTTTTCCCTCCCTCTCTCTTGCCTGGCCTCGACAAGTTTACTTTTTGCAATCTCGCTTCTCCTGGTCAATTCATAGCCACTGAAGACGATGACCACGCCACCACCATAATCGTTGTCGTCATCCCACTTGCAAATCCTCTTTTATCTCACACAAAATCGCATCGAATCGCGCGGCAGCAAACTCGAGCTGCCGATCAGCTGCTCAAGTGGTTGTTGTGTTGTTTAGCTTGAGGCTCTTTGGCTACCGCCGCCACAACCACTGCCCTTGACCCGCTGGCCATTGTACTAAGTGACCACTGCCAGTTGATAGACTCCCGGTTTTTCTTAAAACTTGCTCCTGTTGCTGTTCGTGGCAACCGCCGGCAATCATAGTTTCTCTTTGTTTTGTCCCCTCTATTCCCAAGCTTTGCCTAATTTTCTCGAGAATCCTGCCGGACCAATTCAATCAATAGGGAGCATCATTGAAACTTAATAAGCTACCTCTCTCCCCATTGAGGGCCGTTGGCTAACAGTAACAACAACAAACTCACTTGAGCTAATTGGATTCGTCATGTCCACTCGCCTCAATGGTTGGTGGCGTTAAATTAGATTTGTGGCAGCCCCCATTGAGTTGGCCACCAACTTCAATGGCCAATCTCCTTGAGTTGGACTAAACTTTGAAACTCAAATCAAGTTTCGCTAGTTTGAATTACACTCCCCAAGAACGAGAGTCAACTTGAGGCAGATCACAAGATTTTAACACAGAAACAAATTCCATTTCCTCCTTGGCCTCCTTTGGTCCTAGAGCCATCCGCTCGCTTGCCGAATGTGAGATGCTTAGTTGTGCAAATTAGTGCGGCCGTTCGGCTCACAGTTGAGATTTATGGACCAATTGAAGTGACGTCCTCGTTTCTCGTTCTCTCTCATCATGTTGTTTCAGATGTCTGCTTAGAGGCAAACATTCAATGCGGCCCAGCTACAATTGTTGTCGAGCTTTGAGCTCCGTTGCGAGCTCGAACATTCGACGCTTCCGGTTTGTTGTTTCTTTCATTCGTGGTGCTCGTTCAAGTTGCCAAGCAAGAGTTTTGTTCAGCTAGAGCCAGTGGCAAAAGCAAGACAATTTGCCAGTTTTTTCGCTTGTAAGTCTTAAATAAGAATAAGTAGTTTTGGGTGTCCAACTCCAAGTTCGATTCTCTGCGTGTGATTTTTGGCTCTCGACTTGAGAGTCACCATTGAATAGCAGCAATCGAGGCTATAAGCGGCCTCAATGTAATTAGTGTGTCTTCTAGTCTCCTCTCCTCGTTGCGGATCCTCTCAAATGACGCGCCACAATGGAGTCACTGTGTCTAGAATTGGAAACCGCAAGTAAAACTCAACTCAACTCAACTTGACTTTACGCCAACTGGACAAACGGCGGCTTCAAGTTCCGGCTTGTGTTTTGTGATTTACATTCGTTCGTGGTCCAGATTAGCCGCCATTACGCAAATTGCAACCTATTGGCTAAGCTGTCATCGTTGCGCTCGTCGTCATCGTCGGCGAATCTTGCTACGACTCTCTTTGCTTGTCCTCGTTAAAGGGAAGCACGCGTTTACTTTCACCCCAACTTTTGCCAGCTTGATTTAGCAACAACAAAAAAATAGCTCAATGTGATTTATTTCACATCTAGCCGTCGAAATGGGAGAGTGCTATTTTGCACTTGCTGCTTTTGTCACCGAGGCTCAGCCTTCGCCTTTCCACTGGAAGGGCGACTTTCGGCGCGACTAAAATCCCAGTCGAGCCGCCGAAGCAAGAGAGATTAGCTGATCCCATTCAAGTTCATTCATTCATGAAAAAATCTCTCCCCCTCGCCGCGTTTGTTGGCCAGTCAGTCAGTCCGTCGGTCGGTCGGTTTGCCGGATAGTTGGCGTCGTTGTCCAAATTTGCAACTAATTTTGACTGTCACTTCCCACTAGTTTGGCCTCTAGACGGTTGAGTTTGAATTGTGTGGCGATGGCGGCGGGGCGTCACGAATATGATTGATAAATGGAAAATTAACTATCTCCTTTGCAATTTGCCATCTTTTTGTCGCTAGAAAATATGCCACAAACTCGAAAAATCTCCATCTAATTTGCCGACATTTGAAGAGGAGGAGGGAAAGAAATAATTTTTGAAGCCGCTAATCGCCTTCTTAGAGACACACAAAAAACTAACTATATTTTGTCAAAAAAACTATCCTCCTTTACTATAAAATACTGAAACAGAAATCGTTTACCATCATTCTAACGGGCGAGGAACTCCAGCCGACGATTAGCGGAGCCTCAGTGATAAGATCACCATCACTGTCATCATCATCATCATCGTCGTCGTCATTATCGCCACTTTCAATCGGCGCGAATCTCGGTAGCGCCACTGGCAATGGAAGTGGATCTACCGGAAACAAATCGACGCCGACCACCGGCGACAGTTTACCTGCGGCCACTACAGCATCAGCTCTGGCTACGAGCAACAAGAACCAGCTCATTATCGATCGGCACATTCTAACCGAAAATGAGGTTTTGCCAAACTTGGACGCGAATCCACACAAACCATGGTCGAGCAGATTCTCGCGCAGTTTGAGATCCGCGATTTCCTATCGCTTCAGGTGAGTAATTATCTATGGATATTTATATTCAAGTTCAAAGGAAGCGAAAGGACACATGCCACCAACTTATCATTATCTCCTCCTTCTCAATGGTCAATGAAGCGGAGTGGAAATCATTCACCAACTCACACAACTGATTTGAATCTGCTCAATTACTAATCAACTCTTTTTACTTGTCAACTCACAATAAATCCGCTCAAATAGAGTCTACTGCTCACTCAATTACTTTGGCGATGGATGCACCACTTTCTGTCGGCCGCGCGACGATCAATTTGGACATTATAATTGCTCGGCAACGGGACAAAAGGTTTGCCTCGAGGGATGGACGGGAAGTGAGTGCGACAAGGCCAAGTGTCGGCCTGGTTGCAACCAGCAACACGGCTACTGCGACAACCAACCCGGCACCTGCCAGTGTCGTCCCGGTTGGTCGGGCGCCCGTTGCGACGAGTGTATCACGTATCCGGGTTGCCAGAATGGCTACTGCATGTCGGCGTGGCAGTGTATTTGCCACCGCAATTGGGGCGGGGTTTTATGTGACCAGGACCTGAATTATTGCGGCGGCCACGAGCCATGCAAAAACAACGCCACTTGTTTGAATGCCGGCCCCGGCAAGTACAAGTGTCAGTGCGCCGCTGGATTTGCTGGAGTCGACTGCGAGATCAATTTATTGGCAAACAATCCAACTGGCAACTCGGCCTCCACAATCATGACTCAGCAGCAACTTGGCGCCGGTTGTGCGCTAAATCCATGTCTCAATGGCGGAACTTGCTACGGTTTCACCGAGCAACTTGTGGATTCTCCCTCGGCAGCCGCCGCCGCCTCTACTGAAACAATGAATCCCACTTCGGATTTATTGGCTCAACCTGCAAACAATCCCATGATGACGGACAGATTCTACAGGTGTCACTGTGCACCCGGCTGGACTGGCGACTACTGTCAGTGGTCCGAGTTGCTACCTGTAACCAACCTGTTGCTTGTTAATGAAACCAAAACGGCCGGCGATCAGAGGGTCAATGCATCTATTAGTGTTATGAGTGAAGATGAAACAAGTAAACAGGATGATGTGTTTGAGTTGCTGGCAGCAACAACAACAACAAGTGGCAATTTGGTTGTGCCATTCACCACCGTGAACGATCCATTAATGCAAAGCTCAACACCTGCTGTCACCTTTCTCAGTTTGAGTCACCTAATTAGCGGTGTAATCATTGCCTCGGCTTTCGGAGTTATCCTAGCAGTTTTGTTATTAACTTGGACCTGCCTAGTAGCTATAAAAAAGAGCCGCTTGTCGTTTATTCAAATGAGCATTGTGCGGCACGGAGCGGATGGCGAGCACATAGTCTCGACAACGTTACGTAGGATGGGAAGCAAGATTAGGGATTCTTTCCGGCGAACATCGAGGATAATACCAGAGTCCAAATTAGAATCGATTGATAGTGTACTACGCCCTCAAAAGCCGCCGCCAAGTTATGAGGAAAGCGGTAGCAGCGATCAGTATCAAAAACATGTAAATAGATTGGCTGTTGAGTATCCCCAAATCAAGCTTCAAACAAAACCCTCGCTCTCCCAATTTTCTATCGCCTCTACATCATCCAATGAAGATCTGGAGGATAATCTAGTCACAAAAGATCCCAAAAAATCTAAATCCTATGAGCACCGTGTATATAACTTTGAGCCTTCAGATTATAAGCAGCAACATGTGACAAGTGTACAGATTCACTGCCCTAAACACGGACACCTGGTCGTTGGAGCAAATAAGCAGCAGGCAACAAACCACAATAGGGTCTCTTCAATTCCATCTCAACAGGACCTTCAACAACAACAACAGGTAGAATATCACATCAACCAGTCGGACTTGGAACAAATAGATCATTATAAGAGAATAACTCGTGACCTAAGGTAGACCGAATCTGTTCCTAAATTCGAGAGAATAAATATTACTTTGCAATCATCTCTATGTTCAGGCTATGCAAGCTTTTTCAATTCTTCTTCATATGCATCTTTAATAACGGCATCTGATTGAATTCTTTCCTCTTGTGCACGAAATTTCAAGTGTTTGACAGTAGTAGTCGTAGTAATAAATGTCAGCAAGTGTCCGGAACACTCTCAAAATACTTGTCCATAGCCTCGCAAAATCGTTCCCTATAGAGCTCCGGCTCAACAATAGTCGGCAATTCGGTGCTTACCACAGACTTAACAACTCGTTCAATTTTCTTATCCCAGGTGAACGGCCTAACATAATCAATAATGCCAAGAACTAATTCTTGATTTTCTTTATCAACACCAACCAACAGCGAGTAATCCATCACTGAGATTGATGTTAAAAATTTGGAATCACTGTTAATACATTCATTCAGTATTTGTTTCGATGATTGGTGAATAAACAATGGATGCTCACCGGTAATTCTTAATAAATTTTCGTCCATTAGTACATGCTCAGTATTATCTGGATCATCAGTATTGACAAGTCTATTTCTTACTGATCCCTTTAGATCGAACCTTTGAGAAATGTTTCGCTTGTAGAATAGGTTTCTCATTACCATGAAATAATATTCTGAGCTTGATTTTGTAGTACTATCTGTGTAAACAATTCTATAAATACCAAATATAATCGATAACAAACTTGGCTTATTATCATGGTATGATTTCTCAATATAACTAAAATAATCATCTGCAATGGATAAAAAGGATTGTAACTCTAACTTGGACATCTCTTTGAGTATAAATTGATCATTGACAGTCTTGAGGAAGGTCGAGCCGGACTTACCACCAGGCGCTGACCAGGGCATGCAAGACCACAATAGTTTCTTAAATTGCTCCTGGCCATTTGGATTCTTCATTATTAGAGATCTAAGGTGTTCAAACTTTTCGGCACAATACTCTTCCTTGATCACAGCTGGTTGTTTTTGTTTTTGCTTCTTCTCCTCAATGCTAATCAATGTTGGCGTTCGTGTTTGTGTTGTTTTTGGCCCACCATCATCATCATCATCGGTCAAGGGACTAACGAGTTGTGTTGATAAGATTTTGTTGCCCCCGTTAATTTGATCGTCTTGAGACGATGACCTTGGAGGAGTTGTTATAATAGTTGAGGTGGTGTTTTGTTGTGACTGGTTCGAGGATGCTGTTGATGAAGTGGATGAGTTTGAGTTGGTTGTCACTGAATCATCCAAAGGTAACGCCTCTTCCAGGTCAATGTCGACGGGTATCAATTTTGGTAGGACAATTTTATATACAATTGGTTGTCTTGGAGACAAACAGGAGCCATATTGATGATTACTAATTCCATTTTCACTCCATATCCTCGAAGACTCCTCGCGTTCGTCCTCGGTTCCAACTTCCAATGGACTATCCTTGCAACATAAACTTTGAATTATACCCATAATAACAACAATATAGTACTAGCAAGCAAACCAATCTATGTGGTTGCATCGCTACTATTCTCTGGATGATAACATAATGATGCTAATATTATTTCTTGTGATAGTTTAAGGCTCTGGTATAAGATAAAATATGGATCAATGTTGATTTGGAAGAAAATATTGATATCGCCCAATATTTGCTAGAGATCTTACAAATACGCCCAGCTGACAATATGAAAACATACACAATGTGTAGGAGAAAAATGGCATTAATTTATGCGACTACAGTTCCTCGCTCAAGTTGATTCAAGTGTTTTTCTCTCAGGGTGTCGCATAAAATATTTATCTCCCGCGCGACACGAACTTCTAATTCACTATTGCCATCTCCACTGGCTTCCAACATGAGAGTTATTCACCTGTGAGTGTAGATAGTGTGGTTGGTTGGATTCGTGACATCTCAGCAAATAGCGAGAATCCATGACTAAATTATCATCATGCGTCAACTCTATTGTTAATATTTATATATATATATAAATTACCAAACTCATTACCAATAAAATGGAACTTGACATGGGATTATTTTTGAGCACTTGACTCGAGTATAGCCATTGCACCTGTGAGAAGTGGAAGAATTTGTTACATCTACACTTCAAAGGATATTCCAATATTAAAAGAGATAGAGGAGTATATTGCAAGTCTCCAATATGTCTGCAGCATATAGGCCTTATCGGGACGAGGAGAGTGTCGATGGGCTCGAAGCGACCGCCTGGACAGATAATGAGCCAGGATCAGTACAAATATACGAGAAAACCACAGAAGAGCTACCATTTGGAGCTAATAGCAAGAAACAATCCCTAATACTTGCAGCTTTAATCCTTCTAGGTGGTCTACTTGGTTTCCTACTCGGATTCTTTACCGTCCAAAAAGAGTGCATTACAACACTAGAGGAGAATGATGCGGCTGAGCTTATATCATCGAACTTTGCCCACGAGGATCCTACAATCAAGGATAAGCTCATACAAAATATAGCTGCTCAGAATATACTTGCATTCCTAAAAAAATATGAAAACCAAAGCAGATGGCCCGGTAGTGAGGCGGATCATGCCTTCTCTGAGTATATCCAACAGGAGTTCTCAGATTATAAGATGGATTCTGTAACTGCAACAAATTTTACATTTAAGACAATGTTGCCAAACAAACCCTCTGTTGTTAGTATATTAGATCGTAACAATAAGACCATCTTCTCAAACATACAAAATGAATACTATCCCTATGAAGACATGAGACCATTCTTGCCTTTATCACAAGCCGAGGCAACAACACTTGCCTCAAACAAACTAATCTACGTCAATGAAGGGGCTAAACAAGATTATATTGATTTGGCGAAGAATTTTAGCATTAGTGCCTCAGATATGAGAGGAAAGATATTTGTTATAAGACAAAAATATTACCAAGCTCACGAAGTTGTGATAAATGCTCAAGAAGTTGGAGCTGAAGCTTTATTGTTATTTCCAGATCCAGATACATACGGAGGAACATCACCATTTCCCTCGTCAATGCAGCTACCCAATGATGCAGGTAAATCACACCCTACCGCTTGGAGCAGCTATGGCGATTTAGCCTCGTTTAATTTAAGCTCAACAGTAGGAGTTGATGCTGCAAAGTTGGGTCTCGACAAGGACGCCAAAGTTACTATTCCAGTTGTACTGGTTAGTTTCGACACGGCGAGCAAACTTTTACGCGGTCTAAGCGGACCGACGGCGCCTGCTAGCTGGAATTGTTTCGACTACACCTTATACCTGGGTCCTGGTTATCGTGATGAGAATCAAGACGATATGCGAGCTAGCATCAAAATTGAATTCCATAATCAAGAGGTGACCTTGTCGACGACAACCGTGACGGGCTCGATTGCTGGCTCAATGGAACCCGATAGGTATGTTGTCATTGGCAGCCGGAGAGATTCATTGAATCGAGGACTTCTCGACTCTGTTTCGGGTAGTGCAGTGATGATTGAGATTGCAAGGGCCTTTAGTGAGTTGGTTTACAGACACAATTGGCGTCCAAAACGAACCATTGTATTTAGTAGCTTTGGTGCCGAAAGTCTGAACTTAATTGGATCCAGCCATTGGCTCGAGGACCACCAACGCCTATTACATACGCGAGCTGTTGCATACATCAATTGTGACCAAGTTATTACGGGTAATAGGACGGTTTCGATTGCAGCTTCACCTTTATTATTTCAGGTGCTATATAACGCAACCAAGCAGATCTCGAATCCAGAGTATAGGCAGAACAATCCATTTGATCCCTTGCTACCTTCTGTCTATGATGTTTGGAAATCGGTTCATCATGTATCCAGCTCCGAGGTGGACTCAGGTAAATTTGTAGACCAAGAACTGGAGCGCATCCTCGAGGACAATGGAGTTGTGGAGTCAAAATTAACAAAGGATGAGCATGGCAATGAACTCGATGGCGACGATTTACTGGGAGCCTCAGGTAGTATATTGAGTGAATATAAGAAGTCGGCCACCATTAAAACTCGACCCCGAATGCGCCACCTAGACCTCCAATCCATCTACAGCCCATTCCTATTGTACTCCGGTATACCTGTTGTGGATGTTAAATATGCTGGCTTCCGAACGAAATCTTCAAATTATCCAAATCTTCTCGAGGATACATTCCCGTTCTTGGGTACAAAGTACGACAACCTGAATACCATTACGATGATCGACCCTCAGCTCAAGTATCATCTTGCTGTCGCTCAAACGATTGCCGAGATTATCCGCGACCTATCAGATTCAGCATTCCTACCCTTCAATCTGATTGAGTATGCGGTTGTTTTGCGCGATAGTTACGCAAACTTTGAGGCGAGACATGGAACTACATTCAACAGATCTGATGTAGATCTTGAGCCTCTAAAAGAGGTGATCAGAGACTTCACTAAGACAGCAATCAAGTTCCATCACCGTCAAGACCAAATATCTTTAAAGGATCCGCTAAAGGTTAGAAAATTGAACGATCAACTTATGCAGCTTGAGCGAAACTTTTTAGACAGTGGCAGTCTATCTAGTCACTGGGAGAGAAAGCACATTATTCTTAGCCCGAACAATGGACAGGAGCACAATGTTGGCTTCCCAGCTTTGGTCGATTGGTTGGGAATGCTAGAGGGCGATTTGGAGAGCGACGATCAGGAGATTTTCATCAATATACTCAAAGTGCATTACAAGCTCCTGATCTATACCATATCTAACGCAATCAAGCTCCTTGATGAAGTGCACGTACTTTAATGAACATTCTAAAGTTGTCTAGAAGGTTCCGGGCAAAAGAGCAATTTTATATTATCAAATCAACTAAAAACGACGATTGGGCTGTTCCCTATAAATAATCATTGTGGATTTCAGAACTAACACCAAGTATTCACTCAAATGAACAAAACCTGTGTGGAATGGTTAGATCAAGTTCAAAGTGTCTATATATTATTACAACTATCATCATAATATTATATAATTTTTGAATCTCATAACGAACAAAAAATTCCTTGGAATAACACAAATGCATAAGTAAACGATGGATGCTAACTGGTAAATTTTACATTAACTTCTTGATATATCATTATCATCATTTATATTATTCTCACTGTTGATTTTGTCTCGTCGAGTAGACTCTTCTGAATAACCGAATTGTGGAGTAGCTGACAATTGCGAGTACAATCTAGCAGGTTGTCGAAAAATTGAACACATGATTCGGTATCCGAAGAGGCCACTAGAGGATCAAAGTTTCTTCTTCTTCTTCTTCTATGAGTTTGTGGTTAACAATCCGGTAGCTTGGTTGTTTGTTGAGTGATTGTTGTCTATGAAGAATTCTAGGCTCATTTGCTAGAAAGAGAGACAAGTTATATATAAAACAAATGGACAATACTAGAGTTACCGAAATGAACGAGACCAGAGTGATTAGAGTCAAGTTACATGCGTCCCAAGTGAGTTCAAGTCAATCAGAGCAACCACCAACTTGTTGGACTGCGAGCCTCGCGAGTTGATTATTTCCAGGCTCAACTCCAGGAATTTTTGTACTCGCACTTGAAACTATATGGCTTCAAATGACAAATAACATGCATGACACTCGATGGTTCGAATATCGGATCGTAAAAAGATGTACGCTAGCAGACGTTGTGGTCGTTATCGGTTCTACCACTATATTGGTATTTGAAGTGCAGTGGAGGACAGTCTGTTCCATTGGTGCGTATGGCTTAAAGTGCAATTACCAATGATTTTTCGATTCGCCTCTAGATGGTGTGGCAAGTTTCACGTTCCTTGTTACGCAACTTCCGGCTCGCGTGTCCATTTGAACGCGGCGAAACTGGGCGACGCACACCAAGTTGCCGCTTCTGGTCTGCGCATGCAAACTAGACCAGACACTCGTTTGATTATCGCCACTCTTGACAAGATGCGGCAAGTCCAACTTCTACTTCCACTTTTACTTTAATGCCTCCCGATTGCCGACCGAGCAGTTGGGTGCTCGACGATTTGGAAGATACTGTGGTGAAAGATAGGGAAAGAGAGCGAGAGGGTCAAGTTGGTAGTTTGCATTGCGCAACACGAGGCCAGCAAATTGACACACAGTAAACTATCTCGACTGCCACCACCACCACCACCACTAGTCCAGTTGGTCGCATCGTCGTGGTGGTGGTCGTTGTCTGCGTGTAGAATACTCATAATGTCCGACAATCAACGAGTCCATAAAGACGAGGCCACAACGGCGACTAGGTTTCGTAGCGGAAAGTCTGAGCTCGAAGTTAGGGCGGCGACAATGGCTAGTCTACGAGAAATAGTTGCAACGAAAGTTTCGATGCAACCACTTCACAATTGACTCAAGGTTCAAGAGAGAAAGGCAGATAGAAATAGAGAGGGTCAACTTACTCGTTGACTTAACGAAACAAACATGTGACCCAACAAGACAAAATAGCAACTCGGAATCAAGCAAGCAAGAGGCAAAAGTAACCGGAAGCGCAAGAAAGAGGAGTCAAGTGACAAAGTTATCCTCGTTGTGGTGATCAAGTTGTTGATGTTGCTTCCATTGTTATATTCTTTGTTAGTATTTCTATCAATTAGTCATATTGAATTCCACACAATAGAAATAGAAACCCCGAAGTGGAAACCAAGCGATCGACTCGGAGATTTGAAGATTCGAATTGTCGAATAATTGGGACTTTGAAGATGGAGGCTTCGCAAACTTCAATTAGTTTTATAATCATCTCTTTAATCTTGAGCACCATTTGCATTTGTACCATCATCGGCAACTTCTTTGTCATAGTGGCCATTTTAATTGACAAAAATCTACAAACAAACGCAAACCAATTGGTACTATCGCTGGCAGTTGCCGACTTGATGGTTGCCTGTCTAGTGATGCCACTCGGTGCCTACAACGACATTCATCAAGGATGGTACTTGGGCAAGGAAATATGCGAGTTTTGGACGAGCGCAGACGTTCTCTGTTGCACAGGTGAGTAGTGGCCGCCATTTTACATTCGATTGATATTTATCTTTCATAAAATAATCCGAAAGACAAAGAGATTTGTAATTATAAAGCTAACGAGAAAATTATTCGCCAATCAAACTTCAGCTTCCATCTTGAACTTGCTCGCTATTGCCATTGATAGATACTGGGCAGTGACAAATGTGGATTATATTTACAAGCGAACCCGGCGGCGGGTTAACTTGATGATTTTGTGCGCTTGGACGGTGGGCGCAATCGTCTCGCTGGCTCCCATTTTTGGCTGGAAGGATCCCAATTTTGCCGAGCGAGTGCTGATCGAACACAAGTGTCTTGTTAGCCAGGATGTAGCCTATCAAGTTTTTGCAACAATCTCCACCTTTTACGCTCCATTGGTGCTCCTATTGGCCTTATACTGGCGTATCTTTCAGGTAAGTTCTTCTCCTTTGGCTGCATGGAAAATTCCCCTAAGCTGTACACTTTCCGGTTTTTTTGTGTACACTCTTGAAGTGTTATTGTCAATTTAGCCTGGCTTCAGGTTTGCCAGGCGCCTTCCGCTTTGTAGATGTATAACTCGGGATCAAATGTATGGTCCCATAATGTCATTTGTTGTCGCTTGTAGCTTAGCTTCTCGGTTCGGCGTTGGAGTTGCCATGCTTAAGGTCTCGGCGAGGCAACAAACCAGACTTGTACGCCAACAAATGAGCATCTTTAGCCGTGAGCAAGGCATAGGTTTGGAGGAGGAGAGAGTGAGTTAGTGGCGGCGGCGCCCAAGCATTCAGATCCAAAGCGAGAAAGAGCAGAGGGGACAAGTCGCATAACATCAACAACCTTGACTGTCATAGCTGCTCTCTCTCTCTCTCTCTCTCTCTCTCTCTC
>WNKI01000004.1:3375575-3432159 GCA_015350385.1 Aculops lycopersici | reverse complement strand
CGTACGTCGTACGTACGTACGTACGTACGTACCGTACGTACGTACGTACGTACTACGTACTCGTACTACTACTACTACTACTACTCTCTCTCTCTCTCTCTCTCTCTCTCTCTCTCTCTCTCTCTCTCTCTCTCTCTCTCTCTCTCTCTCTCTCTCTCTCTCTCTCTCTCTCTCTCTCTCTCTCTCTCTCTCTCTCTCTATCTGTCTAGTACGATTCATGCACTAACCTCAACGACCACCACCACCACGGAGAGCAATTGAGACCCCGTAGCACTGCTAGTTGGAATATGACAACTAGAAGATCCCTTAAGATAGCAGCAGCAGCGACCGCGACGACAACTATCCACTCGCTTGGCTCACTTAAGTGAGCTGGCAAGCTAGCCAGCCTCTGGCCACTTCCGGCTGGCGTGGCACAATGTGTGGCTTTGCACTCGGGGTTGAGTTTGTGTCTGTGTTTGGGGTTCCTGGTTTGGTGGGCGCCTCGGTGACCGCATTGAGTTCAATTCAATCGACTGAGTTAGGAGCGGGGCAAAATTTTTCCATGAAAAAGACGAATGTCCCCTCCCCCACGCTGCGATGGTTTTATATCCGCCGGTGCAAACAGATGGAATCCCTAACTGTTCGGTTGGTTTTCCTCTCTTTTGCCTCCTGCTTCTCCTTCTCGCGAACATCATAGTAACTCGACGACTGGCCGGCCGGTCGGTAAGTGTTTGTGGCGAGTTCGACTCTATGGTGAGCTAGTTGGAGGGAAGGTAAAAGAACAAGAGCAACAAAAGAGCAGCTCACTTTTACTGTTGCTCTAATATTTGTAGTCTGGCACACAAGTTTTGTTTGCTCCAAACATTCAGTCAACTATTTAACTATTGCATAAGAAGAGGGGAATGGGATTTAGGATATGGATACTCGCTAACTCCAACTGCGAACCTCTAATTCTTGATAGCTTTTCACTTCGCTGACTGCCACTTGGCCGGCTTCCTCGTTTGCAAGTCTCCTCGGTTGTAGGTGGCAAGTGGAAAACTAGCGCCACTTCATCGCCACCAACTTGCAAGCAGAGGAGGCATGACCAACAAACTGGCAAATAGAGGAGCTCATCCAATTTGCGCGTCGAACTTGAGCGAAAAGAGCAAAAAGAGCGAGTGCTAGTCAATATCAATGTCGTCGCTTTTCTCGCTTGTCGATGTCATTCAATCCAGAACCACTACAGGGCATCAGAGACGGAGGCACAAACAACAACAAAAACTTCCTTCGGCAATCGAGCCGAAGAAAGAAGAGTCGTATTGCTGTCGCCCTGACCGTCGCTAGCGTCATCGACTTGGTTTTCGTTGTTGCTGTTATCTCAATGAATTCAATCCGATTTGATTGGTGGGTAGTCTATTATTCCTTATCCGGCGCACCTAGCGCCGGATAAGGAAGCTGAGCAGCATCCAATCTTGTGGTTCCAGGTGTCTCTCCTCCTCTATTCCACTCCACTCCACTCCACTCTACTCTTTCGTGATTGAGATTCTAGATTCCACATTCAAACGACGACTGGAAAAAGACGACAAACAATCGGATCAACGACTTTATTCCGGCAGACCAGCATCAGTAGCGGTGGCGGCCACCCACTAAGCAACTGAACGTCAGCTTGGCAAATCGGATTTGATTTCGGTGGTGCCACTCACTTTGGTGCCATTCTTAGTCTCTTCGGTGCTTATCAGCCAACCAGAGCTGGCGGTCACTAATCTTCTTCGCCTGTCTGCCCGTCCCTTTGTCTGTCTTTCTATCTATCTTCATGTCTTTTGGTTCGGCTCCCGCAAACGAATCAATGGGCGCCGAGCTGAACCAGACGACCCAGCTCAGTTAACAGTTTGGTGGGGTTCCAGACCGGAATTGGAACCAAGCTGCAGGTGACACTAGGCAGTCAGGTAACATAAGCGCGTCACTTTCTCCCTTTGCTTCTGGTGGCGCGTCGAGTGAAATTATGCAATCGTACCTCCAACTTTTCTTCGGGGCTTCGCCGGTCGACTTGAGAGGACCAAGAAATAAACAGACAGACAGATAGATAAACAAAGACGGAGACTAAGCGAGAATGTTTCTAGTTTCAACTTTGAATCTACCTGCCTCTTGTTGTTTGGTGAGCTGAATCGAGTTGGGCTGGGCAGAGCTGGGACGATACGAGACAAGCAAATGGAGAGATTCGTAGGCCAGATTCTAGAGGAAAAAGAGAAGACAACATGATAATTCGTGTTGTTTCTCATGTGTAAAGAAGGAGGAAATAAAAACGGAAAGTTTGGTCTGGAAAAAATCGGACATAACTCAGCGGGTGCCATGGCAAAACTAACCAAATAGTCGCTCACTCAAATCTTCAGAATCTGATGTGCTTCTTGGGTCTCGAGTCGTTTTCTCTTGTGTTGAACTCAACTAGCTAGCTTGCGGCACATAACCTAATTGCATGATGTAGTTCTCCTCTTTGGCGAGGACTCATTGCTCCAGCAACAAGGGCCCCAAGTTGAATCTCTGATTGTTGTGTCTGATGTTGCGTTTCTGTAACTTCCGTTTCTTGAGAGCTGTAATCGAAAGAGATTCTCCCTCCTCTTTTTGGTTGCGCAAAAGTGTAAAAATATACAATTTTTGCCCCCCGACTTTAGTTTAGTTGTCGGATTCCCCGCACGCAGAGATGGTACAATTTCTTTTGTCGTTTTGAGCTTGTAAAATCCAGATTAAAACCCTCTGGGAGATGGACTCCCAACCCTCAAATTTCACGTCAATTTCCAAGCCAGTGCCACGAGAGAGATGGGTAAACTCGACTTTGGGCCCAAGAAAAAGGAGAAGCTCGCCGGACCAATCAAGGTAGTTACATTCAAAGTAATGCAGCTCAACTGCATCTATCCATCTCCAGTCCGAAAGCGGTATAGATGGGCAAAAACCCCATCACAAACCGACTAAAATCACCGGCCAGCTGCCAACAACTTGCGTACTTCTAGTTTGCGGCCTCAAATTGCCACTGGGTCAACGGAGATAGCGGCAGCGTTCACTTCCGGTCTCGGCGGCAAAAGAGCGCGGGTTAGCCAGCATCTCATCAGCAACTCGGCTTGTTGCGGGGCGAGAGGGAGGTCATCGTGGTGATTTTATTGCGTTATTACATCTCGCGGCCGGTGCTGAGTAATGGCAGCAGTAGAAGCAGGGGCGCGATAGCAGTAGGCAGAGCGAGTGAGCAACCAGATACTTGCCACTTCCAAGTATTCAGTTGCCTGGCGTTTGGCCGGAAATTGAGCCTCCGCTGGTGGGTTCGGTTTGGCTTAGTTTTGGTTAACTTTGTATGTGAGTTTACGGCAAAAATCCACGACGATCTCCCGGATGAGATCTCATGAGATCCGTTGCAAGTTGCTTAGAATTTCGCAAAAGTGCTATAGCGAGCGAGACCGAAGCAGTCTAAACTTAACTGGACCAAAAGTAGGAGGAGCAAAAGAAACTTTCCACCACTCGAAGAGCAACAACTCGTTAAATTTCAACGCCAACCAACTAAACTAAACTAAACTCATGCGCGCGGAGCCAAGTGGGCGAGAAACTGAATGTCGGTCGGCCTCTTGCACGCGCCACTTCCGGTCGCCAACAACTCAAGCGGCGAGGCCATTGAGATAATAGAGAGCGAGAGGAAGAGGAAAGTTGATGACGACGATAATGACACATAGACTCTCGCCCACTAGCTCATAGCGACTTTTCGGTCACTCTATGCCATTCCAGTTGCTGTTGTTGTTGTTGTTATATATGTGGCCACTTGGCGGCGGCCATCTTGTTGTCACAGCTACTCGCCTGATATAAATAAAGCCCTTGCTCATCACTGGGGCGCCGTGGACCCTTCAACACTGTAGACAAGTAAAAGTAGTAGTAGTGGTTGCAACGGAATATAGCAAAGAGTGGGCGAGCGGCAAGTGTCCGATTTGCATTCATATTGGACTCGGGCAGAGAAGTGATATTTTGCTGCCTATTCAGCAAGGACGGATCACATGACAATGAGAGCGTTAGTGTGTGCATGTTGCAACTTGCAACTTGCGAGCCGCCACAAGAAGATTGAGTTGGATTAATTTGAATAACAACAAATGAAAGACGAGGAAGAGGACGACGACGATGGAGACAACAATGGGTTCGCTGGCTTGTTGGCCACTTGATTAAACTTCATTGTATTGGCCCATGGACAATCATGAGCTCAATCATCGAACTTGACAGCTAAACTACACGACGACTACCAGGCGGACCACGATGGCCTCGTATTTTTGTGAGTGGTATTCATGTTTGAGTCGGCGGCTGGCAGGCTAGTCGGCTAGCTTAGCGCTCGGCAGTCTTTTGGACTAGAACGACGGGCTACTGGTAAGCAAACAGTTGCCACTTGATAAATACAATCAACAACTGAGAAAAAGAGAGAGAAACTCAATCGTATCGTTGGCTCATGGGCGCGCAGTAGTTACTGCAAGCACCAAACTGCAACAATGACCTTTGCAAACCATCACTGACCAATGGGCCGGTGACAAGATATTGAGTTGCGATACAAACGAGACGTCGCACTTGACGGCGGCCTCAGCTACGACGGACGATCACCTTGCGCCTCGGTGGATCAACTTGATCGCAAGCGTTTGTGCAACTTTCCCATTCGGCCATCGAGCAGCAATCCTTTTGGTGTTCTTTCTCTCTCTCTCTCTCCCCAAATGCCAATTCCAGTTCCAGTTCATGTTCTGTTCTGTCCATATATGTTTGGTCCATCAGTTGCCTCACTAAACTGAATATTACTTACATGACTGCGTAACAGCAGACTATCCAATTCGGCCGGTTAAAAGGCGAACATGAATTGCTCTCACTTGCTTGCTCCATGCCGAGACACATGAAAAATCACGGCAATCAATCGCCATCGTGCAGCGCAAGCCCACGTAGAGTAAAGTGGAGTAGATTAGGGTTAGTTAAGTAGCGTTAACAACTGGCGACCTGCTGCGGCTATGGCTTCGTTTCTAGGTGCTTGCCGAGTCGCGCTCAATAGCGCGAATGAGGCCCTAGGATGAAACGGAAGTGCTCCAGCTGAATCTCTATTTTAGCAAGCGAGCGAACGGCAACCATTGCGCGAGCGGCTAGCCGATTGTATTAATCATCCAGCTCAGCGCCAACTGCCATGAGCAGCCGCCAAGATGGCAGTTTTAGTCTCACTCGGTTGTCTTCTATTCTCTTTCATCTCATCTAAAGTCTTGGTTTTGGGGTTCGGTTTTGGATGCGCAGATATTGGCGAGTTATTTTTCATCACTAGGGAGCGAACCCCGAGAGCAGAAACTAAAGCTGCATCAGAAACATGGGCCACAATAGCGACGGCAACAAAGGCGGAGGGCAATCGAAATTCGAATGCGAGATGTGAGCCGATCGATCGCAATCAGCCTAGATGTTGGTGGCGCTTTTTGTGTCATGTTCGTATTGGGTGAGGGAGGAGGCAGAAAGATGCTGCCTCTCTCGTTCCCGACCCAAAAGGCGACTAGGGCTAAAAGCCGCCGCTCATTAATGTTACACGAGTTTGCCGGCTGCTTGCTGGTTGGACGAAACATTTAGCGAAACCTTTGCCCTCTACATTGAATCTGTACGTCGACGACAGTTGCTCACTCTCGTACATTTTCAGTCCCTCCTAGTTTGTATGGCTAAATGTATGGCAAGTGAGCGAGCAGCTAACCAACCCTCTGACCTTGAGCCTCTCGACAAAACCAGCGACGACGAAGGTTGCGTCGGTGGCGATGGCAAAGATTAGAGGTGACCAGTGGTCGGTATCCTGCTGGGTCACTCACTATAAGCCAACGGGCAAGCTTATCTTGTTGTCCTGGTGTTGGCGTCTGTGTTACTTTAAGACCGGCGCGCCTGCAAATGATCTTACCTGAATTTCCGTCGCCACCGACGCCAAACAAAAACATCTATCAATTAAAGGAGAGTGAAATAGTATAGCGGCGGGCTCTCTGCGTCAGAGTTAGTTTACCTGAAAGCTTTACGACTCGCAAGACAGCAGCCACTTGCTTGGGGACGACTAAAGTTTGAAGCCAAGACGCCGCGAGCTAGATGAGACCTCTGAAACCAAAGAGACAACTAGAGAAACGAGAAAGCAAAAACAACAAAAGTTGCAGTAGCAGCGGGACCATTAGACTAGCGGTCTTATGATCCGAGAGAGAAACTAGTAACCTGATAACAGCACTAGCTACTCCTATTTCCTCTACAGCAAACGAAGTCGAGTTAATCTGAGCAAAAGAGCGACTCGCTTATCTGGATTGCTAATTGACAATGACTCTCTCATGCTTGAGCTTTAGTCAACTTTGATCATGATCTTGATCAAGTTAAATCAACGAACTAAATGACCAGCTAAATAGCCATTCGGTCGGTTGCTCTGTCGCCCAGCCGACTGGCTCACACTTCAACTGGCAAGCTAAACTTTAGTTGCTTCGGGGGCCAGCTAACGAACGATTCCATCATCAACAAACCGACTAACCAATGAAACTAACTCAAATCGAACCGAGCCAAACCAAACCAAACCAAACCAAACCAAAAAAAACTTGACTCAACCAAACCAAATCCCACTGAACCAACCTGCAACTAAACAAACAGATTGCCCGCAAGAGGATTCGTCGTCGGCCAGGCCAGGGGGTGGGCGGGAACCCGAGCACAAGAAAGTTGAATGTCGCAGACGTCACCACTAATGCCACGGCACTTGCGCCCCCAAACTCTGACCTCCCGTCCAACACCAACACCATCATCTATGGCAATAACCACTTGCAGCCCTCGGGTCTGGATTCTAGAATCGCCAGGCAGAGGCTCAAGTTGCAACCTGGACGAACGCGGCAGCAGCAGCAGCACTTGCAACAACAACAACAACAACAACATGAGACTCCATTGACTCTGGTGTCATCGTCGTCGTTGTCACATTTAGCTAACTCGTCGTCCAATCATTTGTTAGTAGACGCTTGCAATCACGACACTAACAAACGAGAAGACAATGGTATCAATAACAACAACACCAACAACGAGCCCTCAAACTCGAACAGGTTGCCAAGAATTGTGCCACTAAATCTTGATCCAAGTGCCGCCATCCAGCAAACTAGCGACTCCCTTTCAGGATCAATTGAAGTTAAACCCAAACTCGCTAAAATCTTCGGTCTGGCCGCCGAGTTTTCAGTTAGTTCAGGGCAAACAGAGACTTTGGAGCCGAAAGGTAGCTTGACCGGCGCCGCTGGCCTTCGCTGGCTGCGCGCGCTCGTTTCCGGTCGGCTGGCTCGTGTTGGCGGAATTGAAAAGAAGCAAACGGTAGCGGTAATCGTGGAGTCGGCGCCAACGATGGTAGCGGATTCAACGGCGCCGCTCAAACATGAGGTCAGAGATGAGGTTAGAGTTGGAGTTCCATCTTTAACTGCAACACTAACTCAGTCTCTATCTTCATCTCAAATAGGGAGAGTTACGGTTGCGCAAGCGGCAGACCATAATCGAACTTTCATCCAGGGCTCGCTGGTGGTTGGCCGAGAGAGTGGTGAAAAATCTCTAGCATTAATGGAAAAATCACCACCACTAATACCAGCAACAACAAACTCAAAGGTTAGGCGCAGAGCAAAGAGGACTACAAAATCGCCGTTAGTCCTGGCAGCAAACGCGCTCATGGCCAGAAGTCCAATAATTGAGCTTCCGTCGGTGACTGGTGGCTCGAGCGCCGAAGACTTGAGTGAGAACCTCAATCACCTGAGCAGCATGAAAACATCACCGAAGCATAAGACGAATGAATCTTTTGGCAAGGGGCTTGGTTGTTACGCGAGCTCCTCGTTGGACTCATCTTCTTTACTCGAGGTAACGAGTGGAAATTTAACTAGTCGATGCTCATGTTGCCATAAACTAGCCACCACCAGATCCAAAACCAAAACCATAAGTTTGCAATCCGAGTTTTCCCATTCAAAGAGTTGCTCTGAATCAGAAGTTAGAATGAATAAAATGGATGACGACAAGGTTCAGGTGGTTGTTGGCGATTATAACGGCGGTGAGTCGGGCCATCAGGTTGGTGGCGAGGCCAACGCTAACCATTGGAATCCAGGTGGGCAGGTAAATTTTGTCGCAGGCATTGAAACGAGGTGCGTGATGGCAGCGACCACTACGATCACGAATAGCAATAGAACAAGTAAGAGGAGTAAGGAAAATAATGAGCACCTCTACAAAAACCAACACCATCACAACGACAGCAACAGCAACCAGGTGACTTTTGCGCCACAGGGAGTGAAGGGTGATGGGCGAGTTGCTGAGTTATGTGATCGAGATGACGACAGAGGCGGCGGCGGCTGCGCTAGAATTCCGAAGAGTCTGGCGATGAGTTGTGGAAAGGATGAAAATTGTCTCCATCTTGGCAGGTCGCCGGAAAAGACCACGACCACAACAACCACTGACTCGGGGACGAGCGGCGCCACCTGCTCCGCGTGTAAAGTGTCCCCGGCAGCACCAGTTGTAGCGGCGACGCTGACAACAAGCCCGAAGTTGGCAAAATTAGATACTGCCGAAGAGTTGGGAGTCTTTGTTGCGTTTGGTCCGCGACTTGGACTCGCGAGACGGACGAGACAAAAACCAGATTTACAACAGAACAACGACGACCACCGACTACATAGCCAAGCCAACTGCCAAGACCGTCGCTGCGTCGACAGCAATCGCTCCTTGGAAGACCGAGACCAAGGAAACTTGCCATCGACGAGTGGCCACAACTCGGAATCCAGCGAGGATCTAGGTGTCGCGACCGGAAACTTGTCGTCGGGCGCCAGTTCATTGGACTGCTGTTGTTGCTGTCAACAGTGTAGCTGCCAGGCGATAAACTCTGAATCCCAGTTGCCAGTTGCATCTAATGTTGGCGTTCCACCATCAACACTGGTGGCCTCCGCCACGACGGCTTCCGTGTCGCGGAAAAACTCGACCAAACTGAAACTACACACTCCTTCCGTCTCGGACTTAGGCGGCGGCTCTCCTTGTGCCGGCGACGACGACAACAATAGTGGCACTAGTAAGACCTCGACTGCGATAAAACCAAACCTAATCCAAAACAAGAGTCGCAGCAAAGGCGGCGGCACCCGCTGTAGCGATGATAACTTCGGCGACTCTAGGGCGGGTTTTGAGTCAACCAAACTAAGTGCGAGCCTCACCAACCAGATAACGCTTGGCAAGCTAACAAGCGAAGTGGATTGTTTTAACGGTTGTGGAGGTGGAAACGGCGGCGGCGGCGGCTCTAATGTGACTGAACCATCGGACACTGATATCAGTTATTCGAAAAAAAGTGAAAAGTTTGAAGTGCAAATCAATCATAACATTGACGCCTATGGCCAAACTGATGTCTTGGCCTTAAACAAAACAACAAAAGCTCCAAGCCAACCTAAAACTGTCGTGCAACGCCGACGCCAACGAGAAATTGAACGACCTGAAAAAGCGGCAACCCTTGAGGAGGGCGATGGGCGAATGTTGAGGGCCGGAAGTTGCCAGCACGATATCGGCGGCTCATATTTAGTGTCCTGCTCGGAGGCCTTGGTGACGCAAGCAACAGCGACATCAGTGGCATCAGCTTGCGCTTGTTCTAAATCATCGGGCCAAATTCTAAATTCATGTGATACTTTCAGCGTTGAAAATCTAGATGCTACTGATAAGCGAAGAGCCACTCAACATCATCATCTTCATCGTAGGTTAGACCAACACTGCCGCCGCAACCACCTCTGCCATCCACCTTTGCCAGCGGCAATGCCAACGACAACTACAGCGACAATAACTTTAACTCTATCTACGACTAAAACACCACCGAATCTCGCTTGGGATTTGGCAAGTATGTTAAAGAGTGCGGGACATAGGGTCGCTCACTCGGTGAGCTCATCATCGACGTCGTTGTCGTCACAATCTTCGTTGCACGGCTCATTATCATCGGTGAAGGTTGTGAAAACCAACGACGTGAACGAGGTTGCTGGTGAGTGCGATTCTGACGCAACCGGAAGTAGTGAGGATGAGAGCGTTGAAATGTCGTCCGCTTTTCCCGTTCCGCTGCGAGAATCTAGTTCTCCTTCGCAAATGACTGTTGCTGCTAGATTTGAGCTTGAGGAGTCGGAGGGGCGTGTCCCAAATGTTGATGAAACCCAGATAGTTGAGTCGCATCTTCGTGGCGAGAATTTGCAATCGATGGTCCAAAAAGATGAGATCCTCATCGAGCGCGAAAACCTGGAACAAGTTGCTGAGATTCGTCCAGTGCTCAACAATAAGCAACTGCAGCAGCAGCAACAACAACAACAACAACAACAACCACCACCACCACCACCACTAGTAACTCTCGTGGCTAGCAAGACCACTAGTCGGACGTTGGATTTGAAGCGCAAGTTTCGCGCACTCGGCCAGCTAGTTAGCTTCGTGCAAACGAGCCGACATTTCAACTCCTCGTCCTCGATGCCCTCAGATGATGAGCTGGCGTTTGATAGTTGCAACGAGGAGTCGATCAATGGAACGGCAACATCAGTTTCGAACAAAAACAACAACAACAAGTTGGCCAGTCAGCGCAATTTGGCCAATGATACAGATAAAATCAACTCGATCATCAGCATCGGGGGCAAATGGGCGACAAGCGCGACGATTGCAATGTCGTCTCCGTTGTTGTCGTCGTCTTCCTCTGCAACGTTGACACCGATGAAGAGAGAGACAATTGGTGGAAATAGCGATGGCAATTGCAGCAGCAGAGTGGCCAATCGACCGCAAACTATTCCCAATTTGGAAACTCTGATGGCTCAATTGAAGAGTAACAACAACAAATATCAAAGTGGCGAGCGCGCAACTGATGTCGCCGATATCGATGCCGACGTTTGCCAGCGGCATTTAGCATCGTCTAGTGGCTTGGTGGTGGTTGGTGGACGAGCACCAGCTGCATTGACTTCGGCAGCAATGGCAACCGCGGCAGCAACAGCATCAGCAATGGTACCCACCAAACAGAGTGACAATGGCCAATCCCACTCTCGGGCCAATCGGGGGGTATCAAGATTGATGGGGGAAAAGTCGTTGGTTCCAAGCGAAAACGAAAACCAGCGAGCGACGCGAAATAAGCGCCTAAATGAGGCGGGCCTAGCGACCGCGGCGGGAGTCGCCGGCGACCACCAACGGCATCGCCAATCGTCATCAACTTTCTCGATGTTACATAACAACAACACCGCTGGCCAACTATATAAAGCACCGCCAACTCACACAGCCCAATCGACTCGCCGGCGGCGCGAAAATTTAGACATGAAACGCGAAAAGAAGGCAGCAAAAACGTTGGCCATCATAACGGGAGTCTTTGTTTGCTGCTGGCTTCCGTTTTTTGTCAACGCTCTTCTAATGGCCATCTGTGGCCAAAGTTGCACACCATCCGATTTAATCCTATCCATTCTCCTCTGGTTAGGCTACCTAAACTCCCTGCTCAATCCCATCATTTACACCATTTTCTCGCCCGACTTTAGGCGCGCATTTCGCCGTCTGCTCTGCTGGCAAATGACCGACAACCTGAAGCTCTAATGTCATGATGATATTAATATTTTCTGCAATGGATTTGTAATCCCATCAATATAGAAGCAGCACAAGCGACACCGACAGCAAGCTTCACGAGTGGATTGGCAAAATTGTAATCTAAACACAGAATAACACGAATCAAACAAGTAAAAAAGTGATACAATCAACAAAACGAATTACATATTTCTAACTATAATTTCTATAAATATATTTGCGAATACAAGTGTAAAATCTCTCGTTCGCTTCCTTTTGCATTTCTCGCATCTCAATTGTGTGCGAGTGTGTGTCATATGTTCATGTCATATTTAGATGGTGGAAGTGTTTAGATTGAGATTTGTTTCGATCGAGAAAACTTTCATATTTACTCAATCGACATAAAGTTGATAGATATGAGCAAATGGATCGCCTATCGAGCGAACCAATGTTACAAAATTTTTTGAATCGCGCGCCACCTGTCATGTGCGCCGCAATTTTCAACCAAGTGACCATTTCCCTGCCTCCTTGTGTGATGTGGCGTTCTGCCAACTTCGCAACGATAAGCGGTCATGAGGAAAACAAGAGCAGCAAATGCAGTTGCGACGAATTGCTGCAGCGGCAACATCTTTTCTAAAGTTAGTGAGCGAACGAACGAACAAACCAAAACATCACACTAAATTTGTGACCTGTCACTCGAGGATTAGAATTTTATTTATATATATAAATAAATTTTAAATTGCCCCTATTCCCATATACCCATATATTGATTGACTTCCAACTACGAATTTAAACCAACTAATATTGTTATCAACTAAATACCATAGATCAACTATTGCAATCGATTAACTTCTCTCTTCAAACATTGAACTAGAGCAAAGACAGCAAGCATGTCGGCAGCTAACGAAACTGTCAAATTTGTCCCTACGCCCGAGGGTATGGCTTGCGCCTACTCAAGTCTTATGATCATGGCACTAGTTCCAATCTTTGTTGGGGCCTTCAAATCAATCAAGCACCAAACTCAAACTCGCAATCACAGCGAAAAGACGGGCGAGGCGCCTGAAACTATGACAGATAAGGATGCTGCAATGTTTCCACTTATAGCCAGTTGCGCTTTATTTGGCTTCTACATAGCCATGAAATTGTTTCCAGAGCTTGTCAATATTGCTATCTCATGTTATTTCTTTGTATTGGGAGTGTTTGCGATCTCCCGTCTCATTCAGCCAGTAACGCACAAGATCTTCCCCTCAAGATTTAATCAAACTCAGTACACACTGATCTTTGGATCTAAGGATTATGGCACTAGTGGTAATAAGCAACAATCACTAAAATCCTCGGATGCCGCCACTAGTGACTCGGAGGAGAGAAGCGGAAATACATCACCAATCAGCTCGTCATCTACCTCACTAGATTGTGATTTAGATCCAAATGAACTCATGGTTCACTCAAAGTTCTCACATAGCGACATCCTGGCATTCCTCTTGTCCTCAGCCCTCGGCGTTTGGTATGTCATGACCAAGCATTGGATTGCTAACAATGCCTTTGGCCTCGCTTTCGCTTTAAACGGTATTGAACTCCTACCCATAAACAGTGCAAGAATTGGATGCATTCTACTGTGTGGTCTATTCTTCTACGATGTATTCTGGGTCTTTGGAACTGATGTCATGGTTTCAGTTGCAAAGAAATTCGATGCACCGATCAAGATCCTTTTCCCACAAGACTTTTTGGTCAGCGGATTCAATGGTAAGAACTTTGCAATGTTGGGTCTAGGAGATATTGTTATTCCAGGTATTTTTATCGCTTTCTTATTGAGATTCGATCACAGTCTGAAAAGGAAGAAGAACACCTACTTTTGGGCTTGCTTCCTGGCTTATGTCTTTGGACTTGGACTAACCATCGGTGTTATGTCATACTTCAAGCACGCACAACCAGCCCTATTGTACCTGGTGCCCTGTTGCATCCTGATCCCATACCTAGTCGCAATTATTCAAGGCGATGTTCGGAAATTGCACGCTTACCGTGACCACCCATCAGAGGTGGCCTCAGACTCAGACGAGACGACAACAGCGGAAGAAAAGAATGCTGTAAGAACTAGGTCTAAAAGTAAAAAAGAGGCGTAATGATAAAAATAAATCTAGCTAATATAACAAAGAGTCTACGTAATTAATACGTTGACATCCGAAACTGATAGTCGTCTAAATCAATAACGTTGAGTCTTGTTCTAAAGTGTAGTCTTTAGCGGGGTTCTGATTTAATATAATAATTCCAATAAATCTATTCATACCTCTTCACTTTCGATTTGAATAGGTATTCAAATTGACTAAATGAACATCCTGCCGTTAGCTCTGAGCTTAGTTCTTATGGTATCGTATTGCGTACAAGCCGGTGTCTGTATCTTCTTCGCCTCCTCGACTAATTTTTCATTATTGTAATAAACATAATATGCCCTATGTAACATGTTCTCTTTGTAATTCCGTTCTCGAAGACACCTATTCCTTAGTTCATATAGAAAATCTTCGAGAACTTGCGATTCGACTCGTTTCAAGTCGCCGCCTTGGTATTGCTTTTCAAAATCATCTTTTACATAATAGGAGATCCCGTATGGTTCCATTTCGCGTTTATATATATACTTGCTGGTTGCATGTAGAGAATAGGGTGGATCCGCCTGAAGCCAGTATGAAGCCAATGATAAACTAATTAAAACTAATACTGGCAATAATTGAACTAGTAGATTTAAACCGGGCGAAACCTCCTGATGATGTTCACCATTAGCACTATTGTGATTATGTGAGTTAGAATGTGAATGATATTGACGATTTTGTCTATAGGAGTTTGATTGCCACCTTCGGCTTGTGAAACTGGCTGTCCCTAAGCCACCATTAAAGAACATATTGAAGATCTCTTCTGGAGTTATGTTACTTTCAAATGATCGACCATCATGTGAGTTGCCACCATAGGAATAGGTTGAAAATGTTGTTCGACTAGAACCACTGGAACTACCACCGCCTGGCCTTAAACCCTCCTCGCCAAATCTGTCAAAGGTATCACGCTTTTTCTTATCAGACAAAACTTCATACGCCCTACCGATTTCCTTGAACCTCTCCTCGGCATTTACATCTGGATTTTTATCTGGATGGTATTTTAAAGCCATCTTTCTATAAGCCTTCTTAATCTCATCATCGGTTGCATCCTTATCGATGCCTAAAACTCTGTAATAATCTCTACCCATGTTGAGATTGTGAGTTTGTGATTAATTGCAAGGTTGTTGTTGTTGCCTCTTTTGACTGCTGATACTATTTCTTTTAAAGGATTGAATAGATAGATTTTGAATATAATTGCATCAATGATCTAATATCTTGAATATCATTGTCTATAGTTCTCGCAATTATTAGGATTGTTTAATAGAAAGATTTATGATCAACATAATCATCATAATTATTATTATTGTTATTGATAGTGGGCCAGTTCAATAAACTGCATGGCTACCATCGTAAAGTCAGTAGTTGGATGATTTAACATTGATTCACCATAGGCTCGCTCAGCGTCGTCGTCGTGAGTGCAACGATGGAGTCTCATGAGCTGCTGATTCAAATTGAACGATGTCAAGCGCCATTCAGAATCGTACAGTCATGCTAGCGACCGCCGAGCGCCAACATTCATTTACAACGAAAGGTTGTTGTGAGTCACATAAATTCACGAAAGAGGGAAAAACATGTGTATCTGTGAGTTTGTGAGAAATGGGACTTACAGAAAATCTCAAACTCACAGATACACTCGTTTTTCCCCCTTTCGTGAGTTCATGTGGCTCACAACAACCTTTTTACAACGCACGATTTTCTATGGCGGCAACAACAACGACAACATCTGCGGCTACGTTAGCGATTATGACGGTCGAACAAGAACACAGAGCGAAAGAAACAGAGCGAGAGAGACCAACGAACGGTAGCGACTAACTGCAGTACACTTTCGAGTGAAACCTAACCCAAATGAAAGGGAGAGAGTTAGAAAATTTCATCACTCTACACTCTCTAATGGCGGATGGCCTAAAAAAGACTTCAAAGATCTTATAGAGAGATATATTTTAAAGGCATTATATGGCGCCCATGCAACCAGATTGTATTGTAAAGATAATTTTGTATTATTTTTATCTTATATAGCGATTGCATTAATGAACAAATCAACCAAAACAATAGTTTTACTATTACAAAAACAAAAACAATCGCCCATCATATTACCAAAGAGACCAAAGGATAGCCAAGTGGTGGACAAGCACCAAGATGAGTGTCCCATTGGCGAACAAGCCCACCGTTGCAAGTGGAAACAAGGCTTCAGTCACCAATATAATTAGCAACACCATCAACAGTAACAACAATGATATCCAGCAAATTGATGGATTGGCGCCTGAGAGGAGGAAAAGCAACATCCAACCACCAGGTCTTTATAACACAACTACCAAAACTACAACGAGGACCACAGTCGCAAGCAAGCCAGTAAGCAATGACAATGCCTTCAAAACTCCAGCCCCCCCAAGTGCCGGCTCCCGATTGGCTGCCAATCTATCGAATGGAGTGTCGCAAACTGTTGGTAGAAGCTCAATTCCAAGCTCAAGGCAGACCAGCTCAACTGTGGCCACAGCAACCAAATCAAACTCAATGGCGCCAACAGGAGCAACAAAAAACAGTAACAAGCCAACAACCACAAAATCAACTCTAGCATCGGCAGCTAAAACAAGGGCTGCAACTATATCTAGTAGCGCCAATAGTAGGCCCATATCGCGACTGCCTCCAAATACCAATTTAAAGGTCGCGCAATCAAACAAGTCTAGTCTAACGGCTCCAAATACAATCTCAAGATCGATTAGTATAAATAGGAGTCGTCCATCAAGCAACTTGCACCAGAACATCAACGGTCGCACCAACGGGCCCGCAGGTATCGGCTCGAGATCGCCCTCTATCGTATCGTCGATAGACTCGTCGGTTGCTGGATCGAAACGACCCTCAGTTGCTTCATCTTGCATTACCACGGCCTCGATTCGGAGAGATCCCAATGCAAAGATACCTGACACAAATCTTGTTCGCAAGGGACTCGCCAAGTTCTCGAATCCAATCGAATGCCAGAGGCAGATAAATTTATTAAACCAAAAGATACAGCTTTTAACTGATGATACTCAATCGAAGGAGGACCAGATTAATAGGCTGCAGGATCAGCTTGAACTAACGCTCAAATCTGGTGTTGGCTACGCCGTCATAGTGCAATACTTTGCCAAGAGGCTCAAATTAGATTCGGCCACAAATCTCGAGCGAGAATGCGAGAATCTCAAGTTGAGAGTGGACCAATTAGAAGCTAGTGAACGAGAACACGACTCAAAATTAGAGTCGATCCTTAGTGACTACAAGGAACATCTACAAGTCGAGCTCAATCTAAAAGAGGCTATCAAGCTAGAACTTGATGATACCCGTAAAGAACATTCACAAAAACTCGAAATAATAGCCGAGTTACACAAAGACGAATTGAATGATCTCGAAACAAAACATTCGAATATCCAAGAGGAACTACAAGCACGAATTGATATTTTAGAAAGTGAATTGAAAAAAACAACCAAAGAATTAGTGGACCTAAAGAAGGAACACGAGAACTTAACGAACAGTTTTAACCAACTTGAAGAATCATTGACCAAAGACAAGGATGCTCGAGTTAGATATGCTCAAGAGAAGGTTGACAAACTACAAAAGGATGTCGACTCTTTAAATTTAGTATTAGAAATGCGCTTAGAGCGTATACATTCCCTGGAAAAGGATAGTCTGTTATTGGGTGAAATCCGTAACGAATTACAACATAGTCAAGACGCAAATAAGGCTCTAAAGCAAGAAACTGAATCATTGGCAGCGGCTTTGGAGAAGAAGAGAACACAATTTGAAACTTTGGTTGCCGAGCATGAGAGGGTTAGCCAGGAACTCAAGCGAGAGCGGAAAGAGCGACGACGGATGACCATGAAGACCGAGGAGCTCGAGTATGTTCTCAATGAATCTTGTGCTACTGAAAGTAGCCGCAACGACACAAGTGTCAGCGATTTAGACTATAATGGCACTGATCAGTTGGTTAAATTTGATTGAGATTGAATCGGACTCAATAAAGAACGCGAATTGAAAACGAGTCCCATTAACTTGGGAACACAACAGCCCTAGATTCTTATCGATTCTCTCTTCGTGTGACTCCATGAAAATAGCTAGGTACGACCGGTTGATTGGTCCATACATATCTAAAGTCGATATGTAAGATTTTACGTCATGTTGAAAACTCAAATGAACTCGAGCCTAAACGCCGAATTGAATCAACTATAAAAATCAAATCTATGACTAAAATCTCGATATCATCTCTGTAGAATAGATCATCTTATATACGACTTAGTAAGCTGACTCCCTAACTCGACGGTTGCGTATGTATGAATCTCATTTCACACCCACATCTACAATTTCAACTAAATGGCTTAATGAGTGTTATTCACACTTCATGCTTCTGTCGTCTCTAATGTCACCTCGGAGCTAACGTCAACTAGTAGCTTGCCAGCGACGCATAGCGAGCGAGAGAATGCACCTATGCAATGCTTTTGCAGAATTTGCAGTGCAGACATACGCAGATGGGCTCGTCAGATCAGCTGATCGTCCTTGTTGTTGTTGGTAGTGGCGATGTTGTTGTCGTTGATGCTACATGTAGTGCTGTCTCAATGAATGTACTCACTCGCTCACTCATTCGAACATGTTGATTGACCTCTTAGCTTGCTGAACCTATTCTATTGGTGATTATAAAACACACATAAGAGCTCAAGGCAAAGTTGTTTCATTATCATGGCAAATCCAAGCTGGACCAACGAGCCTATAGAAAATATATTGCTCGACATCAATGGCGTCCTATTCGAATCCGGCGAGGACCATGCAATTGCTGGCTCGGTGGCTGCAATCCAAAGGTAGATATGCAAACTTGATAATCTTTCTATTCCTTTGCTCCCCATTCCTCACTTCTCTAAGTATATAATCTAACAAATTTATATGAAATTCAATAACCTCCACAGACTTATGGATGCAGGCTTCAACTTTTGCCTCGTAACCAATGAGTGCACCACACCCAAGAGACTGCTGGCAAAGAAGCTCAATAGTTTTGGTTACTCGTCCATCACTGCCGACCAAATAGTATCGCCGGCTCCCGTCGCTAGTCGCTATTTGATTGAAAACAAGTTGAAGCCTCACTTTCACATTTGGGATGGGGTTTTGGAGGATTTCGAGCCCGCGATTGAGGCGGCCAATGAGCTCGAAGGGCCGCCGAATTGTTTAGTGGTCGGCGATGCTATGGGCAAGATCAATAGAGACTTTATGGACCATTCGCTTGAGGTTATGCTGAACTGTAGTGAGCCCAAGATCGTGGGCCTCGGCTCGGGCCGCTACTACAAGGATGCCGGCCACCTAAGGATGGACACAGGGGCATATGTGGCAGCGTTCGAGTATTGTTTAGGGGTTAAGGCAGTGAGCATTGGCAAGCCAACGGAGGAGTTCTTTCAGGATGCTCTCAAGATTGTTGGCGGAAGGCCGCAAAATACTGTGATGATTGGGGACGATATTGTCTCTGATGTTGGTGGTGCCCAAAAGTTGGGCATGCGGGGCTTTCTGGTTAGAACAGGTAAATACAAGGCTAGCGATGAAACCCAGAGAGGGTTTATAGCGGATCACGTCTTCGATAATCTTGAAAAAACTATAGATACGTTCATAGAGCATAAAGCGAAACGCGAGGGGATTTAATCTTCGATAATTTTGTACAGTAAAAAGGGAATTGGTTCCTTCGGTAGAAAGAAAATTTACAATGAAAACTAGTATCAAGTTGATAACTGTAATTGTATTTGCAATATCACATCTAATGAAATGATTCTTCCGCTTATGTGTCATGTTTTTCTGATGAGCAAACAAGCGTGTTACAAGTTGATAAAAGCATATGAGAAGCCAGTATAAGCGGCAAAGGCGCTTGAGTAGAAGACTGGCAAGTTTGAGTGAGACACGAATAGGCCTAAATTGTCGACCAGTCGAGCCATAAGCAGGGCCATCAAAATTTTCACCGAAAACCAGGAGACGTTTCGCGATGAAAGCGGATTTAGTGCATCCTTGTCCTTGATGAGTAGTTCATCAGCTCCGATACTTGTTGCTCCTGAGGTCGTTGCAGTGGTCAACGAGCTAAATAGGTAATTGGTCATTATGGATTTGATTGGCAATCTGAGACCAAGTCCGCATCCTAGCGCAAAGCCACAGTATCTCATAATGGAGAAGAAAGGCGCCGTGTCTAGGTGAATGTATTCGCGTTTCTCGCAATGAGTTGTAGCCAACTTGATGGTCCACGATGGGTCCAAGCCGAGTGCTTGTAGGAGTCCAAATGTTCCAAAGGCGGTGATGAACAGTAGACCGGAGGCGGCGATGAAGTGGATTGGCTCGGTTTCTAGTCGAGAGACCCAGCGAGCTAGTATGAGACCCAATGTGGCGCCGGCGAGACATTGGTGAGGAAAGTGGCAGCCTAAGAAGACTCGCGATACGCTTACAACTATCAATAGGAGGGCATAAAATGACCAAATTCCCATTGTCGCATTTCTATTTCTGGCCTCAGTCGTCGCTTGTGTCTCTTGGTCTACGGCACTGGTTGTCTTGGTGTCGCTCTGAGGTGGTGCTATGAATGATTTCCAAGCCTCCAAGCCGGAGCTCAGTATTATGTACCAGACGGCTGCCGTGACCATCGCATGGCCACTTGGATGTCCAGGTCCTAGCTCGCAAGTAATAGGAAATTGCTTGATTGGCGTTTGTTTTGGGTCGAAGTGGCCACTGGAGTGGACATACCAATAGGGTCGTTCGCCATGTAAGAGCCACTTGAGCACTTGGTTGAGCCACTCGGCTAGCACAGTTGTTAGGATGAGTTTCTTGCCCGTTTTCTGGTCCAGCAGAAAAGCAAGCGGTGAGTAGATGAGAAAGGCGTACTTTGGATCGAAGACAACTGACATCAGTTGCATAAACGGAGCTTGATCACTCAATAAGTTCTGTAGCGAGCTAATCGCCGGAATGGAATAGTCGTACAATAGAGTGTCCATGGTGGCTGGTTGGGAGTAATTGAGTCCTGAGTTGATAGATAGATAGATTGGTTGATTGTTCGGTGATGTGATGTGAAGTAATTTGATGAGATGATTGTTTTGGCGTGTAACTCACTGACAACTTTGTTTAATAAGTCTAGCTTGCTTGGGCCCTGGTCTCTCTGTCTGTCTGGTTTGGTGATGCTGAGATAAATGAAGAAATGCAGTTTCTTTTATACCATCGCCACTGTACTCCTTTTTTGCAGTCTGCAAATTAGTGGCATCTGTGGCTAACTTGCAAAGAGCAACAGCACGACGGACAACAAGTGGTTGACCGTCTTGGCAGCGATATACGCAACGAGAGCTGTGGCATCAACTACTTCAGGCGCGCTGCGCGTGCAGCGGCTGCTGCCAAGAGCGAGAGCGAGAATCTACAAAATTCTCGTTCATACGGCGCCCCCACTTTCCCTCGCTGCTTTCCCCCTCCAACTGCACAAACTCTGCTGCGTGAACCACGTGATAATGTGTGTTTTTCTCTTGTCTTCCCACAGCGTGATTGGATCGTGAAATGAAGGAAAGGAAAGACTCCGAGAGTCTAGAAATCTCCCACTAATTACTATTATTATTATCATCTAAAATCGATTATACTAGAATCATAGTCAAAAATATTGACCATGAACCCTCCACCGCCGGCTCTTTCCTCGCCCTACCTCCAGTATCAGCCTTACAATGATCCAAATCAGTATATCATACCAAATGCAGCCCCCGGTCACCAGCGGGGTAGATTTGAGTTGGCCTTTAGTCAAATTGGTGGCTCGGTATTAACGGGTGCCCTATTCGGTGGAACCCTGGGTACAATGAGAGGATTCAAACTAGTCAAAGATATGCCCTCGTACACGGTTAAGAGAACCCAGATGCTCAACTCCATTGTTAAGGGTGGAACCTCATCGGCCAACGCCTTTGGCGTCGTCGCACTAGTCTATTCGGCCATCGGTGTTGCTCTATCTCAAATGCGAGATGATGATGATATCAATACGATATCGGCAGCCGCCCTGACTGGTGCCGTTACTGCTGCCGTTACAAACAAAACAGGCGCAACGTTGCAACGGACTATGATGCGAACAGGTGTAGGCGCCTGCATTGGACTAGGATTATCGGTAATCTATTGCAATGCACCCTTCCTCAAAAAAGACAATTAGGTTACCCTTATAGTATCATCATATTGGATCGTCACAACTTGAGCTTGGAGTATCTCAAATAAACTCGCTTTTTAGAGACCACTGAGGAAGTGTAGGCTTAGAAGTGTAGATATTTATTCGACAAAACTAATCAACTCTAGGGTACTGTTTTGAGGTAAATGTTATCGCCAATCTTGATGTCAAATGGCTGAAACCATTTGAGTGTAAAATAAACAACCGTGTGGACCATGTACTTGAAGTACGAATGGTTGACTATTCTTACAGGATCCAGGATTTGATTTAATCTCCGCGAAATAATATATTTTATCCCATTGAATCTACGCTGAAGAGACCGAATTTGCATCTGTTTGTTAGAGCCGATCTTGACTTTGCTATTGCATGGACTGATAAGTTTTGGTTCAACCGGACGATCTAGTTGCCAATCAATCCTGGGTATGTCCAAGAGTGTTATTTGTATGTAGTTGATAGCAGGAAATAAAACATCATCCGGTGTCTGAAATATCTTCAAGTCTTGGTTAAGTTCTGTCGTTGTGTGATTTAGAGTAACGAGAAACCTAAATTGAAAGCTCAACTTCACCAAACTCATGCGCCCAAAGATTGGAATCGAGTCTACTCTAATTTGAAATCTTCTGTCACTATCATAGGATATCTCACTCATAAGTCTAATTCTACTATCATCAGCCACGAGTTTGTAAGGCGTAATTTCACCTGGGTCCTTCATCAGATTGCTGCTCTCCTCTACCAACTTGATTCCGTTTACCTTGGGTAGACTCTCACCTAGACGTAACTTTTCTATAACCATCTCTTTAGGTTTTGATTTCTCTTCTACTTTCTCCAGTAGGCAAGCCAGTTTTATCCGATTTTTTCGAAATTGTCTCGCCCTCGGGCTATATCTCAATAACTTAGTGGTATTTATAGTAATTATCTTATTGCCCTTGGACTGAGGTGCTGATTTTGGTATAAATTTGCCTTTAGGTTTAGTTTTCAGTTGTTTTTTAGATTTGGCAACATAACTAGAGCAAGATTTAGCTTTGAGGCTGATGCTCATGGACTTTAGTCCGCTTTTATCAACAAGCTCTTTCAAGTTAATCTCTCTAGTCCTTGACACAGTTTCCTGTCTGGTTCTGCCTGCTTTCACTATCGAGTTTACAAACAGATCGTTTATGAACTGCTTCACATAAATCAAAGTTATCCTGATGAAAAAAATCAATATATTGATTGCACTTCGATGAAAGAATTCGTCTTCCTGCTCGTCTATTTGCTTGTTGCGAGATTTGTGCAAGAGATCCAACTTCCTCCTACATGATAAATATAATCCTAGATTTGTTCTCTTCTTTGTCAACTTCCGGCTAACAGTTGGTGGCCGAGTATCTTTCGGCTTCAGAAGCTCGTTGAAAATTAGAATATTTACAATCGTTTTAATAGTTGGCCAGAGTGTTGATAGGGTCTGATTGAGCCAGTGGACAGTTTCCAGGTCGATGTGCGTTTGAGACCAGGAAAGGTATCTGTAAACCAGTTTGATGTCATTCGTCGCTATGGATCTATTGCATATTTCTTTCAGCTTCTCGTGCTCCTCATTTAATCTAGTAACTAGACTTATTCTTTGTAGTATTGATGATTGTTTATTTGATTTATTCTTATCACTACTATCAATAATCTGTTTATAGTCTGTGTGACTTAATGGACTTCGAACAGTTTTAGGTGGATCAACAGGTTTATCATGATTGACTTTCGCTTTCGGGTAGTCTAGCTTGCGGTGAAAATCATATCTTGGCTTTAGGCTCTTGATGAAACTAATGACTACTATAGATATGGCGATTGAAATTATGACAAGGCCAAAATTGATTAAATCTTTTAGTGTCAGCCACGACAAGTCGAGTATAATAAGCGTCAAGGTTCTAAGCCATCTAATTACGAATCGAAATATCAATTTGCCGAAGTAAACAAAATTAATCCTCGGCAAGAGGCCAATTTGCTGAGCCTCTGAGATGAATGGTGCAATCCCATTTAATATTTCCATTGCTGGCCACACTGAATTTGTAACTATCTTCTGACACCTAGTTTGATTTTGGTCACATTCACGGAATCGCGCAAAGCATAGAATAACTCACCATGTCCAATCAAAGAAGGAAAACATCTAACAAACTACCGAATGAATTAGTATTCTTTAATAGCACGGCAGTAAATTTGAAGACCGACTCTGCAAACAGCGATACAGGTGGTGTTGATATTGAAATAATCTTGCTAAGTCCAAACGATCAAAAACAATTCAAGGTGGAAACAAAGAGGAGAAAAGATAGGTCCAGCAAATCGATAGAGAAATTTGGACCCGAAGGTAAGGCTAATGGAGTCAAGAACCCTACTATCACGTCACCAGAAAGTCCAGAGATGAACTACAAAGATATTCGGTCAAAATCCCCTGATGATACCGACCCCCAATCAAGTAGCAAGGAAGGAAGTGAAAAACAACGTGAGATGCGGAAGTCGGAAGAAAGTAGTCCACAAGTTAATGAGAGTCTGTTGCAACAAATGGAGCGAAGGTATAGAGATAGTTTAGTCTCGGATGACAACACCTACATTGACTATTTGGACTATTTTTAATTATAACAAATACCCGAACTTATGATAGAGGGTAATTTTAATCGATTGAAATTACGACGATACGGCTTAAAAGTTATCTATGAGCAAAATTTAGTTCCTTCCATTCCTATAACAATTGCAGGCTAGGCTATCAGAGATGCAACCACCTAGATACCTTAAAGCATCTTCGGCTGTGTAGACGTTATCGTCCAATTCAAACTTTTCATTGACTGTCTTGTCATCGCGTGTAAAATCATTTAATCCAGCGTCTTGTATCCTCTGCCGTTGCACCAGAATAGAGTTGTAGAGATAAATTGTCCTCTGCTTCTCCTTATCTGGGTAAAAGTAAGCGGCAGTTAATCGACGGAATCTCATTGCGTATATGCTAATTTGATCTATGAATATATAGCCAAGAACTAGACCTAAGAATTGCAAGTAAAATCCACCACTTGTTCGTTTTGGATCTGGCAGACAATTTTGGGTTGTTGTATCTCTCTTCAGGTCGTAGACAGAGTTGAGACGTTGAGTTAGGCGCCGAACCAATCTAGCAATGGATCCCTCTCCATACAATTTTATATCCAATTTGTGACTTCCAATCTCTTTGATTCTGATCATTGCATGCTGGTGAATCGACATCAGTATTGAATAGAAAATATCATCTAGATAGAAGACGCTCAAAGTGAACACCAGGAACACTATGACGATGGTGCAATGAACCTGTTGCGTGTGCTTTTCTTCGCTAGTTCGTCTCTTACAGGAAAAGGCGGTGATGTATTTATCCGACTCATCTTTGCTCAAGGGTAGCACCACGCTTTTCTTGCTAGCTCGACGTTTTTGGTCGATCTCAACAAATAAACCGGTTATATAGTGATTGTCAAATTTAATATCATCCCTATAGCCTGTGTGATACTTGTAAGCTTGTCTAATGATCATAAAAAATGTGTAAGTTGTGTATAGTTCATATATAAACATTAGTATATCTAGAAATAGTTTTCGCATCTTATACTTGTCAGAGATGAACCTGTACAAGTTTCGACTGGTCAAAAATAAATCTCTCGCCTTACTATTTAGGGCTATGTTCAACTCCAGTCGTTTTGGTACACCAATAGCACCTTGCTCTGGTCCAACTAGGTCTTGATTCAAGCTTGCAATTTGATTAGTTAGATTTCGGTAGACATCGTTGATAGTTGAGTTACCCATCACGTTGAAAGGATCAACTTTAGCTGTTACAATTGCGTCATTCATTTGTTGGCACAGGTTGTTTTCGTCAAGTATTTGATTCATAATCCAAGGACAACTAGTACTCAAAGAGAAGCTAACTGGAGAGCACCAAAGAGCTGCAAAGTAAGGACCTATGTTCTGTTGGCAACCCAATCGCAAGTCTTCGACTGCCTCCTCACAACTCAATTTGGCTCGCCTAAATATTGTTAAACAATTCTCATACAAAATCTCAGTTAGATTGATATCTACACGACCGGATGTTATGTTTGAGCGCATAAAGTTGCGTAGTTCATCAGAATCAAACTTTGCCTTTATGGAAAGGTTCTCGAAGTCAAAGTCAAACCTGACGGAGTCATTTCCGAGAAATTGCTTTGCCTTCTTCGCAAACTCGGGGTCCCATTTTGGTATTTGTTTACCTTGATTCAGGATGTTCCTAACAGACTGTGGTGGTTGGTATCCACTGCCTGAACTCTTGCTCTTGAATGCATCTGGAGCGCTACTCAGCTTAACATCAGTCACCATGTCATCCACAACTTGTTTCACCTCAAGCAAACCTTTCTTTATGGGAACCAAATCCGTTCGGTCGGTGTCTCGAAGTACCTCGACGATGGGATTCAATAGAAGTTTAGCTCGCTCTTTCAATTGCTCAAAAGTCATCGACAAAGAGCAACCAATAACTCGCACCGACTCTACGGTATTTGAAGCTAAATTTGCGAGCGGATGCGAGAAGAGAGCTATAAGCAGGGCAATTATTATGTAGTTTTGTGAGGCATTACCAACCATACTCGGCAAAAATAACACCATCACATTTCTTATCCATAAGCTGCTCATGAATAGGAAGGCCACGAAAACGGCGAACAAAAATTCGGGCCATAGGTAGCCTCGTTCAAAGTTGTAAAATCTATTATAAGGTTGTATTATGATTGACCACATGAATGAGCCAAATAGATATCCGTAGCAAAATTTGATTGCATTGCAAAAACTATATTCAATAGCATCTTTAGTGACTTCAATAAAAGTGGGCTCCGTTTCTTCCTTCTCCTTCATCTCTTCGTCTTTATTCTTAGGAACCCCGCTGATCATAGTATCGGCAAACTCTAGTTCCCTTGTTGATATCTTTTATAATATATAAGGTTCAATAAAATAGTTGTGTTATATATGTTGAGAAGGCTTGATAAAATTCTATCCGGGGAATGATTGTTCATTACAATCAATGAGTGTCATTTTGCAAATTTACATCTCCTGGGCAAAATGAAACCAATCGACTGTTTATCAGTTCGACGATTGGTTTTGTTCGTTTAAAATTCGTTGCTTGATATGCTGGTTTGGTCCTATGTGCGCCAAAAGATACATAGCTCTGCATATATTGCAACTATCCCAATGATTGCTAAAATTTCCATTACAACCTGTTGCATGTGGTAATGGTAGTGATGAAAATCCTGATTTCTTATCTAATATCAACATGATATGTACTCTATAGATTTCTCCTTGAGTGATCTAGCGACACCTTACCTGGACCCAAGCTAATCAGCATCAGAAGACCACCAATGATGGAGAAAGTTTGGAAGAAGTCATATTTGTACAGGTCTCTGTGCGAAGAGTGAGCGTCTAGGGTCCAGAAAGCATTAATCCAGAAGTTCATAAAGAATAGATAAGCCGCAAGCGCCAAGGCGGATAGTTTTGTCTTCCAGCCGATTACGACGGCAAACATTAGAGCACTTGCAAGTGTGATTTCAATGATGTAGAATATTGACAGCTCCCAATGTTGAATGGTGATGAACATGAAAATAAGTGTGGTTCTACCAAATAGTTGGATGTAATTGATTGAGGCATTATGAGAGTCTAGTGTGGGCACACCGGCAAAAATAGCTTTCCTTCCAGTCTCGAAGGTTTCTGTTAAAAGTAGAGCCAGAGCTCCAATAAGACTCAAATTCCTGAAGAAGAAGTGGTAAGTCCATAGGACATTGTAGGCCAACGTTTGTACTAGAACGACTGAGAGTAAGATTCCACAGGCAATTCGGACCTTGGCTCTAAAAATGACCATTGTTGAGCCAACAAGTTGGGTTATCAGGTTGTAAATAACAAACAGGGTTCCTAGAAACATGGGTAAGTTCCAATGGTATGATATGTAATCCCTTTGATCAGCCCATTGGGTCCACATTCTGATGCCATCTTCAATGAACGTGCTAACGAGAAATACACGACCTATTGTTGGCAAGAAAGAACGAGATAGCTTTATGATGCTCTCGGCAACAACCTCGGCCTGATTAGCGTATTGATTACTATTAAAATTCATATTTTGTGGTAATAAATAACTTGGTGTTAGGTGTAATATGAAAGTGATGAAATAACAATGATTATAATGAAGATGATGATTGTATGAAGTAATAACAACGCTCAAGATGGATGAAGCAATCAATGTCCAATACTATTTTGCAACATTCATTTGCATGCAGTTTGTCGTAGATTATCCTTTATATTGGCCTTAACAAGATTCTAAAGTTGCAATGGTCAATCAGAGAACCGATTGTTCATTTAGTTCATAAAATTGATGATGATGATAGTAATAAATAGAAGATAGCTGCGATGGGCTTGTGATCTTGGCCTACTGGAGCAGGTTAAAAGGGATGTGCAATGTGTTTGCACCATAACCTGGACACAGCATTAGCAGGTTGGCTAGCTGTCAGTGTTCGACTAGCTGCTGTCATCAATAGCGGCAGCGGCATATGTGAGTTGTTTCTCTGTGTGAGCTGGAGAAGCCGACGGGCCAATGAGCTGTCGTGTTGCTTTGAAAAAGCGCCAACATTTGAAAGCATAATAGGCAAGTGGCTCAGGTGTTCGTGTACAGTTTGTTGCAAAAGAGAAGTGTTGGCTCAAAATCTAGGCCCACACAGTCCGACACCCGTCAAATCTCGTTTGGGCTCCATACATGTAGTGTGTTCCCATTCGTCTTAATGTTACAAGTCAAATACATTAAGACGAATGGGAAGGAGGAGTAAAAGGCTCGTTGGTGGAAGGGAAGAAGAGCTTTTTGGGGGAAAAGAAATGGTAAGCGGTTAGAGTTTTGAAACACTGTGGATGGTAAACTCGAAGGGGACGGCATTTTGCGCGCGCACTCTTTGCCACGCACAGTGAGGCCAAGTTTCGCTGGTTTGGCGCGCAGAGGGGGCCTGTTGTGCGCTGCCAGATGTGACAGCGGCAAAACATAACCCAGTTCCCCTAAAAACAGGGTATTGAGCGTTCATAATGATACACTCAAACGTGATTTCAAGGATCCGTGTTCCATCTAAAAGTTTGCAACGGGCCGAAACCAGGGAAAAACGGTTTTATCTTTCCATCGGGTTGGCTTCGTTCGCTCTCTCGCTCGCATTATTGATGTTGCTAATGCTAACATAGGTTGGGCCATAGTCTATGGGCCATAGAGACACAAACTTAACGGTTGTGTCGTTGGGTGCCACTGCCTTCCCTTGTGTTTTCGCGCTCAAGTTTTCACAGAACCCCACGGACGGCCCAATGGCACAGCCTAACTCTAGAACCTCGTTGGAGATTCGCGCTCTTTTCTCACTTTACTTCATAAAATCCCCATTGGCCCCACCACAATCTCTATCGCTCACTCTACTTTTTCACCCCAACAGCCTCAGTCAATCGCTGATTTACCCTCACAAACTTCTTACCTTCAACAGGAAAGAACTTCCACTGCATTACGCTAGGCGCAATCGCATCTTATCTTTACAACACGACTACTAGATTTGCAACACCTCAATAGTTCCGAGAATATCCGTCAATTTTTATAGCTGATATTCAATTCAATATATTAACAAAAATAACAATAACAAAAACAACTGTCATCAAACTTGAACAAATTAGAAAACTAATCTAGTTCCACATTGAGCCAATCAGTTTTATTTTCTATTTACACCCAACACCAAAATAACTAAATCAACCATGAACTTTCTGAGTTTAAATGAAGCAGTTGACAAGCCATGCAAGGAGATTTTGAGCTACCCCTTACAATGTTTCCAGGAGATGTTCCTAGCGACACCCGCTGTTGTAGGAACATTCTTCGTTGGAATTGGAGGCTTTGCCATTGCAGTTCTAATCTGGGGCGCCATCTTCGCGCTAGCTCTGTTCTCAATCTTTTTTGTAATGAAACACGCTTTCAGAGCCATGAGATACTTCTTCAACGAGACCAAGGTTGGCAAAAAGATCGCCCAATTGATTCCCCTACAACATTATGTAAGCAAATTCTGCTGCAAGGCCCAGGAGGTACAGCCAAAGAAGTTCATCAACACCCAGGCGATGAGCGACTATGGATCAAACATTGTATCTAAGGTGCACGTAGACTCCAAGTGGTTTAAGAGTGCGCTGAAGCATGTCACCTTTGGGAAGGGAGACTCGGACTCGTCGCCAGCCAGAAGTCCAGCTAAGACACCCCAACGATCTACCTCAAGAATATCGGCGCTAACCCCCAAGATCCTAAGCCCTAAGTCGCACAAACAATAAAAGATTGATCAACTTCTCGAGAATAAATAGTTGTGGTTACGACAACCATCCTCACGATGCCGAACAACAAAGGGAGAGGACACTTGCAAGATTTCCCTTAAGTGAACTGTAACTAATTGAACCTGTTTCCGGAAAGAAGTTGGACGCACATCATCGTGATCTGCAGATGAAACGTTCGAGGGAAGGGATTGACCATAGCAAAGACATCCAATTTTTGTAACTTGTAAGCAAAACATATTTATTATTGATCAACTTAATAGAAAAAGCTGAAATCGACACCAACCAAAGTTATGAAAAAACAAACAAATAACTTACACCGACAACAAGTTCAAACCTCACAATATAGTGAACGGATTTTATCACCACCGATCCTCCATAAGATTTATGACTCTTGATGCTTAATAAGTAATAGAAGTATATAATTATGAGACTGAAACTTTCATTATGCATGATTAGGTTATCAAACGTAGCTGTCTGAGTAATTGAAACCGATACCAAATCAAAGTTATCCGAAACCAAAGAAGGAACGATGAAGCGAAATCAACTATGCAACAATCGCTACTCATAAGAGAACCTAGGAAACGTCAAGTAAGCCTATAGATGCATTGAGCATAGAATGATGAATATCTAGACTCGATGGACGAGATGGAAGTCTTCATGATAAAAGTGACAATCATTCACTCTTAAGATAAGATCTATCCCCTCCATCATTATGATCGTGGCACATTGTCTTGGTATGCTCTAAATGTATAGGCTTTTATATGTAAATAGCAAATCGATTTTAGACTTCACCCAAATGAGACAGAGAAAAAGCTCAAAGGACAAAAATTACAAATAAAGTTTAAACATGCCAACTTACAAGGTAACGTTCCAAACTCCTACACGCAGATCTGGATCAAATTCGGCACAGAATATCCCTGTGCCATTCTAACATCCTCATTTTTGGGGTTTTTGCTGCCCTAGGACTGCACTGACAAGGAAACACATGACTTGGGTTAATCTAAAAAGAAGCACGTAATAATTTCACATATAACTCACAAGGTAACATTTTCAACTACTAATCGCAGATCCGGGTCAAAATCGGCAGAAAACATCCTTGTGCCATTTTAAGAATGTTAGGGTAGGTCGGAGATCCTCATAATTTCAAACTTTTTTGATAATCGATATCAAAGTTGATAAAATCCTGTAGAAGTCTATGGAGCGCGCAAATCTTTTCTTAACACCCGTCTATATGGGAGTTTCTATAGGGGTTTTTCAAATTCTCCCTAAATTCTTACAAAAACGTTAACTTGTTCTGCACATGGACTTATGTTGGCACTGGGGCTGTGATTCCGGTCGCCTGCAGTCTTCACCGTGCCATTTGGCCATTCAAATAGCATGAGGTTTTTTCGTAAATAAGCTGGGCACGGCTGAATTGAGAAGGAGACGCGCAGTCATTTTGGCGTCGAAAATCGCGCACGCAAATTATCATGTGTATTTGTGCGAATTATTGTTTACCACAATTGTTCCTTAGAAAAACGTGTTGGAAAAATTCTCGTTATTTTACCGTGTCTTGATAACATTTCATTTGTGAATTTGCTACACCCGTATCAACTAAATTTCCTTCCATGTTATATATTTCTGTCCTGGAATCCCATCATCATGAGCAACATGGACGATCAAGCAATTCTCAATGAGGTGGCACGGTGGAGAAAGTGTGAGCGTGTTCCATTGGAATGCGTACGGTCTGCTAGAAATGTGGTGACGAGAGGGCTAACTATACCCTGCAAGATAGATCTTGACCAATACATCATAGAACATCCTGAGATAAAATTTAAGGAGGAGCTATACAAGCGTCCTCGCAGACGCACCGCAAATGGTATAGTTGTAGACAATAACGATAGTAGCAATCACACTAGCAACAATCAATCCAAGAGATTGCTTCCACGGAGAGGACTTAAACCTGGACCTGTATCTCAGACTAGAGGGCCACGGGGTAAACCAAACATTAAGCCAGTAGTCAAACCGACCACGGAAGCAACAGAAAAACCAAAGATAAGTGCCGATGATGAGATCGAGGAGGTTTATTGTTCAAATGATTTGATAACTGGCAACAAGGATCTCAATGACTCTGAGAGTAACTTAGGTGAGAAGAGAACTAATCGGCCAGTTAGGAGCTGTATCAAACCGCTGCCAGTTTACACAGATCAAGTCGAATCGAATCCAATGGTCGAGCGAAATAAGGATTATTTTGCAAAGCCTTCGGTCGCTAGCCAACCAAGACGACAGATAAACAAGATCAAGCTTCCTTTTAAGAAAGCCAATTTCAAAGTCGATCGGGCAAATGTGATAGATACGGAAAATATGGTTGAAGACACACTCCTCGAATTCCATGAAGAGTTCCGACAAAGATTGGGCATGCAATTTGTAGATCCAATGGACGTGTGTAAGAGATTCAAGATCAATATTGAGGTTCTAGATATGGAGTGGCAATCTGGGCTTTTGACAGCACCAAGTGCAGTTGTCCAGAACAGTCAACAAGATGTTGTGAAAACTAGACCACATCAAGCCGCCGAGAGAGTTATTCCGGATAAAGACAAGGTTAGTGTGGAGGAAAAGGATAATGTAGAGGAGGATAAAGTTACTCAAGAGGAGCTCGAGAAAACTGACAACAGAGCAGACGATGTGCCACTGGAGGAGGAAGATGCACCCATGTTGGCCCGATCTACACAATTTAATACCCTGACTGCCCCACAACCAAAGCCTCAACAGCAACTGGAGGACAGTATCTCACCTGTCGGACCACACAAAGAAAACTCGCCACCAGAGGAAGGGGCGACCACGAACTCAGTTGAAAAAGATGAACTCACAACAGGCGAACAAACTAGTCTCAAAGAGCCTCACAAAGGTGAAGATTCTTTGAACGACAAGCAGCAACCCACCAGGCAGACGACTGATGATCAAAGCAATGATCTAGACGCAGCGAATGCCCAAAATGACAACAGGTCGTCCATGATCTAGCCAGTGTAGACATAATGGCGGCGCGCGCCAAGTTTGAACCTGCATTACATGCGCCGTTATTGCGTCCAACTTTCCATAGCTTCTGCAGAAGCTTCTCTTACCTGGACCATTCAATAAATTAGTCCCATCCACATCACTTACATTTTTGCTGTTTTTTGAGTTAACTTGAGAAAAATATTCTATGAATACCAATATTGCTGGAAAAATTTACCCATATTGCCTAAATTATTGAGGCAACATGGGCACGCCTTTGGAATTAAATGCAATACGAGACTATTTGATCGAAGTAGGTTGCAAAATAGAGTATCCAATATTAGTCAATGCGTTTAAACAGCATCTTTACAATCCAGACTCACAAGTACAAGGAAGGGTGCGAACTTTATTCAAAGATTATGTGAATAGATTGGCTACAGTTAGTCTAGAAAACAACATGAAATTTATCATCCTTAGACCAGAGTTCAGGCCATCATCATATGACCAGCCCGATACATCTGTCATATCTTCAAAACAGTCATCTCCTCAACAAACTCAAACACAAAGGCAACCTCAACAACTACTGCCGCCACTCCAACCCCAGCACCGAGTTCAAGCTCAACTACCATCTGTTTCAGATCAGCAACAACAATCTCTAATCAAGACCAGGGATGGTGAGATTATTAAGACCAGACGTCAAGATATGCAATTAGCCATGCAGGATCAGCAGCCAGCACCAAGAGCTCCTCTACACCAACCACATTATCAACAACAGCATCGCCCACCACCATTAATCAAACTACCCTCTAGACCACCACCTCAACCAATGCAACAAGTTCAATCGCCAAAGCAACTTTCACCCAGAGAGTCAAAGCCACTACAACTTATTCAGTCATCACAGCCATCGTCGCCAAAGAGTATCTCGTACTATCAACCAATCCAACAGAACCCAAAGCAGCAACACCAATTCCACCATCCGTTGCAACAATCCATGTCATATCAAGATCAAAGTGAACTCCAGCAAATGCGATATGAAACGCCGCCGGCGCATGTAGCCACTCGAAGTCAATCTTCGCAAAGACCAGAATCGTTGAATCTGGGCTCCAGCCAGATGCCGCCACCCAGACCTCCACCAAGAAGACGTTTGAGCACTGCGTCTCTGTTTAAATCATCTCCCAAGCCAATCGAAAAGAGTCGCGAGATAAACGACCTGGCAAAAAAGAGTCTAGGTAAAGTAAAGGAACATGCACTAAAATTAAACTCTTCCGCCTCATCGAGCGATCTAAATGCCCTATCACCATTGAGAAACACATCAATGAAAGAAAATAGACTCTCGAGAGATTACGGCGGAAGTCTTGGCTCGGCCTTACATCGGAGTGGATCTCATGTAACGACACGATCGAGATCATCACATCGCGAAGACGAAAGTGATTCGAGTTCGTTGCAACCCATTGATGCCTTAAAGAGAAAATGGATCGTCGAAGCTTGTAATTGCAATTATAATGGTCTGTTGACCCTGTTACGCGAGGATCCAAAATTGGCGACTTACAGGGAGATGGCAAATGGTTATACGGCATTACATTGGGCCGCCAAGTTTGGAAACTTGGATGTGATCAAACTGATGGCTGGCACCCATGGAGTTTCACCTAATATCAAGTCGAGCGCCGGCTATACACCATTGCATTTGGCCTGTATGTTCCAGCGGACCGAAGCTGTGGACCTGTTGATAAAGAGCTACAAGGCCAGTTTTAGTATTAGAGATCACAGCGGCAAAAAGCCGATGCAATATTGGCAAAAACCGCTTTGCTTGAGTTAGGCCATTAAATGATTGTTGTCTCACTGTTTGCTAGATGAGTTTTGTGTCCATGATGTTACTAATGATATCTCGTCCGATGGAGTTAAAAAAAGTTTTTGTCTAGGGGTCATAACTGATATTTTGTAGAAATCTCTTTGGTAATAGTCATGTTAAAGTGAAGGCGAAGCTCGCGGACACTCAATTAGGCGCAGATTCGCGCGCCTAATGTCATCTCTGAAGGCACCGCACTTTAAGTGCCAAGGAAATGCATGCAATTTTTCCGCAATCCGATATGTGTACGCTTTTCGCCATTGTGCGGAGAATAAAAATATCATGTTTTCCAGGCTGTAACAAGCCGTTATTTTCTCCATCTGTTCTCATCATATTATTACTTCCCAACTCAAGACCAGCCTTATATTGATATATCTTTGTTAAATATTTCACCTAATATACCAATGTTCCAAATCTTAATCTCTAGATAGGTAATCGACTAGTGTAGATTTAACCAAAAGCAAATCAGGTGAGCATACTAACTTAACTGCAGAGCCAAACTCGAAACTCTTTAACCATCTTTAAGTTCACCTTGCTTACACCTTTTATTTACCCAAGTCATCAAGAGATGAATGGTCTGTCACACTATGAGTCATTGATTTCGGGCGAGAGGCAGCCAAAAGATAATCCACTTGAAGAGCCAAGTTATCGAATTCGACAAGCGTCTGGTGGCCGCATCTCGTCATTTGGCTCCCTGGGTAGGGCATCGCAAATAGTGGATCCCGAGTTCAGACCACCCTCTACACTTGAGTTTGAATTACCCGAAGCGCCGATTACCTCCAACCATCAATCTTCGACCCCTACGACTAACACATCGACATCGTTATCATCATCATCTTCAACGTTGACGTCCACAACGACTCATACAACTTCATCTACAGCTTCGACATCAGCATCACATGGGGACATGTTCAATAGTTTGCAAAATAACACTTTGGGACCGTATAGAAGTCCCGTTGTTCAGTCGCCGCAACAGAATCAACACCAGCAACAACAGTTTCAAAATCAAAACCATACCTCTGTTATCATGAACTATCAACAACAGTCCACATCGAACATGAATTCTTTTAATCAGCAACCAACCACCATCAACCTCAACATCCCTCAATCACTGTATGTCGAGCCTGGACTTTTACCACCCAACATGATGCAACAAAATAACAACCAGATCCCAAACAATGTGAACAATGCCTTTAATGCACCTTCAACTTTCTCTACTCACAATATGCAGAGACCCCTTGGGTTTGTTGATTTAGCTGCAGGTAGACAGCAACAACAGCAGCAACAACAACAACAACAGCAGCAACAGCAATCTAATATTATGGATACACAATTGAACACGATGCAAAGTACACTTAATGAATACGGGCCTGTTCACTCTATAACTCGTCAAACTGTAACGCAACATCATCATATACAGATGCCCCCCTACTCAATCCAACCACAGCAAGTAGCAGCGCAGCAATCAGCTGTATCCAAAGAATACCATGGTTCAGTTGGCCCCGGTAGAGATTCCAATTACACATCGCGAAGCAACGAGGCCCCTGGCTCAACCGCATGGCAATCTGCTTTCAGACCAGCTTTTCAACCCTTTGACAGCCGTCAACAATTGTTTACAAACGATAAGGGAGCCTCGAGCTTTGGTAATCGCCCACAGCAGCAGCAACAACAACAGAACAATGCAATCGACAACAATAGTGGGATCGGTCAGTCTGGTAACGCGACAAGTGACGATTTTAACACGATTGATATGGTGCTAGAGACGCCTAGGCCTGAATTTGACGATTATCCTAGACCTAGGAGCCGCCCAAGCATTGACAAGGACAAGGATAAGGTTAGAGAAAAGGACCAAAACAATGACCAGGAAAAAGATAAAGCAACAAGTGAGAAGGAGCAAAAGAAATCTAATGAGGAGGCCTACTCACGAATGAGTTTGCTTGACCTTAAGTCTAACTTCCATAGATTAGAGGCAGATATGGATAGGAATAAGAGAGATCGAGAAAGGTGCGAGAAAGAAATATTCGAGATGAGAAGGAATGCGAAAGGTCGTAGTATTGATCTAGACCCAAACTTCTTGCAAAAGAAAGATGACAAGAGGAGAGTTGATAAACATATTGCCGATATCAAGCTCGAGCTAGATAAAATAAGTAGCATCGGTCTGAAGAAATTCAATCAGAGATTCCATGTGAAAACTAAGAATACCAATCAAAAGAACACAAACAGCTCAAAAAATAACAACAATAACAAAAACAAGGGCAACAACAACAATAATAATAATAGAACTAAACCTACTCGACAAATAGCCTCTATGTCTACAGGTGGCAGGACTTCCTCCTCCTCGAGGGAAGATGAGAAACGAAAGATTGAATTTGACTTCGACGATAACCTAACATATTGCGATGTATGCGATGCCGACTTCCAAAACTTGAAAGAATTCTGTGATCACCTGCACTCACATGATCATGGCAAGAATATGAATAAGACTAGACCATGGTCAAGTCTCTCAGCAAGAAAGGAGCCTGCTGATAAACCTAAAACTTTCGATACTATTAAGGGAATCTGCGGACGTGTAGCTAGTGCTGATGATATAGATGACGTATTTTCAGAGGTTATTAAGGTTTTATGTCCCAAGAAATCTCAAAAAGAACTTGCAGACGTCAAGCTAGCGTTCGAGAGGAGAAGATTCAACACTGGAGATCCATTATTCAGTTTGAAAGGATACAACTATCTTGTGCCGTTTTCAGGATTCTTTTGCACCCTTTGTGACAGAAAACTATGCGACTATGAGGAAACTCTAACTCACTTAAAAGGTTATGAGCATACAAACAACCATATCAAGTCAATCGCATTGGATCCATCACATGACAAGTTATTTAACGAGCGATTCCATCGTTACAAGGAGAAGTATCTTCGCGACGTTGAGAAAGAGGTTACGTCATCATCGACCACATCAAAGGATAACAGAAACCTAACAAAAAAAGTTCCTAATTTAAATGAAGGGTCCAAAGATCCTAAAACAACAATAAGCTTGCCGCCACAACCCACTGAACCTGTAATTCCAGAAGAGTTCGTGAGCCCAACTCTGTCTTATATGCCGCAATCTATTGCTCAACTGACTGCGGGCTCATCATCCACTAACACGGCTGTTAACAACAAAGGTAAATCTTACAGCACAACATCGAACACTACCAACACCACTGCCACTTCTGGAGGAGCTTATAAGAAGCCCACATCTCATATTGTAGATGACCATGAGATTGTTGTTAAAAAGTTTGGTGCTCCACCCGCGGAACCCTTGAAGGCGAACAGGTCCAAGAGACCATCGATGAGAGAGGAGAATGAGTCTAGCACCGATGAGGATGAAGATATCATGAAGTTAGCTGAGAATATCACTGTATCAAAGTCAAAATTGAAGGAACCAAGACCATCAAGGTTTGCATCGGAATCACTGCCAAGAGAGAAGATCAGATCCATACCGGAGATGATTCCACTGGGTAAGAGTAAGCCATCTGCACTGAAACGCCTGAGAGTTGAGCGACCTCCGAAGGAAAAGATATCACCAAAGCTGAAGCCATCGCCCATCAAGCCACCACCCAAAAATAGAAAGTTCAAGTTAGATTCAGATACAGAGGTTGAATCTGAAAGTGATGTCTCTTGGTATGGCGACTTTGACCCGAGTCAACCACTTCGTCAAATCGATGTAAAGAGCGAAGATATAATATTGCAACCTGACGATCCCCAGAACCCTTTCCCTGGAATCGAACTACGATTTTCAGGTAATTATCATTGTTCTCTGCTAACAGATCCTAGATTGGCGCAAAATTGCAAGGTTGTACTAAAGAGGGAAACAGACGAGAACTTGAGGAAGGGGCTTGATTTGATGGATGATGAAGGTCTCTGGTCTCGTGTTAATAGTTTGGTTACAAAAAAGGAAACTGGCAAAATACACGATCTCACCGGTCGACCAGACTTATGTGTACCTTATGGCGTAACTGAGACTGGTTCTAAATTGCCCGTGGAACTCGAGGAGGATGAGGAAGACCCATTGCATACGAGACCCAAGAGCCCCAAGAAGAAGGACGAAATCACCAAGCAAACCTCTAGCGCGATTGACGATGGCAAGAAGAAAGCTGCTGGTGATGCAATTAGATCAGAGACATCTAGCGATAGCGGAAGTGAGGAGGGAAAGAAACAAGCAGGAAATCTATCCTTCCTGGATGACTTTTTTCTTGAAAGATAGGTATCTACATTCTTGTTGAGTACCTGTCAAGCCATTGATTGAAGTTGCCATGTTGATCGAAGCCGCTCGCACAGCGAAAAACCATCGAAATGTGCTAGATTGGAAATTAGTTAACCATTGCGAACATGCATAAGCTTGTAAATCTAATCTGAATATGATGGATTTCACCTACAGATGAGTTTTGTATCGGAAATTCAAGACCATTTGATCGGATTTGTCTTCTGGTTCTAGTTGCGTTAGATATGAGAGAGGCAGCAAGAGATGTGCATACCTCATTGAAAGGGTGCAGACCATAAACCGTTTTTAAATCAAGCTCAATCCACTTAAATCTGATAACCAACTGTTTATGTTATCGCCCATCGAGATTTCGCCTGTTCGGCACAGAACCATTCTACACAACCTTGCGCTATTTCATAATCGGACAGCGTTTAGGCATCCTTAATCTCCTAGTTAGTTTTTTTCTTTTAGTGGAGTTACCACAGGCTAATCTTTCTTCCGAAAGTAGAACCAACTCAGCAGATACAGTGAGAATCTTAAATTGCAGATTCAATCAAATTCACAACTACATATTAGTGGTTATCTTATTACCAAAAAGACTATCAACTCACAAGGAATCTCATAACCTTGGTTGATCCGGAATCCAGTAAAAAGCACATGAAACTGCAGGTCGCATCTACTTGCGGAGACGAAAACGAAACTGTAGGTTTCTAATGCGTCTTATACGAGTTTCGGATGTAAAGGTACGAGCTAGTTTTACATCTTAGTCGATTACTCTCTTATCAGCAACAATCTGCTACAGCTACCTTCAAAATGTACATCTGATTAATTTGGTGTCGGCGAAAGTGAAATTGGCTCTACCAATGGGTACACTAACGAAAACAGCTAACCTGGGTTAGCTGGATTCTAGAGCTTGTCATGAATAGCTTGTATGTCTCGCATGCAAGCTGCACATCGGCCACGTCCAGATGTCACTTGATTGTAAAATAAAGCGTTGGAAAAGCAATACATTTGTTAATAGAAACTTGACGAAGGAAAGATACCTAGACCACTGGCTGACGAAATTTCGCATCCCAACAATCAAGTACATATATCTTAAACTTGGAACATTTATCCTACTTGAGGAAAGCATAAGGCTCCCATCTGATTTAGTTACCAAGAGCATTTTACTCACTCTCCATCTCTGCTTCGAGTTCGAGTCAATTAAGTGGACAATCAGGTTCGATTGCACCACAAATTTGCCGCTAAGCCGTTCGTACATATGGATCGAACATACGGAGAATCAGGTCGCTCACGCCTGCAGGTGAGCGAGCTCGGCTAAACTCGCCCTATAATTTTTTTACGTCCAGGTAACCAAGCGGGGGTAAAAAAAATTTCGGCAGAACCTGAAGGCCTAGTCGCCGGTGAGTGGAAAGGGGGGAAAGTGAGGAGAGAGCGTGTGTTAGTGTTCGCTGCTGACAAGGTGGTTACCTTGTGAGCAGCACGGTGCTGAGTTTCAGCATTGCCGACCAGGGCTGTGATTCCGGTCGCCTGCAGGTTCTGGCGAGAAAAAACCTCATGCTTTTTGAATTTGCGCGGCAAGACCGGAATGCGACCAGGATCACATCCCTACATGGTAACCATATGAACGTGCCGATTTGAACCAAATCTGGCACAGATGATTTCTGTGCTGCTTAGGGCTGTGATTCCGGTCGCCTGCTGGTTCTGGCGAGAAAAAACCTTATGCTATTTGAATTGCCAATGTGCACGGTAAAACCTGCAGGCGACCGGAATCACAGCCCTATAGCACAGACATCATCTGTGCCAGATTTGGTTCGAATCGGCACGTTCAGATGGTTACCATGTATGGATGTGATCCTGGTCGCATTCCGGTCTTGCCGCGCACATTCAAAAAGCATGAGGTTTTTTCTCGCCAGAACCTGCAGGCGACCGCAATCACAGCCCTATTACCTCGTCAGCAGCCAAAACTATGTGAGAGTTGAGTTAGTGGGGGCCGGAACAAGAAATCAGGTGGTTAGACAAGTTGTGTGGGTGAGCCTAAAAAAGAGGGGTCGCACTCCTGATTTCTTGCAAAGGTGGGAAAAAATTGTGTTTGTGAGCGCACAGCGAGAAGAGGCAGCATGGGAGAGACGAAAAATCGCATTACCGGCAAAACTGCGTTTATATATTAGAGGAAGAAAGAATTCTATCTTCATATATAAGAGTTCGATTTCATATATTAGATTTTAACTTCATCATTTTTCCCTCAAAAACAATTCACTCGCCTAAACAAAAGAGATCTTCCTCTGCATATTACTCACTCAGTCCAATCGTCCACTAGGCATCGAACAAAATTCACCTGATCAAGGTTTAGATTTAGCTTGATTCAAGAGGACTTCCATCTCTAGTGCCCGTTCTCCAGTTAGTTAATTAGTCGATGCATTCGATCTAAGACAAAATGTACCCGCCTCCCCAAACCGGAAGCGTGCTCTCACTAGCCATTTGCTCGCTACTAATACTGTACTTTAGTTGCACAAGAGACAAGTTCCACAAGTCAGTCGAGTGTTTAACAGAGTCATCGAATTTTTAGTGGTCTCTGTTGTGCGAAGACCATGAGAAGCTCAAATCAAAATATAGAATGAAATAACGCAGCTTGCTCGCAACGGCCGACTACTGGTCTAGTTTGTGATGGATAACTTCCGACAACGAAAAGTCGAGCTTTTCATGGTCTTCACACAACAGAGACCATTGAAAATTCGATGACTCTGTTAAACACTCGACTGACTTGTGGATCTTGTCTCTTGTGCAACTGAAGTACAGTATTAATAGCGAGCAAATGGCTAGCGAGAGCACGCTTCCGGTTTGGAGTGGCGGGTACAACTCTTCGTTGACGACACCAATCAAGATCCGTGCGGCGGCATGCCAGGTAAGTATCTGGAAATCTTAGCAGCTCAGACATATCAAATTACAACAGAGGGATCATGATATTTCGTTGTGGTTTGACTTGTGAGTTCGCAATCAACTATGGAGAAGAAAAGCACAACCACTCTCGACAAACTACCGCCCATTTATGTCATTCATTATTGTTTCGACCGAAGTGATTCCAACTTTGCAGTTTATTATAAGACTAGATATTGGGACTACGATCTCCGCTTTGACCGAACAGAAGCGATGAGCATGATGCTGCTGAGAAATAGAATATAGATCTTCGATTATATACACTCAATCACCTCTCAAGGGGAAACATCGTGAACTCTCATTAAAACTGCAAGCCTTCAATAGTCCACAAACTGAACCAATATTGTTCTTCAACTCCACACCCTGAAAGTTTGAAAGGTCTCCTATTCTACTAACCATGTCGCTGAAAGTTTTTTTTAATAAGTGCTGAAGTTGATTGGATGTTTTGCAAGTCAACTTCAGCACAGTCAACTTTCAGCGACATGGTTTATAAAAACACAAACCTCGAGCAGCGCATAGATTTGATATCAGGTGTGTGTGTAATTTACATCAACATAAAAGGTCCTAACTCAGACACAGACCTAGCGACACGACAATCGAGCATACGAGGTCATGCTATGAGCTTGATTGGACCAATATTGTTGTTAGCATGCTCAATCTATCGTGAACATCGAGTCAGGGGCGAAGATGTTACTAGAAGTGGAAGCAGCGGTTGTGGAAATGCAGACGCAAACGTAAGTGAAGTGCAAACGAGGGTAAGATTGATTGCGGAGGCATCGCTCCATCGGCTGGTCTAGAGCCTTTTTTATCGTGTTGTAAACCAGCCGATGGGGTGATGCCACTGACAAGGAGCCACCTGCGACACAAGAGCAACAAGTGCAAGTAAGTCAACCTACTCAATGCTGAGGTGTTATTTTTCAAGAAAATGACAAGACATGTGAATTGAATGTGTTTGCAAGACGAGAGGGCCTCGACCGGAAGTAAGCGGTAGTATCACTTATTTGTCTAGGTGAAAGCGTGGTAGCTTTCATTGTGTCACAAGGTTTCCCCCATTTAATTGTAGGTGACAAATTTTCAACTAAAACAATCTAACGCTTTACTATCGCAATTTCTATATGGATAAGATGGCTATTATAAATGTGTTAATTGAGTAACAGCTCTGATATCAGATCCCAACATCCGGAGAGAGGCACTATCAAAGCACGAAGCATTTAAGACACCATTTCTCATCTCCAAACTTAAATGTCCATCTTTGAAGACGGACCAGAGGGCGTCCGTTTTGAGCACATTTGCTTGGTACAGGTTGTGCAAACTATCGAACGATTGAATAAAACATTTCCTCCCTATCATTTTGCACCTTGTTCACAAACTCACTCTCGCACCTGGCTCGACTAGTGTGGCCATCGAACTTCCTCTACCCTTTTGTTTTCCACGAATCTTCTGATTTTTCCCTAGAGAAAGATTTGAGTTGCCACTAACACGAAACCACATCACCTGGGTCAACCCAGAATCCAGTGAAAAGCACATGAAACTGAAGGTCGCATCTACTCGTGACGAAAACGAAACATTAGCTTCCTAATGTTTCTCTTAGATATTCGATTAGTTATTGAGGTTTTAAGTTCTCCACGGTCCATAGTGAGTGCACAGAGCCGGAAAATACTCAAAAAAAGCCCCGAAAACCCCAGAAACACGCCATTGAGTGAGGTTTGCGGATCGAATTTTGATCCATTCTATCTCGTAACTGGGGCAAAAGAAGCAAGATATAATTTCGCATATAATTCAGCTCATCAAGCTGAATCGATTGATGTTTGGTTTTCCCAGGCTGCTCTTTTATTATTTTATTTCTGTATTCTTTGTTGTTGTTGTTGTTCAGCTCGCATTGCACTCGGTCAGGGTCAGAATCTGCCCCTGTCTTCCAGTGTCGATTCGTTGCATTTTTCGTCCTATTTGGCGCCCCGTTGGGTCCAACCCGTGCCTCTACCGACCTCTCAGTGTTGGATTTAGGCATTTTCACCTGTTGTTTGAGTCCAGTTTACATGTGATAAAAGATCCATCGTGATTGAGTAGATTCCATTACTTTTATTGAATATGTTAGCGAAACAAAAACACATCCCACAGACAAGCGGCTAGCTAAATGTCTCATCTAACCACCAATCACGCCTATAACTCAAATCAGCACCCCAACAAGACAAACCGGTGCTCCAAACATCGAGGCATCACCTGCGAGATAGAAGCTGAAAGTAGAGACTCAGATACAAAAATTATTAAAATTACCGCGAACACCCAGTCGTCAACCTGGTCTCCATGTCCATCGTATATAATGCCTGAAGATTCTCCATTCCCGAGACTAGAGTTACGGCTTCAAGGAAACTATCATAGGGACGCGCTTAGGAGTCCAAAACTTTTTATGCAACCCAAGGTGGTTATGCAGCGATTGAGTCTCGATGAGTGCCATGACCTTCTAATGGATCAGTCAGAGCAATGGTTTCGGATCAACAAAATACTAGGTGTCAAGAAAGAAGCTAGACAAGCTTTGAAGAGTGCAAGAGCTGGTTCGTGTCGAGACAATCCATTCGGTATACCAACTTACATCACCACAGACGGCATTCGAGTGCCGGTTGAGATCGAGGATAGTGAGGAGGAGAAGGTTGATGAGAAGGAGCGACTGATGAAGCAATATTTATCAGATCTGATGCAGGTGAGCCAAGTTGAGCCGGATCAAAATGAGTCGTTTGCCCAATGTCTTTCCTGCTCGGCGCTAAGCAAGCAAACGTTTTCCACGACGGGTGAGAGCATGAAGAAGACGCGGAGGAAGAGAGCAAATTCTCGTCGTGGCCAGATCAACTACCGACCCGTGACCAGATCCATGACATTGAAACCAAGCAGATTTAGGAGTAGCCCAAAAAAACTGAATCTGTGAGCTCAATATATGATTGTCGTGATCATGATTATACCTCACAATTTGCACTCTAGGATGATCCGATATTCCATTGTTGAAATTACAAATTCAACTACTACCACTACTACTACCACTACTACTAACATTTCGACTGCCTCATGCTGGCGACCAACTTGAATAAATCGCACGAAAAAACAACAATCAAAGACATTCTATTCATGTGGATAAGTTTCTGGAAGGGCAGAGAATGAAGCCACACATCCGAGGTAAAGGCGAACAAACATTATGTGCATGCACCCCTCGAATCCCGTCGGCTTTATCCAACAAGCTGATGGCAACCTCTGTTCCAGAGGCTACCTGCGCCTCTTGGTTACTTGCATTGTTACAGTCATCATTATCATTAACGTTGGTGTTGTCTTACTACCAGTCGCTGCGATCAATTTGAGCTAGCTTGCAAGCTGAATGGCCAAATCGATAGTTTTGTTGGCTCTTTTTGATGGCAAACTATCGGTTCCAGCTCAATTTCGACTCAAGCTCAGCGGCGGACAAGTCGGCCCATTGGTCGACTCGTTGGCATTGTTTGCATAACGACGTTGGTTTCTTTTGGCTTTGCTCGTTTGGGCCCAACTCAACAGCACGGACTAGCAGACAACAAGCGCCACTCGACTCACCTGAGATCCAAGTGGCTAGCGGCCGCGACCAGTGGGTTGCTATAACAAGTTTGCCATAACCAGTGCCCACGGCGACCAAGCCAACAAACAAACCAATGGCTTTCAGAGGCAATCAAGTTAGCGTTGCGTTTCGCCAAGCTAAGTCAAATTCAACAGAATTTGCTCGCCACTTGTTTGCCTTGCTGCTGCTGCTTCCATTTGCACTCAAGTGGTTTCTCTCTCCCTCTCTCTCCTCATAGTGGCCTCACTTTCTGTCTTTGTCTCGGTTAGTCGGGACAGAGAGTTTCGAGCTCCGAAGTTAAGAGTCCGTTCGGTTGGCTGGTTAGTCAAGATGATCATTGTCCTTGTCGACTGAGATGGAGAAGTGGAATGACGAGGACCACGACGAGTGTTAACATTGAGTTTGTTGTTGGTCGGCTCACAAGTTTAGTTGCCAGGACGCCGCCAATGCTCTAGCTCTTGGTAAGGCGCTATGCGCTATGCCAAAAACCCAAGAAAGTTTCACATTCCCCGTTAGCAAGTTGTTGGTTCTTATTGTTACGCTGTTGCTGCTGCTGTTGGTGTTGTTGCGCAACTCTGACTTCCAAAGACTCAATTCTATTCGGCCAACTTGACTCGCTTATTAGCCAGCAGAAATTTACTGCTTCCTTTTGGGCACTACGTGCCACTTCCGGTCGCCGCATTGGCCGCACACTACTGGCAACTCGACTCGACTCAACTCAACATGCTAGTGTCAAGCTGGAAGAAAACAAACGTGAATTAGTTTGTTCGATTGTCGAATTTGGCGCTTGTTTGTTCCAGTTCACAGTAAGTCAGTCAGTCGATTGGTTGCTTGGTGGTCTATCGAGCGGCTAGATGGCTCTTGCCAATCGGTTTTCAATTTATACACTGCAATTGGTTCGCTTGCTAGTTGGTAAGCTAGTTGCTATTTGTTGTGGCACGTTGAAAGGGAAAGCTTGTGTCGGGTTGAGTTGAGTCTAGTCGAGTCGGCAATGAAACGAGCCACTTGAATGGCAAATTAGTAAACTCGACGAGCGGCGAGTTTCGTTCAGCTTGACGGTTTTGTTTGGTTCCGTTTGGTTCCATTTAGTCTAGTCAGGCAGGACTAAACTAAATGGGACGAGGGCGTTTGTCATATGCGAATCCAACGGACAGGAAGTCGTGGGGTCCATTTGCAGCCAGGACAACAACAACAGCAATAATAACATCCGCGTCAGCAATCGACTAGTTTGTTTGGCTTTCCACTTTCTTTATTCCTATTATCACGATGCAGTTTACCCTCCTCTACCTGAGAATCGATTTGTCTGCCGTTGTCTTATGCTATACTGCAGTAACCGCTGCTTTTGTGGCTGATTAAAAAGAGCTGACAAATCAAAAATCACCGTTAGGGGAGTAGGGGAGCGACGATTGAGTGAGGGAAATCTTTTGACTTGTTGGTTGGCTGGCTGGCTGGCTATCCTTTAGGCCGACATTTGTCAAGCCAGCTAGCTCAATGCCAAGCTAGCTACCGACAGAGAGGACAAGTATTTGACCATGTGAAGCAAGCTCGCCAATCTGGAGGCAAAGAAAGGTAGAGGGAACGATGGGTACCTAGCGACCCCGCAAGCTCGCGGGCTGTGCGCAGTCGCCGTGCAAATGCCGGCTTATGTTGCTCGTCGGCGGGCCTCACATTTAGCTGTCATTGTTGCGTAGCGTTTCCAAAAGCAGCGTGTCTTTTTGTCGCAACTGCTGCCATGGGCTCTTACCATCCACTCACTCACTCACTGTCTCGCTTTCCGTCTAGCTTGCCGACTGGCCAACTAGCTAAACCACTAACCTCGTGAGCTGATTTTGCTCGCGCCGCCACTGGAAACGCTACTGCTGCTGCTACTCGGCTCTCTCCGTTTGGTGTGTCAGTAGACTTTTAGTAACAAGCGCGAACGGACTGGCAGCGAGTAACTAGAGAGGGAGTGAGAGAGAAAGAGAGAGTAAGGGAAAGAGTTGCAACAACATGGTGGACGAGGGAGATGAAGCTGGTAAATCCTCAGCGTGGCAACGATAGCGGCAAATAGAATCAGAATAAAAGTCAGTAGTCACTAGTGAGACTAACAATTGGCCAATAGCTAGCTCGCTAGTTCACATTGCAACTTTCTGTTGGAGCATCAATTCCACTTCCGGTCGGTTAGTCTGTCCAATTTTCACTCAGCCCGCTGGCTTTTCCATGCGATCCGATTTGGCTTTAGCTCAGCTCAGCTCAGTAGTGGCATCGGCGAGTGGCGAATCCAACTTTACACTTTTGATACAGCTGATTTAAAAGCAGCTCAAGTTTGAGAGGAAATTTAAACCATTTCACTGAAAGTTTTATATGGAAAGAAGGAGAATCAGTCCAAATCGAAGTGCAAGAGGCAGAAAGTTTGAGAAGCCAGTTAATCGAATAAAAGCTAAGTTAATTTTCAACAACCAACAAGAAGAAGCCGACGGAATAGTGAAACTAAATGGGCCAAGGTGAGTATAGTGGTTATGGAATTATTTGGTCAGCTTTACAATCTGCGGCCAAGCGAGAGGTGTGCTCGGATTGTCGGCAGAACCACTGGCGGCGCGCCGTTAGCACGATCACGAGCACAAGTAAATTATGATTATTATTATTGTTGTTAGTATGATAAGGCCATTCAATTATAATTAGATGCTCCATTGAATGGAGCACACTTTCCTGTGCGGTTAGTCTTGGCAAGTCGCGGGCCGATGTGCAAGCCCCTGGTTCCGATTCGACTGCCACTTCCATTTTCATTTCCATTTCCGCTTTCGCTTTTGCTCGATAGTCCCCAAGTGTGGAACGAGTCGGTCGGCGGTTTTTGGTGGTGGTTCTTCTTTGCTATCGGTGTTGTCGCGGTGGCTAGTTGTTGCTGTCGTCAACATAGCAGCAGCAGTTCGGTAAACAATGACATCATTACCATCATAATAATAATCATTAATATTATGCTCATTACTATGGTTATTATTATTATTATTGTCTCTCTTCATTATACTCATTCAATTCAGTTGGTGTCTAATTCGTTCATTTTGTTGAGCTTGAGCTTGAATGCCAGTGAGACAGTGAGTAACTTGAGCACGTCTCTTCGAGGGCAGACGACTGGACCACTCGAGAGTCCAACTCGAGACTGATGCATAACCGAAGACCGACTACCGGACCGGGCAGGAGGTAGAGGTCAGGAATGGGCTCGACTAATTTGATTCTGACCACAACATTAATTTCATCTTTACACCTATCCAAGATCCTAGACTATCTTGCGGCGAGTCGCCACCACCGGCGCCTTGAAGTCAATTAATCATGCGACATCCGGTTGGGTCGAGGGTACAGTGGACCTTCCACTCTCCTCCAAGTTTTAAGTCTCTCGAGACAAATCCAGCGCAAAGTAGCCGCCAAGCTGGCGCTCGAGATGTTTTCCACTCGACACACTGTCCTGAGTTGGCGCACTACAGTGGCACAAGCCGCCGCCGTCGACCCACTTCCGGCACGACGCCGATATAATCGGTTCACCTGGCAGCCGCACCAGTTGGACCGGAGAGCGAGCTTTAAGCGCGCGAAGAGCCTGGAGTGTCGCGCTGCAAGTGACATGATTTAATTAGAGGAAGTGGCACCGTCGTGGTAGTTGTCGCTATCGTTGTTGTTACTCCAGTTGCTGTTACTTTTCCCGCTGCCACCGACTCCAGCGCCCGCGGCCTCGTCGGGCCCACCGCGTCTGGTAATTGGGCGCCGCCAGGTTACCTGTTTCTCCAGCAAGGAAGTCGGTGGTGGCGGCGGCGGCGGCAGCGGCAGTTGTCGCCCAGTGAGACTTGCTTGTGCATCGGTAAGTTTCAGTTTGCAATTCAGTTTCAATGTTGTCGCAACTCGAGGTTAGCTACGGCGACGGTGGTAACATAAACTTAAGGTTGCAATTGCGACGTCACTACAACTACTAGCGTCGCGAGGAAGCAGGACTGAGAGCGCACAGCTAGCACATGAAACAAAGTTCATTATGACGACGCACTCAGGCTCCAGCCGAGCTAACTTTGTCGCGCAATATTATCATTACGTCACTCGGCTGGCGCTGCTCGCCAAGTAAGCAGGCGGCAGGTGACTAGCAAACTGCCGCCTACCTGCAGCATGAGATAGCGAGCGAATCTTCGTCCATCTGCCGCCCAGATCTTAATTCCGAAGAGAAACTCACCTACTTTCTTGCGAATATTTGTGTGTGTCTCTCTCTCTCTCTCTTCCTCTTTGCAGGTTCGCAAATTATATCACAAACTAATGTGCGGTGCAACTCGAACTCCTTGGGTTGGCTGGTGGAGAGACAAGATGCGCCATTGAATGTGTGTAAGTCTGTCTTGTGTCGTCAACTTTTCCACTCCACTCCACTCCCCTCCTCTTTCTCTCTAGCCTCACCTTATGATCCTGCACCAGCATTCAAGCCTCAACTCGGCATTGACATTTCGCTTGGGTCTGAGAAACTTTTGCAAGCATCCAACTCTCGGCGGCCACCGCCGAGTCGACGGCACTCAGTTGAGTCAGCTGACCAATCAGCTGATTGGTGGTGGTGGTGCTTTTTAGGGTTGCTGCTTGCGGTGGTCGTTTTGGTAGCTATGGCCTTTGCAAGTGAAAGACGTCAGCCTCCAACTCTAATTCAATCGACATAATTGGGCGCGGACGTTGGCCGGCAGGCGAGCACCTAGCGACTTGCCGCCGGAGCTACTCCTGCTGCATCAGCAGTGGCAACTATGGCCCCAGACTAATGCGGCGGCCGCATCACCAGCTCAGTGGTGGTCTCTACCTACTGGCCTCTGACTCGAAAGGCACACAAACGCACACACACACAACACAGGCGCTAAATTGAGTCGTCGTCGTCAAGTCCGTGACCTGAAGCGCTAAGAGGCGCGACTGGCGGGCTAGTCGGTCGGTCGGCGAGCCGATTGGGTGCCATTGTTGCACAATCATAATCGTCGTCATCGGCATCCTCGGCGCAGAGGCCCATCAGTCGATCGCAGTTGGGTTGCTAGTTTGATTGTCCCGCAAGCGTTCGAATCAATTGATTCGAATGTCAGGATAGAGGAAGAGGAGGGGAGGAAAAGGTTGTTTCCAACAACGAGGAGAAAAATCTCGTTATACTTGCGTGATGAGGCTTGCCACCAACTCGGCTCCAATCATCGACATCGAGGGCAATTTGCAGGAAACCTGCAAACGGTTAGAAGACTTGAGTTTTTTTCTACACATACCAAGTGGCAGCGATGGGATCCTAGTGATGGACCTAGTGGTTAGTTGTTGTGTATTATTATTATTATCATTTTATTGGGCCAATTGAATTATTGGGCACGAAGGTTGAAGGCTTTTACTTGCTGGTTGCTTGCCACTTTTCTTCGCTCGTTGTGGTCATGGTCGCTAGATAGCCAGTCGGCGATTGCAAAACGCCACCACCTGCACGGAGAAGGAAGTGGCGCAGCCCTTGGCGACGCCCACGCCACTCACTAGAAGAGAGAGAAGGTATTTTCCCTTCCAACGGCCCCAATCGCCGACTAAAATGACAAACAATTTCGGCCACAAGTTTTGGGTTTCCCCGTGATGCGAGAGAGAGAAAGAAAGAGAGAGAAAGTTACGTTATCCTCTCACTAAAAAAAGGACACCTTTTTGTCAAATTCCTTGCACTGTTCTCGCCAAACGACACAAATGGCGGCTGACCAAAAGGCATGTGCTAGCTAGATGGAGGAGATGAGCGGTGCCACGCGATTGGGCCTCGCTCGGCCTCCTCCGGCCACTTGGCTTTGTGGCGCTTTTGGCCGTCGTCGTCGTGGGCGCATTCAAAAGGTGGCCACGTAATCGATTTATCATCTTCCCGCCCTCAGGTCAGTCTCCACTTCTGGACTGAGCTCGATTCACCTGTTCGGCGTTAGCCTCGCTTCGGTCAGTGAAAAGAATAGAGACAGAGAGAGAGCGTGACCAGCGACCACTTTGCAGGCACTATTTTTGGCTAGCCAGTTATGCTGCAGGTGCCAGCAGGTGAGCGATTGCAGCTGGAAATGCTCGAAAGCACCAATCTGTTATCCTGCAAATGACTCTTTGATCCTCTATTCACGGGCGAGTTTAAATTCGAAACCGTGTTACTTCCCAAAGAGTAGATGCAAATAACCTTGGCTGACGGCGAGGCGCCACAGGGATAATCCAGTGGCCTACACGAGGGCAGGCAATAGCGAGCACTGGCATTAGCAATAACACCGACAAGTGAAACTCGTGACTCGCTAACGGGACTTGGAAAAAAGATTGCTCTTGCTTCTGGATATGGATTTGGCTCAGCTAGATTTGATTGATTTTCGCAACTTCCTTCCGGTTAGCTGCTTGCTGGAAAGCGGCGAAAAGGGCGAAAGTGCTGCGGCTAAAAATGACAAAGTCAACAAAGAGGAACTAGTCAATTGATCATCGTCACTTTTTCGTCGTCGTCGTCGTCGTCCTTACAAATGATCAAAGCGCTTCTTTTTCTCCTCCTGCTCTTCTGGTTGGACACAACAATCGCTCGCACCGTAGTGGTGGTTGTTGTTGCTACCAGCTACAAGCTCACGTAGCGAGTGACGCAACTCAAAGGAAACTCGGCCTCGAAAACTACGTGAGCGGCCAATTACACGTCGCCAGGCAGCAAAACCGCGACGAGTTCATGTTTCGTATTTTGTTGCTGTTGTTGTTGTTGCTTTGGTCGGTGGAGTTGAGTTTGCTGGTTTGTTCTTCAGTTGCGGTTACCGATGATGCTAATGCTGCTGCTCATAAAATTAACGTCACTCCGAGCTTGCCCTTTCATACGCGAGGCGAGGCAAAGCAGGCGGCCCAAATCAATTTGCATCTCTGGCGTCGGCTAGCGGCAGCAGGGAAAGCAGAAGCAACAACAAGTGCCAACAGACAGTAAATTGGATTCGCTTGTCGTGTCATTATTTTGGTGGCCACTCTGTTTCACCAGGCAGTTGCCAACTGCTGCTGCTGATGCTTTTGTGATGGACACATTGATCGACTCGCCGACTGGCCAACTGACACATAGAGAAAAATCCAATGCACTCATTATCACTATTCGCTCCCAGTTATCTGGCAGCGACCAACAACCAGCAAACAGCAACTAGAGGGATACACACGAAAACACCGGCGCGATAATTTGCCCGCCAGCCATCAAGCGAGTGAGCGGAGTGCCTAGCGATGAAATCTATTCTATTCATTTTGATTCCATTGAGTTATCAACGCATCGCTTGGCTGCAACCATTTCACTGGGTTGAGGGCTACAAGAGAAAAAGAGTTACGATTGTGACGTAAGGACACGAGCGAGTCGCTCTTCTCTCGCTGCCAAATTAGATCGCCGCCGTTTTGCGCTCGAATGCTTGCCAGTCGAGAGATAGATAGATACTCGCCACTGAGTGGAGTCTATCAATCTGCTATTGACTTCCACGAGGCACCGCGCAAAGGCCAACCAACAACCGACCGGTGGTTGGAGCTTGGTCTCAGTGTCTTCGAGCAACCAGCTGACTAGTCTGTACGTGTAATCCCGCGTTGGAAGCACCAGCTGCAGTATCACCATTCGCATCAGACTGAAACAATGGGACTGATAATACTGTTGGAGGTAGCGATGTGAGCCCATGGATCGGGATGATCGGGCTATGGGACCTCGCACGAGTCGAGGGGGAGTGGCAATAGTGGGAACGAGGATTCTCGGAGACTAGAGTAAAAAGGAGTACTGGGTGGCTAGTCGAGTCGTACTTTTTACTTGTCCGAACAAATACTTTACTCATACTCTCGCTATGTGAATGGCCGGCTGGCGGGTCGACCAACCAACGGAAAGGGCGAAAAAGCAGTCTTACTAGAAAAAAATAGCCAATTGCTGGACAGTCGCTGTAGTCGTAGTCGTAGTCGCTGACTCATCGTCGCCTAGCGACAAATGCGCCGGCCAAACCTTTTGGTGGCGGCGCTCCTCGCACTGTGCGCCCAGATGCCAAGCGAGTGGCTTTTGATTCATTCATTATTCTGTCTGCTCTCGCTGACTAGCGATGAAGAAAGTCGAGCTCACAGAATATCAAAGACTCGAGGGACCCTTAGGAGGGGAAGGAGGAAGCTTGAGTGGAAGCGGAAGCGGAAAAGTCTGCATGCTAATGACGTCTTGCCAGACTCCCATTGGCCGCCGAGAGACTAGTACATAAACCAATCTAGTGGCTCCATCAGCGAGAGCGAGAGAATAGATCAAACGAATAGAGTGCTCAGCGAGCCAACTTCCAGCCACTGTGCTGGCAAATAGACGCGAATTGGGGCCCAAATTGAGGCATGGATTCGGATGAAGCAAACTTCCGGTTTTGTTGAAACAACCAATGGCCAGGTATTATGCTCCCCGTCTCTCGCTCGTCCTGTGAGCTTAAAAAGTCCGACGCCTGATTGATGGCCAGTGAGCTGACGGCGGAGAGTTTATATTGATTTTACGACGACCACGACCACCACGACCACCACGATGAGCGTAGTGGTCGCTTGTTGCCTGCTGTCAATTGCTTGCTACCACCAGTTTGTTATTCCACTATTTTGTTATGCTTCTCTCTTCCCTTCTCGCTGAACTGAACTGTAACGAACCAAACCCAACCGAACTAAACTAAACTCAACTGAAAACTCCAGCCCCAACTACAACTTAAAGTGCACCGTGAGTTGCTGGCTTCCGGTTGGGAGAGAGGAAACCGCCCGCTTGGTTAGTGTGGTGGCGCCACTCTCAGCGCCTCGCTCGCAAAGCGCGAGTTTAATGAAAAGTTCTCCCCAGTGAGCAAACCGGAAATCAGCGCCAACGACGAGAGCTGGGACTGCCGTTAGCGTCGATCGATTGCGTTAGCTGGTATGTTAGCTAGTCGGTAGGCGAGCTAGCTGGCCGGCCAGCGATTCAATTTAGACCACTAGCAGCGAGTCTCTCTGCCGTCGTACTGACTAACAGGGTGGAACTAAAGCGAAACATAAAACTCGTGGCCTCGAGGTTGCGGTCGGGGTTTGTGTTGGTTGGTGGGTTGAGATAGTAGCAGCAGGAGGCAAGTACAACCAACCACCGGCGACCACCAGACAACCACTACCCTTCGCCTACTGTTTAGCAGATTTATTTTTCCCTGTGCTTTCATCTACATTTCTATTTCACTCGCTCCAGGTGCGTTTCAGGTTAATTTCAAGCACATTGACGACCAGCCAGACGACCAGGTGGCCGGCTAGTTTGCTCACAGGACAGAAGATTGAGTTTTTCAGGGGCCGCTGTGTAGGAGAGGGGACGACGCGCGAAAAAAGCGCGTCAAGCTGGAGTTTCGCCAGGTGGGCGGCCGGAAAGCGAAAAGCGGGAATGGCGACGCCAAGAGTCACGTCTGACAGAAACAACATTCAGCGGCCAGCTTGTTACGCTAGTTAGCTGGTTGGTTTAGTGGGCGAGTTAGTGGTGTGCCTCTCAACCGGAAGTTGAGAGGCACACCGCTATCATCGAGTTTTAGATGGTAAGCTATTGAGTAAAAGAGCGAGCGACAGTGATGGCCAAACAGATAAACCAACATTTAGTTCAACAGCCAACTTGGGCCTTCGAATCATGAGCATGCAGTGATTTTCACACTCATACATTCGACTGCTCGTTCAAATATTCGACTGTCCAACTACCTGTCAGTTCACAACCCGCTTTCACCGCTAAAACTTTGAAGGTCAACCAGCAACCTGGCAACCAAACCCTCTGACCAGACAAAATCAGAGCGGTCGACTGATGGACTGCGAGGGCGATCTTCGATCCTAGAATCGATTTGCAGATACGAACTCGAAACACCAAACACCGAGCTGATTGATTGGTCGACCAAAGCGGTCGCCGTTTTGTCGCTTTGGTCTCTGGGGGAACCATATTAACGCCAATCCGGTGGCAACAATCGAGTTCCCTTTTTGACAAGGGACGTGGAGTCTCTCAGTTTAGTGGCCTCATGATACATTGAGTGTTCCACGAAATAACAGCATAGCGTAGTCATTGGGAGAGGCAATGAAACGCAAGCTAAATCGATGGTCACGATGACGTAACGGCAACAAGAGCTTTGCGCGCCTGACACTCGGCTGCACAAAGTGCAAATCAGTAGCTCACCTGTCTGCTACTCTCGGACAGGTAATTGCATGTTGGGTTAGGGGAGAGTGAAATACGCACATGCTCGTTGCAGTGGCACCAAAACAGGTGTCAGCAATTTCAGTTGGGCATAAAAAGACTCCAACGAGAGGTGCCAGCGATCAATCAAAGCAGGTATCGTTTCGGCTCTGGATTCATTTTAAAAATAAAACTTCAGTTTCCAAATTTGGGGCTGCCTGTTGCTAGTTGAGTATAATTCAGAATCTTCCTCTTTTTGAGAGCTTTATACATGATTTTCTTAGTTTTTCGACTCGAGCGACTGCCAAAGTCTCTCTAACCAAGAGAGATTTTGGGACCCGAACAACAACTAATCTGATTGCCGCGTTCAAGCATGCGCCACGTAGCTAGTGCTTGCTCCTAGGGAGGAGAGCGGCTCGAGAGCTTGACGAGCGAGTTGCCCCCAACTCCCTCGACTCATCTCAACTCAGCTTCCTCCGAGGCGCCAGTCGAGTCGATCGGTTGCGCCTCGACCGATTTGCATGAGCTCCGGAGCTTGATCCGTCTGATGGCGCCAATCGTTAGGCAAGCAATTGAGTCGAGTTCGATCGACCGCCACCACTGCTGCTGTCGCTTCGAGCTCGTTGCAGCCAATTGAGTTTGAGTTCAATTGACGAACCGAAGGGTGAGTTATGCGCCAAGCTCTCGTCTAACTCTTGCCAGAGTCTCTGGCTTGGCTGCCTATTCAAGCGAACTGCATTCGTTTGTTTCAATTGGATCCAATTTTGTGCTGATTCTTTGTGCTTCCCTCTCTCTCTCTCTCTCTCTCTCTCTCTCTCTCTCTCTCTCTCTCTCTCT
>WNKI01000004.1:3241998-3375555 GCA_015350385.1 Aculops lycopersici | reverse complement strand
CTACTCGTCTCGTACGTACGTCTACTACTACTCTCGTCTCTCTCTCTCTCTCTCTCTCTCTCTCTCTCTCTCTCTCTCTCTCTCTCTCTCTCTCTCTCTCTCTCTCTCTCTCTCTCTCTCTCTCTCTCTCTCTCTCGCTAGCTAGCTAGCTAGAAAGAGAGAAAGTGAGTGATAGAGGAAAACCCCACCGGGTCCATTAGATGAGTCATCTGGAGCGGTGGAGGCAATAGTAACATAAAAACCTAATGGCGAAACTCTCGACTACCAGAACCGAGAGCGATTCAATGCTCTCCACTGCAATCTATTTGCTCTAATTCTAAATCCCAATTCCAGCACCAGACTTTGCGATGCAATGAAGTTTTGACGCGTCAAACGCCGACAAAAGTAATGATTTTCCTCTACATGGAGACAGTTTTTGTTGTTGTTGTTGTGGCTGTCGCTGTTATTGTTGCCGCTATGGTTCATCGTCACCTAGCTACAGCGACACTAGCGACTCTGATTGCCAGACTTCCGCTTTGCGGGCGAGCAGCGGCTTCTTTGGTCGCGGCGCAAAAATTGTTCAAACAGCAAGTCGAGTTTTTACCCTAACCCAAGCCTCCAAATCAAACTCAAACTCAAAAGTAATTCACAACTCGCAACTAGCAACATAGTGGTTGAAAAACTCGACAGCTAGACAGCGAGACAAAATGATGTACCTCGAACGTGCCGACTATTAAACCAACAGTGCAGCTAGCTCAACGCTTCAAGCTTTCCGATTGCCAACCGCTGCACTAGAAGCCGGCTAGTGAGACGACCTATCTTGCCGGTCGGCTGTCCGAGTGGCGAGTGTCGAGTGTGAACTTTAACGCTCGATTGCGGCCGACTAACGGGAGCCAGCCAGTCGGTCGGTTGGTCGGGAAATTGTGCCGGTTGCTTTGATGCGTTATGGTGTCCACACTGGGAGGGGGAAGGGATTTTTAGATTTTTCATCAAATATTGCGCTCAATAGCGTGAAGAATCGATGATTCGAAGCGCGCTAATAATTGCAATAACGGTGACAAAAAATCTCACCCACCTCCCCCCCCATTTCATACGGCAGACGTCGTCGGTTTCATTAGCGCCGCTCTGTCAGTCTGTCTGGGAAAAACGGCCAAGAGCAATGCGCGACAACCGGAAGTAGACGAGTTGCTAGCTATTGAGCAGAGCTTCCGGCTCCGTTGTGGGCGTTCAAAGGCGAATGGGCAAGCGAGCGCCAGAAATTAATTGAACCAGTCGAGTCGAGTGTTTGGTTGGTGTTGCAGTCGGTGGTGGTAGTAGTCGCAGCGGAAGAGCGATAAGTTGCCGCTTGGTCAGTGGTTGCTATTATTATTATTGTTGTTGTTGTTGTTGTTGTTGTAGTGGTAGTAGTAGTAGTAGTAGTAGCAGTAGTAGTAGTAGTAGTAGTAGTAGTAGTAGTAGTAGTAGTTGTTGTTGTTGTTGTTGTCAAGTTTGGTCTTGACAAAACTTCCAATTGAAACGGGGGGGGGGAAGTTTACTTTAGCTCTCGCAGCCTTTGCACAAATTGTTGGTTGTGTCACGTGATAGTAAGGAAGGAAAGATGACGAACCGGCTGCAACTGCCACCACCGCGATACACATGAAAGAGGAGGAGTTAGTTTATGGCAGTTGAGGTTTCCGCACAATAGAATTTGCGATTGAGAGCAAGCGAGCGAAAGCAAAAATTTAGATTATACTTTGATCTTGGTGGTGGTGGTAGTTTTTGTAGCTCAAGCGACATGATAGTTGGCGAAACTCAATGGCACTTCAAGTGAAAACTCTAACGACTGGAATCTTCAACAAATTGGCCAGCTTGCTTTGGTGTGGCTCTCGAGCCTAGTTACATTTTTTCTGCTCCCAATTCAATTCCCTCGTAGTTCACGACGCTTCCTTTGGTCAGGCACCGAAACTAGACTACAATGTTCAGGTAGATTTACTCGAATTTCTCGGCCATTTCTCTACCATAAACACAAACATAAGCACATCTACCTGCAACCATCACAAAAGACAGCCATAACTTTGAGAAACTTACACTCAACGTAAGCCAGAGGCAACTCAAATTTCAGGTGCAGTAGTTGCAAAGAGCAAACATTCAAATGTAAACTACGCCAAAGTCGCTCCGGTTCTATCTGAGCGAAACGATAGACTTGCTTCCCGAAACAACGACAACGACAACAGCTACACCTAAGGCAGCAGCATGGAACATTATGAGAGATGAGCGCCAACATGGCCGATGGCCGGAAGTTGTTGGGTCATTGATACTCCAGTTTCACCTTGGCGCTTTTTGGTCTTGGATTTTCTGACTCGCTTGCTTGCCATTAGGTACGTCATCCGATTGTCGGTGGTCTGGGGGATGTTGTGTGACACGTTATTGGTGACTTGGTCGTTGCATTAGAATCGCCCGGGTAAACTACATGGCAACTCCATTAGCAGCGGCAACATTTTGTTTGTTGGCTGGCGACAAACAAAAACTCAGCTCGACGATAGTTTCGCACTCCATTATGCAAAATCAGAGCCGACAACATGCTGCAAATACACACACAACAAGCGACTAACTTCAGCTCTATATATTGACACCCAACTAACTCAAACACTCCTTTCCCAGTTGGTCGTAACCAACCAACTGTCACAACGATTGACAATAATGTCAACCCTAAACCAAAACAAACCAAACGAAACAGCAAGAGGGGTCGATGGGGACCGCCAAGCAAACTGATCTTACGATGATAGGGAGCAAGCGGAGCTCGTGTCCAAAATATACAAAGCAGCAGCAGCAACTGGAAACTCGAGAGCAAAGAGGAGAAATTTTTGGTGATACTTGATAGGGAAACATTATATACAACCAGATGGGCAACGGCGGCCGCTTTGCGCGAGGCGGCGCCGGCGAGTTTGGCGCAAATAGCCGGCCCACCGCTTCATTGCACAGCTCGCCGCATCATGGCCGCCTACTTCCGGTTGGCGGTGGTGGAGGTACGGCATTAACTAGTGGAACAACAACAGCAACAACCTCGACAAACAGAAGCCATGGCCACTTGTTGTCCACCTCGCCTGGCCACTTTGCCGATGTGGCACGTGAGTCGCCGCAAAAGATTACTCACGGCTTCTGGATGCAACAATACAATTGGCTACATAGTCGCCTCGATGAGAGTGATACAAATCAATCAGTTCAGCAGCAGCAACAGCAACTGCAAGCTAGCTGTGGATTTGACCCGGCAGGTGGCGAGCAATTAGCGCGTCACCTGACTAGAAGACAGAGGATTTGGCTTAATTTGAAGCGCACATTTGGCGGCTCGGCAAGTGACGTCGCCAGCTCAAGGCAGCAGCAGCAGCAGCATGATACCTCTTTGAAACAGTCGCTAACCAACAGGTGGCAACAGCAATCGCCGGCCGGAAGTGGGCGCTCGAGGTTTTGCTCGGAGACGCAGCAGCCGCGAGCGGTACCTGGCGGCGACTCTTTGACTCGGAGTGGTGGCGCCGTGGCCGCCAATGCAACAACAAGTGGTGGCGGCGCAACCGGAAGTGAAAATGTGCTTGCAACGGAGGAACAAAGCAACAAGAGTAAGGTCAAGAAGAGGGGGAGGAAAAATTGGTTTTCGCGCCAAATTGTAAGCAAATCGGCGTCCAATTTGCTCTCGACTTCCGGCACGGCAGCCTCTATGCGAGCCACTGGGTCAAGTAATGTGTCGTCGTCGATGAATGATGGGTGCCAGCAGCGTAGCCATTCGAGTTGTTTGCGAGAAAAGTTGTTGTCCACCTGCATGAGCACAACAACGACTGAGCAGCAGCAGCAGCAGCAGAATCAGTTGATATTAGGGAGCCAAAAGCATAAGAGTCCAAGTAGGAGTTCGTCCTCAAGTCCATATAGACAAATTGCGCGCGTTATTTCGCGAGCCGGCGGCAAATGTCGCAATAGTAGAGGTGGTTGTGTTAGCGATGAGCATAAAAGCGGCAGTTCCAAAGTGGAGCAACGGAAGTGGCAGGCGACAGGCAAGCGGCGGCGCTCGACGACTTCGCAGCGGGATACGAAGCAGCAAGAGAATATCGCCACCTCGGCAGCATCGTCGTCGATGGCGTCCCAGTACATCACCGGAAATGAGCCGCAACCAACGACTGCGGCCCTCGGTGATGGCAACCAATTTGCACCAGCCAATGAGCAGTCGGTGGCAGTGGTTGCAGGTAGCAGTGGGCAAGCTTCCAGCGGCGGGATACTAAGTAGCCTATTGGCGTCGTCGCCTTTGTTCCGAAGGCCGAAGAAGCGATTTGCCTCGCCGGTTGCGGTCAAAGGCCAGCAACTAGCGAGTGGGGTTGCTTGTGAGAGGGAAAATTCAGTTGTTGGCGTTGAGTTTTCGGATCAAATTAAATCAAAACAGCAACTTGAACAGCAACAGCAACAGCGACATCAATACCAATGGCAACAACGACAACAAACTCAAGGCCAGCAGATAAGTGACGCTACCTTTGAAGTAGGGCCCTGTTTAGGAAGTCACAGCGAGCAGATAAGGGAGCAGACGATAGAAGCGGATGTATCGAGGGAGAAAAAAGATAACCATTTGGAGACAACTGGAACAACAACAACAACAACCACCGACGCGAGACTGATGAATACGGAAGAGGAATTTAAATTTCAAACTCCAGCTACCAGGGGAGCAAGAGGAAACTCGGGGCTCGAGAGGAATAATGCAAATGAGCAGCAGCAGCAGCAGCAACACCAAGAGGAGGTAGCGAGTGGTGGTGGTCTTCGCGACGACCACCACGACGGAAGCGGAAGTGGCTCGCTAGCCGAGACAAGTCGGCAGATGCGACAGTCGCTCGGGGAGACGTCAACTGCTTGCACCATCAAGAGTAAATTAGAGCGGCCAGTTGTCGTTGGTGGTAGTAAAGTCGGAGAGATGATGCAAGAATCTAGAGAGGAACTAGGGGCTGGCGCTGGATGTCAAGATGGCGGAAATGTTTATGAAGATTACAGCAACAAAGACAAAGACAAACTCGCCAGGATGATCGTGAAACACGAAGGCAGATGTGACAGGCAGCCACAAAGTTTCGAGTTTCTTTCCTCGGGTAAATTTGAGTTGGGAGCCGAGGGAGCCACCTGTGCTGAATCAGCTGGGGGAGCTCACCAAGTTTGCTCGTTCTCGTCGCTGCTGCCGCCGCAACAGTCTTCGTCCACTGCGCCAATCACCGAGCCGCGACAAGTGGCTAGCAAGATTCACTTCAGCCCCCACTCGCCACCGCCACCACCACCACAGTCGCAAGAACAAGATCAAAACGTCGGCTCTGATGGCGACTCAAAGTTGGAATCCGTCGCACTAACGGCACAAGGTAAGGCGAATGCATATCAGATTCAAACTCGCATCCAAAGGGGAGCAGATGCAAGGAAAAAGTTGAAAAATAATAGGAACAAGGATAAGAAGAGCAGAAAGAGCAAGAGTAATAAGGGGAGCGTCGATGGTTGTGGTAGTGGTAAGAGTAGAAAACGTGGTGATGGAAATTTAGAAAACAAAGAAGACGTTATTTTGACAACCACGACCAGCAGCGAGAAGATCCAGAGAAACGATTTGGAGAAACTGATTCAACCAACGCCAGCGAGCTCCTCATCCTCATCCCCGTCGTCCTCCTCGCAAGTTTCAAAGTCATCCACTAAGCACTCGCCAACTTCCGGTTCCTCATCTTCTTCCCCCTTAGCGTCTTCGTCGTTCTTTTCCAGCTCGTCGTCGAATTGTTTTGAATCGACAACAGCGGCGGCGGCGACAGAAAATGCAAATTTGCTTTCGGCGCAGCTGCGACACTCGCGAGTTTCGATTGCCATAGACGAAGTGGATGATGTCGAGAATGATAACAATTATAACGTCGACGACGGAGACGAGGATGACATTCAACTAGAGGGTGTGTCCCCGATACCCCGCACAGACGAGGAGGAGGAGGAGCTGACCCGACTATCCGACCCAAACGCGAGGCCCGCCTCGCAACCAAACCAACAACCACCTGCAACGCCGACAGCAGTTGCTATTATTTCGTCATCGGGTGGCGACATATCAGACGGGGCGGCGAGCAGAGGTTTCGCCAGAATGCAAGAAAGCACGGGCAAACAACAAGCCCCCTCGGGCTCGGCGGGAATGTTGAGGGACAACTTCAAGAAACTCGTCAAGCGACAGCAATCGGTAGACTCCTATCGAATGGCCCGCGAGCTGAAGCGAAAGCAGAAGCAACAGACGAGCGAGGGAAGAACGAAACACCAGAGCAACGAGGCGATAAAGCATGTGCATGACTCAGAAGGTAGTGGTTCCATGATGATAAGTCACTCTCAGTCGGGTTCGCATCAAGTGGCCTCGTCACCCTCGCAGTTGCGCAAGTTTTCAATGCGAGCCACGACCAACAATTTCTCCCCAATCACATCAGCCATTGGACTGAGTCGCGACAAACTCACCAAGATCCGCATCGATTCCACGGGCGGCGGTGGTGGTGGTCAAGGTCAGGCGAGTAGGGAGGTAAAGTTAACATTGAATGTCAACGACGAATCGGAGGAGGCGACAAGAAGGGCTAGGGATGGTAGTGTTAAGAATGCAAACAAACAAACGGGTAAGCCAACGCCAACGCCGCCAAACACTTTATCACTTATGACAAACTCTCAACTTACTGCCGGAAGCGCGGGCACTGAAGGTGGCCACCATAATACAATCGGTGGTGGTGGCACCACAACCACCGGTGGTAGCGCTGCAAGTCCCTATATGCTGGCCACATTTAGCGGCTGCATAACGCCCACCTACTTGACCCACCACTTGCCCAGTCCAAAGTACGTCTCGCCCGCAATGGCAAAGAAGTATAGCAATGCATCGACCATTTCCTCGACTATGGGCGACATTCGACCAATGGGCAACGGCAGTAGTGGCGGCCGACATCGGAATGCCGATACAACTACCGCGACTACGAATCCCTCGGACACGGAGAGCTCCATAGGCGTAGGCGGCGGGTCGGCCACACCCTCACGGTCAGTCCGAGGCATCGCACTGAGTGCGGCAGGAACTGGCATCGCTCACTCCCCGTCGGGCGGAAGTACGCTTCTACTACACCAGCAGCAACAACAGCAACAACAACAATTACTGCAGAAGGGCGACATATCCATGGAGGGCACTAACGGTGGTCGTGGTGGTGTCGATGGGCTTCTAGTGACCGACGCGGAAGCGGAAGCCAGAGAAGCGGCTGCGGCAGCCAGGCGAGCCAACTTGGCAGAACACATTTATGATAACAAGTGTGGCCTTGGAGAGGATATGAAGTTTTTGGCAAGCTTACCTGAGCTCTGTGATATCACCTTTCTCGTTGGCGAGACTCGCGAGCCAGTCTGCGCTGTGAAGTCGGTGCTGGCCGCTAGGTCCCGCGTGTTCCACAAGATTCTCTTTGGCAATCAGCGAGGAATGAGACAGAGGATTGCCAGACAACAGAGGCAACAGGAGGAGGATTTGGGCTCGGCGTCGGGTTTCGCTGAGCCCGGCAATGAGTCGGATAGGCGTGGCTCGTCGCCAAAGCAACCCCTTGGTAGTGGTGGCGGTGGTGGTGGCGGCAGCGGACTAGCGAAGAAGATGTCACTCGTGGCCAGAGGAAGCTCGCCGTTGAGTAGATCGACGTCGCCACAACAACAGCAACCTGGTTGGTCGGTGATATCAGACGCTAGCGGCTACAACGCACAGGTGGGAGGCGAGCCAGAAGTCATGGTGACCAGCCGAAGCGGCCGTGTTAGTGTGGTGAGCAACGGGCGTGAGTCGGTCGGCCAGTCGAGTGTGGGGAGTCAGCAACCGCTGATCATTGGGCCCGGGCAAACGGCTGCGCCAGTCACAAACAGCAAGCGCAACAAGAAGAGTTCGATTCGCGAAGCGGCGACCATCGCGATGACCAGCGCTTCCGGTCGCGACGGTCACCAGCCAAGAGAGAAGAGTCGCCTTAGCCGGATGTTCACGAAGCGAGCCTCGGATCCGTCAATAAAGCAGCAGCAACAACAACAACATCAATTGCAACAACGACAGTTGATTTCTCAAAAGAGCGGCGATCATCACGGCGGAAGTCGAGATCAATCGTCTCAGAGTTACCTGGACAAGATGGTGAGTAAATGAACAAGAGTTTTTTCCCTCGCCCGAGTTGCACCTTAATATTTTTTCTAACGAAGCTAACCTATTGAGTGTACCTCTCAAATGAATGCAGTCTTCATCACAAATGAGCACAACAATGATAATCGAAGAATTCGAGCCGGATGTTTTCAGGCAATTGATTGAATATATTCACACGGGATGCGTGCTATTGCAAGCGCGTACTCTTTTGGGTAAGTATTCATTGTACGCGGAAACTCCAATGATTCGAGGGTAGGACTTTATAAGGCCTGCCGATATCAAGTTGCAGGTGGCAATTGTATCTGCAGAGTCCACCATAATCACATGTTACCTATCAAGCTATAATTAGTTGCCTTCTCTTTTGCTAAACAAAAATAGAAACGCTTCTAACCGTTTTGTTCCCGTTAAACTCAGGACTCCTCAATGCTGCCGACTACTATGGTCTAGAGCAACTTCGTAAGGCTTGCCTTAGATTCGTTTCCTGCTGCATAACTGTCGACACAGGTGAGTTTCTATATTTATATTTAAACATTTGTATTTAGCCCATAGTATCGCTTGCGTCAACCAATTTAACCAAAGAAATAAAACTAACGGTTTCAATTACGCTTTCAATGACGAACCCACAGTTTGCAGCTTGTTATCCACCGCCGAGCGCTACATCCAATACAAATGCACCAAGTCCATAGTGCAAAAGGTGAGCTCCATTCTAGTTGTTGTCCAACGCCAGTCACCTGTTCTAATTAGCTGCCGGTTGATGAGCTCAAATGATGACTAACCATCAATCAACCAAACAATTCATATCCAAATTCCTTCTTCCAGGTTCTCGAATTTGTCGACACCCATGCCAACGAGATATTTAAACTCAACGCCTTTGGCCTGCTACCCGAGCACGTGGTTCGTTTAATTCTGGCTCGAGATGGATTGAAAGCTGACGAGCAGGTTAAATATAATGGAGTGTATACTTGGTGCGAGCACTATTGTCGTTCCTACGAGCTGACCAACATTGCTGATGTCATGCAAAACTTTCTCGACTTGATTCAGTTTCACAAAATCCCTACAAACGTATTGCTAAGCGAGATATATCCAACACACATTGTTCCTGACACCATCTTTCTCAGCGCACTGGCCTGTCAGGTGAGTTTTCTTGTCTCTAATTTGCTTTATCCTCTAATTGTGGTGTTGACGCAAAAGAACAACACTAACCTACTCCCAATCTAATCCACAGGCCGACCCGCAAAACTTTGAGCCGCAACCATCGCGCCAAAGACGCATGACTCTGCCAAATCCAATGATTTACAAGGATAGCTATTCGGACGACGGAGAGGACAATGAGAATGATTTGGCCTCCATTCAAAGAGATCACGACCAAGATTCGAGAGCGCTGTGTCGTGGCTCGGTGCAAGCGGACGTTGGGTCAACAAAGAAGCAGAGGACCGAGGAAAGCGGGCGGCGCAAGTCAAAGACCGGAAGTTCGCGGGGCGAGACTGACAACGACAACCAATCGCCATTGATTGGTGGCTCGCGCGAGCAACTTGTTGATTTGGCTCGGAGCTCCAGTCGAAAGGGTCGCGTTGCCAAGACTTCGAATGAACGAGACTTCGATGGGAGGAGGACAGCGGATAGCTGGAAGGGCTCGTCGGCGGGCCCTTCGAGTGGCTCAGTGGGCGGAGTTAAATTGAGGAAGGGTAGCATAGCACACGTGTCAATTAGCGGCATGAAACGTTTGTCGCACAAGTTGTCCATCAGAAAAAAGAGCCATCATCAGAGGAGAGATCAGCAGCACCAGCGGAATTCGGGTCAAGATTTAAGCGGCAATCAATCGTCGTACGCTGACCTCCAGTTGCGGCGCCAATCGGTGGGCAAGCAACGATCGCTTGTGAGCAGCTTAACAGGTGGCCGAATCGGCGGCGCCTCCCGGCAGAGTTCTGCTCAGCATCCAAGCGACACCGACCGAGCGGATCCCCTGGCCGTGGGTCAGCAAATACTCAACGCCTATTTGGTTGCCCAACGCCAGCGGGAACTCGAGGAGGAGGAGCGAAGGAGGCGCGAGCAAATGGAGAGACAGGCTGCCATGGAGGAGGTCAAACGGAGCAGCGGCGGCCCAGGTTCGGGTAATGCCAGCGCCGACACCCCCTCGGCGGGCGCCGGGCAGGCTGGTATTTCGGGCCAGCAATCGACGGACTCGTCGCAACACCAACAATCTGGCGGCCAACAGGTAAACCAGCAGCAGTCGCCCAGCCACCAAACAAGGGGCGAGTCCCGCCGCAAAAGCTTCCGGGACTTTAAAAGTATCTCGCGGCGGCTGTTTATGCGAGCTTCGAGCTCGAAGTTGTTGCAACAAACAAGTTCAGTGTCGTCCACCGCAACTACCCTTCCATCTAACCAGGAATCCATGTGCTCGTCGTCGGGTGGAATCGCAACAACAGGTGGCCACATGGGAGCCAGCAAGCAGATTTCAGGTATCTCGAGCCAACAACCGCCGCCAAGTCGGCGACGCAATCTGCTCAAAATTAAACGCAGCGAGACTGTCAACGAATCCTCTTCCAGTCACCACCAACATCAGCACCACCAATCGCCCCAGTCGATCACAAGCTCGACCCAAGCGCTGAATAAACAATTTGGAGGCTGAAAGCCTTGTTATTGGATGTATTCATTCAAAATTTGTGTTTGAATCTCTTTCCATATCTTGTGTCACCTTAAAACGGAAAGAATCTCTTTATAATCATGATTAATTCTCGAGTTACACCCTTTGATAAGGAATTAGGATTTTGATGGTAGCAAGCCTATTTTTAGGTCCAAGCTACGAGGCGTATACTTGATAGATTTGCAATGGTCTAAGGGAGAGAGTAGAGGAAACCGGAGGCGAAAAACACCATGGATTCACAAGTTATGGTGTTCAAGGTGTTGATGGGCCCTCAAGATGGTTTCGCACGTATTTCCGAAACCCTGAATCTGAGCAACACTATCAAGGGTCCACCAATATCATTGCACATCTGCGGAAGATTAAACCAATTTTAGTACCCACTTCGCATCCGGATCGCCCTGTTACCCACGACCACCTAGTGCCGCGAATCTGGATGCTTCTTGTTAAAAAACTATCTGAGGATAGTGTTGGTAGCTTTGGATGCATGCAAATGATCCGCCGAGTTGAGCTGAACATAGCGAAAAAAACCGCTAATCAAAGTCACCTGTAATTCCGAAGTTATTATAGCTAGCCGGAAAATAAACATTGCAATCGACTCAGAAGTTGGATTCTGAGCATCCGGTTGCCTTAGATATCTTCCATCGTGTATATTTTCTGGAATACAGGCGTCACTTAAAAACGGTTTTCTTTGCCATGTTCCGTCCAATTGTTGCATCCGATTCTGAATGTATAGATAGCGTAAGTTCTTCCGAATAGGCGGAACTCCGATCCAGATTGCTAGTTGTCCGAGGGGTCCTGGTGGATACTACGTTCGCTAGGGATGTCAAATTTCAACCACCCCTGCGCAGATTTGCACGCATCTTGGCACACCTTCTATCGGGTTGATTGGACTCAGGGTTCCGGAAATGTGTGCAACACTCTTTGGAGGCCTCATTATCACCTTTTAGGCCATAACTCTGGAAATAATGATGATTCATGGACCATATTTTCTTTGTTGTGTCCCTCATGTCGTATTGCTGCGAACTTGCATACCTTATATCGCTCTTCAATGATTTTATCATGCTCAGCTTGAATTATGTCGCAAGGTGGTCAGCGAGTCAAAAGGCACTACACTCGAGTGATCGGTATCAAACTTTAACTCCATCCCCGATAGTATCCGATGCATCCAGAGAACCCTCGTTCAGAATGGATGGGAAAGGAGGAGTTCTGATATGCTTATCATCCTTAGAGGGCCCCAATTTTACTTAAGAAGTCAAAATTTTGAAGCAAAGATTAATTTTGAACCGGACTCTTTCCTTTGTTATCTTCAAATGACAGCAAGTCTATTGAGCATCTGTTCTAATACTCGGGTGGATGTTACCCGTAAAGCCTTGTTATCACCCCTGAGAGTGTAGCGCCAAAACTAATCACTATTCTTCCCAAATTTCTCGCTCTCTAACTCTTAACAGGTTACCTGGAGAAAGTCAGCATAAGATTCGGAAGGAAACTAAGATGGAGAGGAGAACTTGGCTCAATTTTATCCTGCATCTTGTTTCAACTCAGCGGACCGGAAATTCCACCGAGCAAAAGTAAAATTCACGCTAATGGGAGAGGAAGGAGTTCATTATAACTCAGTGCTATTATCATCATTATCATCAGCAGCTACAGCAAAAGCGGCAGCACTATGAAGTAGGCGCGCAATTTTAGAGTCCTAATCTGCAAATGTTTATTTGTTAGCTTGACTGCCTCGTCGAAAAAATGAAGTTTCGACGTCAGCGAGGACAACGACGATTCCATTTGTAAAAGTGACAGGTAAAAGAAAGCGGGAGAGAAACCCAGGCAAAGGGAAGAGGGAGAGAAACAATTAACGCACCTTGATGAGAAAGCCAACTGCTAAGCTTCTTCTGCTGGGACTTTCGCTCGTTCTAGTGGTTGGCCAGTCAGTTAGCTGGATAGATAGTTAAAAATACAAGTCCGAATCCACAAGTGGCCAAAAGTTTTCCTTTCTATTTCTCTCTTTGCCCTCGTCTCTCTGTCTTTCGGTTTGATCATGCAACAACAGGTGAGTCGGAGGGAGATGCTGCTCGCAAATTGGCCTTTGAATGGTCGGCTGGTCGGTGGGCGCTGCTTGTGGTTCTATTTTCTCTCCCTGTTATCAAGTCTCGTAAATCTTCACCTGTTCGCTAGTGATTCCTCTGTTTCCATGTCTTTTCATTTCGTTTCTCTCGACTAGCAGTGGCGACCTGTTGCCGCCGAGACTAGAGTTTTAAATCTCCATTCCGCCACTCACCTTTGGGCCAAGAACCACCTGTAGCCTCGGTGCTTGCAGCACCTTAAGGTTGTATTAGAATTTAAGCCGAGCAATAAGGTTCCCATAAGAGAGCGAGAAAGCTAGCGAGGGGTGCGACCGGCTAACAAGCCTTGGATCCTATCGGTCAATCAGTGGGGGCAATTGTGTTTTCACTTGCTCACCTCTATCTCTCTTGGTGGAGGATTTGAACTTAAACTGCCCGACAAGTTGTTGTTGGGGGAGCCCAATCAGCAAGTGAACTGATCGCTACTACCTCATCAACGGTATCGATCTCTTGTCCTTGTTTTGCTGTCCACATTCGGTCAGTATTTTGGTATCTTTTGAGTGTGTTTAATCCGCTTGACTAAGTTATATTGATATGATGTAATGTATGTCGTAGTTATCAGCAATCGATTTGCAGTAGAGCTCTGCGTCGCAGTGGTATTCGTAGTCGTAATGCACGATCAATCTTTCTCGTGGGAAATAGCCAAGCAATGGGTCGGGTCGGATCGGATCAGATCGGATTGCTTGCTCCGCTCTTTACCATCTCAGAGGAATTGGTTGTAGATCTTGGAAGCCGAATAATTGGAACAACAGGTAGTTTTCTCTTATCTCGACATGCAATCTAGTTGGCGTGCATCAATGGCGGCGGTGGTTGTGGTGGTGACATGCTAAGTAACTCAATTACATACCTCGATTAGTAGTGGTCGTCATCAGACGCTGATCTCATTTAGACTGAAATCAGCAGAAGCATCGGCACTATTTTCCTAGTTGTATGTTTCTAAGCCAATTGTAGTGGAAGCTACGGCAGCAGCAGAAGCTATAATAATCTCTTCCGATTTCATCAGCACTACTAATGATACCACCGTAACTCAGTTGGCTACTCGCTCGCGGGAGAGAGAGAGAGAGAGAGAGAGACTCGATTGAATTAGTTGCAATTTAAGCAAGTGGCATCAGTCAGCTACCTGTTGCCGCAAATCTGCATTCCAACGTTTAATCTGCCAGTTATCTTGAGTAACTTGCTCACTTACTTCATTTGTTGCTGCCTGTGCGCCTGCAAAATCATCATCGACAGGTAGGAAAATTAATAACCATTTGGCGGCAAAGGTTTGCTGCTGCTGCTGCTGAGGTCTCTATTCATTCGTGGCTCGTTTGTTCATTTGTCCTCCTCCTTCCCTCTCCTCCGAAGAAAGGGAGAGAGGGAGAGAGTTCGTGAGACTTTCCGTTAACCAAAGTCAATTTGCGTCCAGCGCAAGGCTGCCGCTGATTTTCAGAAAAATTATCCCCCTGCCCATTTGGAATCGAGTCTCTATCGTCGTCGTCGTCGTCGTTAGTCTCTGTCAGCTGGTCGGTAAGTTTAACCGGTGACCAGCGTATTCCGACCAATTCCAGCCTCAATGAAGAGATTCCTCTCGGTGACTCGTAGCATTTTGCTAAAGTGTAGTGTCGTCACTCACTAAACTACAGCAGCTAAAGGCGAAGCAAACAAGTCATCGTGGGATAGATAGTTAAAAAAGAATTAGTGAGAACAACACTCTTGCTTCCAGGTAACACAAGTACAGCCACAGGTGGCGCAACACAGGTGAACTGTGCCTTGAAGCTGATTAACCAACCAGCCAGCTAACTAACTGACTGACTGAGTATCTGTTTCACTTTCCTCGAGGCGCTGTTGAGAGAACCCCGATGCTCCAATGGAGGGGATTGGCCGAGGTGGCTGGGATTGTTGGCTGGTGAGGCGGAAAATCATTACAATGAGCCGAGCGTCTGCAAAAGCAACTAGTGGCCTTTTAGCTGGCAAGTCGCTTATCAATGGCAACAATCATCAGGTTAATTTTGTCATCGTTCGTCGTGGCGTTGGTTTGTGTCCAAAGTTTCCGTTCGAGGAGGAGAGAAAGTCTAGAGGTCTGCTGACACCTTCAACGAAGAGGAAGAGAGAACGAAGAAGAAAGAGAAGAGAAGGAGAAGCCTTAGTTGATCGAAAGATCAACAGGTAGCCCATTTAGATGCAACCCCGATATCAGATGACTTTCCCCAACCTGCAAGTTCCTCTGTTTAAATGAAATATTATTTGCCCAACTAATGAGAGCTCAACAAACTTATATAAAGATTTAGATCTAGCTCCGAGCACCAGAGAAGTTAAGTGAAGTGAGCAAAGGATCAGTGGACAGGCCAACCTAGTCATCCGTCAGGATAATCAGATACCAGGCGGCCAGAGTGGGAGAGAAAGGGAATGCAAATAAAGCGGAAGTTGGTGGCCTGACGACACGGTGGCTGGTGCAAACGAATGTGGCGCAGGAGCGAAAGTGAATGTTGATCCAATTGATGGAGGCATACATTCGGAGACAAACGCTCACACATCTTCAATCTAAGCAACGATCTGTCAACTTACATAAATATAATATCTCTACGATAAAGATCCGTCAGATTAGCTTTGGGAGTTGCTTTCGGTGGAAGCCGTTGGAGTTTGTGGTCTAGATGAGGTCAGTATGGAGGACAGCAGCAATACATGTAAGTGGTGGTCAGTGAGACCTGTGATGCCAAAACGATCAGTGTTATGCAATAATAATCATTCAATTTCACCTGTGTACTAGTCTCTCTCCTTTGCTCACTTCGAGTGGCCATCAGTCAGCCTTAGTGGCTGTCAGTTTGCTGTTGCCTCCGGTTTAAATGGCAAACTCTTTTATTGGTGCTGGATATCCACGACCACGACCACGACGGCCATAGCGACTGCGAAAAACACTAAAGCTTCCTGGAGTAGGACGAGAGAAGCAACTGAATATTTAATTCCTCTCTCTCCCTCTCAGATTCTGCCTCCATCTCTTTAATGGAAGGCAATAGAGTGGAGCTAGTGAGCAACAAGTGGATGCAACGGCGGCTCCGGCGATGAGGAGGAAGAATGTTGCCATCTCGTCGTTCTTACTGGCCGCCAGCGCGGAGATGAGAGCTTGATATTGTCGCTTGGCCAGCGGATGGTCGCCTGACTACGAGGACGAAAACGACGTCCACCGAGACGATGGAGACAAACGTAGTGCAATCCAACTCTACGCCACATTTCGCGGCGTTGCGCCGGCTTTCGTTACGTAAGCCGCCGCCGCTACGATGGTTTCAGTATCACCGTGAGCTTGACAGAAGCGCGCACATAAACACACGTCGGCTCGCTGGAAACGATGAATACCTGGTGACGGTGGCAACCTGTTGCCCCTAACCACCGACGAAGGGACTGCGAGAGATGAAGGAGAAGAACCAGAGAAGGAGGCAAAACTTTCTCTTCTAATTCTTAGTGGCGGTCGAGTTGCTTCTCGTTCAACTTCTGCCGCTACTACCGCAACTAATGCAGTCTATTGCTGTTTTTAGATTGCGACTGGTCAGTTTTAAGGCTCAGAGCGCATGCGCGCACTTGGCAAGACCGTTGGGTGGCCACTTGTTGCCTTCTGGCCGAAGCGGTAGCAGCGGGCTAATCAGCCGCGCGGATCGACGCAAGCTGAGCGGTGAGCAGCAGCAGAAGCGGCGGCGACAGCAACTTGAACGAGTGGTCAGTGCAACAAGTGGTTGAGCAGAAGTAGCGGTGGCGAGTTTGAGGAAATCCGTTGATTAAAGTGGCGCAACTATCAAGTGAAATCAGATACCTTGCCTCTACGCGAAGCTCTTTTCTCTCAGATAGTCAACTAGAGAACCAAATAAATACGACGGTGACGTCGGCAACAACGACGACGAAGCCGAAGGAAAAGCCGCCGAGACAAATGAGCAAGCGGGAAAGTTGGTTTCAGGTACAGTCCCGCCTCCAATCAACTGAATAAAACTAGCCAACGGCATCAGCAAAGGAGATCTAGCAAGAAAAAGGACGAGAGAGAGAGAGGGAGAGAGAGAGAGGATAGAAAGGGAAACGCCGCGGTGACAAGTTAGAACAAAGTGACACTCGTTGTTGTTTTTAGGTTTTAGTTGCGCGTCTCGTCGCGTTTATTACATGTATCATAACTTCCTCGTCTCTCTTTGCTGCTTATGTCAACTTCAAAGAAAAACTTAAGCCTCTCACGGCTACGATGAAGCATCACGCAAAAGTCTGACCGAGAGACCGCATTTAACGACGCGGCTCCGGCAATTCAATTATACGGACTGCTCTTGTGTTTTCTGTTTATTGACAAGTCGAGCCGAGAGATGAGCAACAAAAATAGCAGCAACCACAACCACAACCACAAGTGCAAGTGAAGTGAAGTGTTCGAGTGAGCGAGCTACCAATGAAACTTTTCAGTGTCTAGTTCTGGAGACGGAAACGGAAGGCGCGCGCAAGCAGTTGGTGAGATTATTAGTTTCACGTCGTATCTCGCATCGACAGCGCAGTGCAAGTCAATCAGTCAGTCATTCTGTCAGCTAATTGAGTATTCAAATCATGGCTAAGGTTGTATTGTGTGATGGTCAGTGTGAAGGACGCTATTACCTCAGGAGCAACTCATCATCGTCTATTGATGACACAAGTGACAGCCAATTCAATTTGCTCACTTGGAGTCGGAGGAGAATTGAGAAGCATGATTCCTGTGATGCAAGATTAAGACTAAAGGCAAGAATCAAATTGGACAAAAGACAAAGGGCGAATCGCACCATGACGCCAGTGGAAACAATGAAGACGATAATCAATGAGAATCAAGAGTTAGCTGATGATGGTGATCATCAATATCATCATAATCAGCTGATTGGCCAGGTCGTTGGGGCAACAGGTGGTGCGCGATCCAAGTACGAGGAGAAGAAACAACAGAGTTCAAATGAACCAGTGAGATTACAATCAAGTTCCAGTCAAAACAAGGTAGTCGAAAATAAAAATGTACAAGAGAGAGGGGGTTTTGCAATACTACAATCACCTGCCTCAAGGAGGACCAAAGTCTTGAAAACAGCAACAACTACTACCATCACCACTACCACTAATTTATCACCATCAAATCTAGTCAAATATTTCCTATTATCTCTGCTAGTTTTCATAATCTCGCCTCAACTACAACAACAACAACAGCAACAGCAATTAAATCATCAAGCGAGAAGCCACCAAATCGTCTACCAGCTACTCAGCCAACTGACTCACCCCTCTGGCCTGAGGCTAATGATTTCTGCTCAGGCCAGCGATGAGCCAATGACATTAGCTGCATCCTCTAACACAAACGGCCTGCCGCTCGCCTTTCCGGTGGCCGAGGCCACAACACCAATCGTAGCCACGGGTGGATTGCAGGAGAATCACGTTATATCCCACCGGCAGCTCGAGCTGGAATCGAGCGGCGGCCAGTCGTTTCCGATGGTCGAGGTGAGCAGTTTGCCCAAGACAACAGCACCAATAGCGCAGCAACAAAATTACGGCGAGCAAGACCTACTAACTGAGCTACTCCAGTCGACGGGCTCAATAATCGGAGCAAATCAGTTTTTGGATTCCCTGTTGGTCAACAAGGTCAATGTTAGTGGAAGTCCAGGTATCAATGAGACAATGACCACACCGATACGCCAGCAGCAGCAGCAGCAACAGCAGCGGCAGCAACAACCAGCGGCCGACTATGAGCAAGTGAGCGCGACGCTACCTGTTGCTGGTCGACAGACTAATGAACATTTGATCAAGCAACAGGTGAGCGACTCAACATCGCTCGGCTCCATGGCTTCCGATTCGCAGGAGGTACGCGTTTACCTGGCAGGTGGTGGTGGTGGTGGTCGTGGCGAAAGTAGAAATGCGAGTAGCGGCAATAAGCTCGTTGTTACGCAACCAAAGCAGAAGGGTTTACTCGACGAGCTCATTGAGGCGCAAGCGCGTGGTTTGAGTGCTGGAACAATGAATTCGATGGCCAACGCAAATGTTAAATCGACAGCAAACCTCAACGTCCACTACGACGACGATCAACCCCCGCTTCAAGCGCTAACAAGTGGTCAGCTCCTTGGGCCGGTGGGTCAGATGCTCTTGGGTCCCGAACGAGCAGCCAACTTGCTCAGAGCGAGCGAGCAGATTTCCAATCCAATGCTGCCACCCAAACCCATAGAGTTGCAGCAACAACAGCAACCGATCAGCTCAGGTAATCTAATAAACTACGATAGCAATCGGACGCAGGTACCAGGGGATGGTGGTGCTGGTGGTGGCGATGACTCGCTGAGATTATCGGCCTCGGTTCAAGAAAATCAGCATCAATTCAGTGCGAGCGCTCACGGTGACGATGGACTCAACAACAACGAGTCCATCTCTAGCCTGACCATGAGAAATCCGGCAAGAAAACTGATTGCAAACTACTCGCATTGGATTAATCACGAGCAATCAAGCCCGTCGGCTCGAGTTAGACAAACGATAGTTTTGCCGGCATTCAATCGTCCAATACCCCCGTCGACCGCCTCCGAAACAGGTGTCGACTCTGTGGGCGCACTGCGATTTGTCGAAGCGCCAACATCGTTGACGACCACAACAATATCTGCCACTCAATCGGAACCCATTTCCACATTATCGTCGTCGTCTTCGTCATCGTCAACTATCTCCCTTGGCGACACCAATGTCGTCACTGCAACCATTTCCGCTAACACTTCGCCGAAACCTATTTCTACAACTAAAAGACCAAAGCGAAGGAGGAGGACAAACTCAACAACATCAGCAGCATCAAAATCAACTAGTACGACATTAAAGCCCACGATCCTGAAAACAATCGACTTGCAAACTCAACCGGAAGTTGGCCCTGAAACTCTATCGCCACCGTACACGACTTTTGGCGATTCCAATTTCCGGAATAAGGATTTGCAAGCTGGAATAGCCAATGAGACTGGGGTCAAGTTTGTTGCTACCGAAGCGATCAATAATTTACATGATGAAATAGAGGAAAAAATAAGGTTGAGTAAGAAGAATGAGACTGGAGTGCATAAGATTGTGTTTGTAAACTCAATGCCTCAATGGACCGCAGTGAGGCTCTTGACTACACCTCAAACAACAGAAAGGCCAATAACCACCTTGACCACAACTACAACAACCACTCCAGACACAATTAGCACGAGATCCTGGATGCCGGAAGTGACCGAGACCCGATCAAATTTTTCAACAAGTCCATCGACTTCGAGACCAAAGAAAAGAAGGATCACCTTAACTAATGCCACTACCACAACCACCACTGAGGCAGCTTATGTTGAATTCAGTGTTTATGCCGACACTTTGAAGCCAACAACTTTGAATCCTGATTCGATTTCCACCAATTTGGCTACAGACACCACCAATAATCCAGATCAAATTAGCATGGAAACTTATGAGACTCAAGCGCCAAGAAGGTCGACGTCGACGACAACGACAACAACTATGAAGCCAAGAACAAAACCCAAACAAATTAGGGGTAGCGGAAATGGCAACAAGAAGAATAGAAGGAATAAGAATTCCCAGTCAAACAAGTCAAATGGAAAGAAAAATGTCAGCTCAGATGGAAGCAGGAATTCTAGAAATAAGCCACCTGTCGCTGGCAGCAGTAGTTCACCATTTGTTTTTGATACAACGACTCAACAACCGACAACAACTACAACAACAACCAGGCGAGTGTACCAGAATTTGACTGAGCAACCGTCAACTTTCGCTACGACAGCAACAGAAACAGCAACAGCAACAGCAACAACGACCACAACTCCAACGCCAACCACAACAATTCCTGTAACTTCCACCCGCTCGGCGAGGAGTTTGAATTTGGCCCATTTGTTGCTGGGCACCACGAGTCTTATGGATCGAGTGCCAATATCAAGCAACAGAAGGCTACCTGCTGCTGCGCACCACCAACCATACAAAGCACTAACAAGCCAATTTGAGCTTCAGGACGAAGCCTCGACTGATCCCTCCATTTACCAGACTTCGCCAATGGATTTCCAATATCCGACAACTTTGCAATACGAAACAACCCCGCCAGTGCCAGTGACCACCACTACAATGCCACTGATTAGTCAGGTTAGTGATCAGAATAGAAGATGGCAGGCGGTTGAGTTGCCGCTGCATCAGCATGCGGCGGCTTCATCGCCAAAATCAACGAGGAAACAGCAGAAAAAGGTGACGACGCGAGGTGATTACGTCAACAGCCAACAATTCAAATCCAATCGGGCGCCAAAAAGAAGCCAACAACAAACGTTACCACTGAGGACAGGTTCCAAGGACAACTCAATCAGACGCTCAACTGTCACCACCTCAACCAACTCGCCGCTAACCGATGTGATGGACACCACTGATTACTCGCAGACTCAGGTAATCTTGCCGCCGACAACACTGAGCTCGGCGCCTGAGACAACCTCGCCGGCAGTTGTCTTGTCCGACATGCAAACCATAACTCCAGGTATCGAGTTTTACACAACCACAACTTCGACAACAACAACAACCGCAATGCCCTCAACAACCTCAGATCTAACGAGCGAGAGTTTACCTGCCGAGGGTGGAGCAATGGAAACCACGAGCTCGACCGCAGCCGCGCCTAGCCAACAACACGAAGGTGAAGCGAGGCCTCGGCGAAAGGTCACTGGCCAAGTGCGCAAAACCAACAACAGCAACAGGTTGGCAACGAGCAGCAACGGCAATCAACAGGTGGGTGGCGAGTCGGCTCTCAGGAAGAGCCAGCAGGAGCCGTTTAGGGAAGCGACGGTACAGAAAATGAATCAACCCATCGATCAGCGGGTTCTACAGTTAGCAGCTAGCAATAGCAGCCAACAACAACGACAGCCACTCAATTATTACAATGGATCCCATAGCGCCAACTCGTCGTGGTTGGTCGCTCAGTCAACCAGTTCTGTGGCTCCCTCGTTTGGTAAGCGACTTAGCGAGCAGGCGAGAAATGAAACTAGCTTGAGTAGTGGTGACGCAACTTTGCCTAGGCTACAAGCGCAGCAGTTCAAGAACAGCCAAAACAAAAAGCAACAAAACCGAGACCAAGAAAGCGACAGGCACCTTGACATTGTGATTCCAAGTGGTGGACACTCAACTCCAGAGACTAAAAACCCTCTCATGATTATCAACAGTGGTGATGCTGCCACTCGCTATAATAACATAACTGACGAGCCACCCACACTAATGGTCAAGCAGACGTTTGCCGTTAGTGATGGAAAAGAACAAGACAACGGCCGATTTCAGGACGACCAACAAACTGACGACGTAAATGGTGGCTATGTTGGAATGAGCGTGCTGAAAACAAACGGATTCTACTCTACTAACGCCATCGATCCTCCATCGTCGAGCCCAGCAAATTTCATCACCGAAACGATGAGCAGTGGCATTCAAAATCAGGATCGAAAGAGCGAAACTCAACAGGAGCAGCATGGGCGAAATAATTACCCGAAAACCTCGAGCTTTGATTTGATCACCTCGCAGCAGTTGAGTTTGGTTGATCGTCCGAATCGTGAGGAGAATTTGCCTGTTGTCGAGGATCTCGCCCCGTCAACAAGTGGCGAGGATCGCGCAAGCGGTGGATCACCTGTTTCCCCTCACTCGTTCGTCCACCAAGAGCCGCCGCATGACTCGAAGGTTCGCCAATTAGGAGTCACTATGGGCACTTATGAGGCTAATGCTGTTTCAGCAACACCACCACCAGCAGCAATTATTAGTCCTGCGAGCATCCCGCAGGATCAAGAGACATCTAGTCCGTTGGCAAATGTTACGCAACACCAACATCAAACAAGCAATCACCCCGCACCTTCGACGGCCCCCAATTGGCTGTTGCCCTATTCAAATGATCCTCTGCCATCCGTTCTGTTTCGCAATAGACTTTCCACTTTGTTTCAGTACAAACTCGCAAATAGAACCACAACGGCGCCTCTCAGAGACTCGACGAGCTCGGCTGCAAGTGAAGCGGATTTAGCTGAAGCAGCCAAAGCGGCAACTCCAATCCACTATCAATTCGAGTACCAAACACGCGAGCCGCCGACGACAACTCTAACAGGTGGAAGCAATAGAATCTCGTCATCGTTGTCGTCTTCTTCTTCTTTGAGTGACGGGCACTTCGATTACGACACGACGACTACAATACCAGCAATGGAAATGCTAATGCAGACAGGTAAGAGTCGCAACAACAGCCACAACCAACAGCAGCCACTGCAATCCGAGCTGGACAACCGAACGTCGGTTGAGATGATCTCGCGACTGTTACAGCTGAACGGTGGCAAGCCAAAGCTACCTGTCGCAACTTTCGTCGACTCACCATGGCGATCGCCGCCAACAACAACACTTGATGCCACTGATAGTAGCGGCATCGATTACAACAGCGGATCTTCGGATACAAAGAGGGATACAAATCTCGGCTTTTATGGTCAGTTTTACGGTTTGGCTTCGCGGGAGCAACAAAAGCTTGAGTCAACATCGATGCAACAGCAACCGACGTCGCCTTCTACTATTTCAATAACCACCATTAGAGAGAAGGCTTTCAATAGAAATCGAGCTCATCGGCAACGAGGCCAAGCGATTGCAAGCCGATTGTCTCGCCGCGAGAAGCCAAAGCGAGTCGGCGCTCCGTCTTCTGCTCCGGATCTGGATTTGAAATTGAATTTAAATTCGTCCGATCCTAAATTGAATCGGACGAGAGTCCCTAACGGCGACATTGAGTTGGCGACAACCAGTTCCATCAAACCGAATGGTAAGCGTCAGTCAATTGGTGATGCATCAACAGGTGGCTACGAAGCGTCGATCTCGACTACTGATCGAGTCAAGGCGTCGGATAGTTTAGAATCCATGACTGGAGGCGGCATTGGCCAGCAAAAACATCAACCGAAAGCAAATGGGTCAAGCGGCAACAATAAGGATTTGAATGTTTACGTTAAACAAATTCAAGGTAAACCATCGGTGCCAATGTCGCCATTGTTGATAGAAAATTCGGGCAAGTGGAGGTCAGATAATGCCAGTGACTCGACACCATCGACGTCGACTACACCGATGTCAACGCAAATAGGTGCATTTAGCACGGAGGCATTTGGCGCAGTTGGCTCGAATTCGGAACACAAGTTTGTCGCTAGAAAACGAAGGAGGGAACCACCAGGTGTGCTGCCACCTGCTTCAACTCTTGCGCCACTTGATGATTCAATTAGCGTTAGAGCATCGCTTGAGCCTAGTCCTACGGGCGATCTAAAGCCAACTCAAATGCTCTCGATTGTTGGTAGTACTCAGGGGACACCCGTGGGGGAGCAGAGAGAATCGGAAACGAGTCAGCAGCAGCAGCAACAAGCGCCAACCATATCGCTAGTCTCTCTTAGCAACCTATTCTCTCGTCTACCCGAAACGCCTTCACCTGAGCAAGTGATGGAATTTTTGTCCACCAACAAACTCAGCGGCATCAACGAGTCGGCAATCGATCAGCTTGCAAAGTCGTTGAATATTACATCCTCTGTTGCCAATGATCAGGAATTACAACAACAGCTAACGTCCAAGAATAGGCGAGACTTACTAAAGTCGCTGGGAGAATCAACAGGTGCTCGAGTGACGGGAGACGATGCAGCCATTGATCATATGCTCGTGGATGGAAGCCAACACTGGCGAAGCTCCTCGTTGAGTCCACTTGTTGACGAGTATAGAGCAAAATCGCTTCTGAGGACCATGATCAATTTGGGTGTTCCAACAGGTATTGGTTCTGGCGAAATTGATGCGGATTTGAAGCGAAAGCCAACCATACTGCCTTCAAGTAGACATACCAATGAGCTAGTTCGTCTGATTAAACTTGATAAAGTGAACCATAATCGAGACGAGAGAAAGCCACCTGTTGAATCGGCTAGCTCGACAACTCCCATGAGCTCATCATCGACATCAACAACGACCACCACGAACTTAATTCCAAGCTCATTATCAAGCACAAAAACAACAACCACCACCACTACTACCACCACCACCACCTCTACTCCAGCACCGACAGCAGCGAGCAGTTCCACGGTGACCCTCGTTGGAGGGATGAGGCTAACTGGAAACGTTGGAGTTTCGAGGTGGAAGTCGGGAGGTGAGACAAAGCAAAAGCCCATGACCATCCAGCAATTGCAACCATCGAACACTTCAGCGGCACCAACTACATCCTCAACAACACCAACACCAACATCAACCACCACCACAACCACCGAGCCAACAACCACCTCTACCTCTAAAGCTTCGACAGCCACAGCGGCTTATCAAACTCCTCCTGAGGTGACAACTTTTGCCTCCGACCCCATGACGACGTCACAGAAAAAACTGACCTCAGCATCGAGCGCGGAAGTTGCACAACCTCTAGACTTTTACTCAAATCAACGGGACAATCCACTGCCGGAAACCAATAATCTGAGCTCGATTCACATGCGAGAATTTTCCAAAGCTCATAATATCGGCTCAACTGCCGAGACATCAATTCCGTCAATTGGCACAACGTCGCCACCATCAATTGCAATCACCGACTTGAATAATATTGAATCACCATCAACCACAGAAGCAACACCTAAAAGGCAATCGGCTGTGGAACAGTCGGCTACAGTAGAGTTTGCATCTGAGTCGCCAGTTACGCCATCGTTGCCTCACGAGTCTAAAGTTCAACTTCAGGTAAACCAAACAATTGATTACGATGACAACAAATCTCTCAAGCAGCAGCAGCAGCAAACCTCGAGATCGACGCTAAGAAACCAACGTCACTCTCAATCACAACCTCAGCAACCACAAAATAATCACGAGCGAGTTGACTCCAACGGAAGTGCTTATTCCAGAAATTTCACCACAGTACCTGCAGTGGTGACAAGCTCACCGGCGCCGCCTCAACTGGACGTCTCGACCCAAGCCATATCTGAGAGCCAAAGTAGCATGGGTTCATTCCAGCGCATGGCGATCGTCACTATTGGCTTGTGCTCGACTATAATCGTGATCTGTCTCCTGGTTGCCGCCATAGCGATCAAGTGTCGCAGTGCCTTCTCGTCTCGGGGTACGCCAACTCGCGTTCGCGCCTACGAGGCTCGCCGGCGATTGGAGAAGCGGAAGGTGGAGCAAGCGAGAGATCGCAGTCGGTCGGCAGGTAAGAGTGGAAGATCGAATGTTGTGTCACATAGCAAGTCGCCGAGTCGATTTATATCGACCGCGAGTCAGGTGATGGGAAAGAGCGGCCACTCGGGTAGCGGCAATTTGTTGCTGGCCACAACTCACAACGACCTCAACTCGATGGACGGCCAGCTCTGCTCTTCAACCGCCTCGACGGCTTCCATTTGCATCTCGACCTCAAGCGATGGAATGGACTTTATAAATTCGACCAGCAACAATCAGCAAAAAAAGCAACAACACCAGCCGAGACAATCGGACTCGCGACAAAACAACCACTTGCCGCCACCTGAAACGCCGAGAAGGTCCAGAAAACTTTCATCTTCCAACATTTTGAGTCCTCAGCTGCTAAATAATAATGCCCACTATGGCGAGCCAATACAACAGCAACAGGCTTTCGGCTACCACCAATACCAACAAGCGATGAACTCTGGCGCCTCGTTACGTCAGAGAATCAGCGGCACTATCACCAGCCGACTACTTCGAATGCATTTGCCCCGTTTGTTGCCGTACTTTGCGTTAGATTACCAACAACAGGAGCAGCAAATTAATGACCGTAGACAGATGAGTTCAAGCAGAACAAATGGAAAAGAGTTGAACGACTTGTTCAACTTTTCATCATCGAGACATCAGCAGCCGCAGCCAAGTGTCACCTCTACTTCGGCTCAGTATCAGCCAAACTTTCACTTAAAGGCCACGGGTAGCGATAGGTTGCATTTGTACAATCAGATGAAAGGGCCACAAGTAGCAAATGGTTGTTCTCAAAACATCAACAGCAACAACATTGGTGGAAATGTTAAGATTGGCAAACAACACCAACAGAAAAAGTGTCTCAACTCCGGGCTCAACCATGGAATTCAAGGAGCAAAATCTAATCAGAAGCGAGGACTAAAAGATCATCAGCGAGTTACCTGTAATTGTGTTACCTGTTCCAGCTCTTGGTTGCTCAACAAGTCAGACACAACGGCGACGATAGCAGCAGTTGCGGCAACATCGACGACAGCAGCCCAGCAGCAAAGTCTCTTAAACCCAACTGGTCAACAGCAACAGCAGCAACAATATCTGTCGAATGCAACAAGTTCGCGTGCTCGTTTACCATTTGGCACCGCATCTAGTGTCCTGAGGCAAGCAAACAACTCTACGGGTGATAGCGACACGAAAGAAAGTGGCCAACAATATCCCGGCGGTGGGCTGAGTGGACTTGGTCCTGTCAGTAGCAAGCAGAATTTGTATCAGAAGCATGTGACAAGGCGCCAACAGCAGCAGCTACAGCAACATCAACTTGCTGCCGATAGTCTGACAGACAACATTAGTCTGCAGCAAAGTCAGGTGGACAACGAGCACCACTTGTTGATTGACCATCAGCTAATGGCCAGTGCCGGTCCTCTAGCCTCCTCGGCTCATGATCATGTTCACCAACAACAACACCATCAGGTTCCCAACAGATATGCACAACAGCGACCAAGTGGACACCGTCATTTGCCATCGACTCATCACCACAACCAGTACCAGGGCAGTGAGGCAATCACGCATAACGGTAACGCTTTCTACGAATCCAGTCACATATTAAGCAATGGCGAAGTACCACCGCCTGTGCCACTGCCGCCGGGTTCAGGTGAGGGCTCATATGTTGGAGCTAATAGCAGGTTAAATGTTTTAAATTCTAGAAATAAGTATGTTAAGCAGCAACAGCAACGTAACATTACAGGTACATACTTTAGCCAGCGATCCTCAGATCAAAACTCGGAAATCGGTGACCAACTTCCAGCCTCCTCGATGGCAAGACACAACAGGAGAAGCGAAGACGGACTCATTGAGGAAGAGGAGGAAGAGGATGAAGGCGACGAGGTGGTCGTTGATGATCTTGGTGGCAACGAAACGGGCGATTGTGAGGTTAGTAGCGAAAGTGATAATTACTACAATGTGACATCACAAAACTATGACGCCCACCCAACTTATCAGGCAACTCGAGACGACAGTCTTCCAACTGGCGGCAACTTAGCGGGCGTATCCAATGTGCCGAGAGTTTTAGCACATAACTTGCATCAACAAACGGCCAAGTCAAGCGGCAATGGCCAAGACCCAACGATACCGAAGAAACCACAAAGAGGTCAGGGCGGCTCCAACGTAAGCGAGAGGCCATCAAGTTCAGCTTGCAATTGCAACTTGGTCTTGTATCCTCTATGAACATTCTCATCTAACCATTAACTCTCATACGTATCCATTGAATCGTTAACTTGTAAATAATCACTCCGTGTAATAAGATTAAATAAACTGTTCGTTTGTTAGGTTTAATTTTTGGCAGCTAATTACTATTGGGGTCTAATATTGATATCTATCACCTGTTACCTGATTATCAATTTGACTCAAAGAATTGATCTATCATTGCGGCTATTAAGTCTGGTGTAAACTTGATATACTTTTCCTTGTTTTTGGAAAAGTCTTGGTTGATATAATAGCCATAGAACTTTCTGTAATGTAGTAGAAACTCTCTCTTGCAAGCTTCACGGAGTTGAGTCCTTAGCTCGCGATCTGGTACGGCGTAAGTTTTGTTGAGCCGATACAACTCCTGGAAGTCCTTGTTAAAACCGGTGAATCTATCCTTGATTGATTTCGGCCTAGTGTCTTGTAGGTCGAGTAGGTAATTGATAACTGGACCCAACGTTTTCAAATACTCATTCCGCGAGTCGAATATAAGCTTCTGATAGATGTCTCTAACATTTGAATTGTACGAATGGACTATATCTAATAACTCGGATTCTGTTAATCGTTTGAGTATGTAATGGAAATTGTTTAGTTTGAATAGAAAGACTAGATGTAAGCTTGTGTAGCCTTCGGCCTTGCGCTGGATTGTCTCGCCAAGTGATCCCAAGATTCGTGTTATATATTGCGCAAAACCGATACGATTTTTATCGTTGGTATTCTCCATAGCTTGCATATCCTTTACCGGAATCACACTTGACATGATATCTAGATACTCTTGCAGTTGCTCAATGAATATCATGACATTATTTGTCAACTCATGGACGGTTCCATCCCGAGGCACCTTCATGTCTGTGTCATTATGAACAAAGTTTGCAAAATCGTCCAATGACTTGCTGATGGTCGCTTGGAATGTTATGGTTAAACCTTGGAATCTAGCTAGAGCCTCGGATTGACATCCATCAAATAAGAGGGCAAAGTTATGGCGACGAACTGTTTGATGCCGTAATATTGGAAACAAATTTAAAGCCGACTTGAAGTCATGTTTGGCCAAAGACTTTTTAACTCTGAGCGTCAGATTATTGGCTTCGTTTGCTATCAATATTAAAGAGGCTTGAATGAGCCGATTGTACATGGTAGTTCTCAAGTCTGCAGATATTATATTGGACATCAGATTGATTTCGCTAACTGCTAGCTTATGGAAAGCTGTTATACATGTTAGGTAGCTAATAATCTCACGTTCCGTTATAGAAATTTCATCTATTGAGCTAGAGTTCTTGTGAGAGGCCAGGACATCGCCAGGAATCACATTGTGCAATCTCTTCTTGAAGGCCAATTGAATAGATTTTGGTGTTCGTCTAACGTGTGAACCAGGTTCACGAGATGATGATGACGAACTCGAGACTCCGCCGCCCACTCCAATACGTTTCTTGTTTAGTGTCATATCGGGTGAGTCCATGCTACCCTTTGAAGATCCGGACGGACCACCGGCACCTCCGGTTGATACATTGAATGAGACACTTGTGGATTTTTGATAATCTTGTAAGCTTTTGAGAGATTTGCTGATGTAATCTGAGCGTAAATCTGCATAAATATTAATCAGATCCTCGTTGCAATTATCACAAAGCCATTCGCACATTATCCTAAGATCTTCCATTTTGTCGGCGGGCAGATCAAGTTGTTGACGTATCAAGGAACCACTAGTACTTGAGGTATTTCCACTGTTCGCCGAATCCAGCTGCTGCTCGGTAGCATCGTCATTGATCATATCCAACAAAGCTATTGGCGCCATGGGTGAGCTATACCTTTGCAAGGTTAATTTGAACTCTTTTTCCACTGACTCGCAACCATATTTGTACAAAGCATTGACATTCATTAATTCCGGACTACCAGGATTGTTTTCTGAAAAATACTGCTTGGCCTTTTTGAGTTTCTTGAGACATTGCATGTAGGAGCTTAGTTGATTTGCTGGACCAGCTCGGATAGTATCATCGACTTCGTTTGTAACCGAATAATACTGGATTACATTATCCAATCTTTCTAGATATTTGACTAGATCTGTTTGTTTCAATTGCAAATTGCCTGTCTCCCTATAGATAGGCTGTATGTTTCTCTCTAATTTAGCCAACCGATCATCGAATTCGGATAGGATTGACTTGATACTCGTAGTATGGAGACAACAATCGTTTGACATCTTTTTCATGATATTCAAACTATGAGTTTCCATCGCAAGTTTCCTCCTATTCTCGTCCATAAGTAGGAGGTCTGACATGTTGGAACAATCTTAACAATGTTGGATTTTGGTATAATGATTACATCAAGTAGGTTAATAGAATCCAGGGAAAGGACATCATGTTATGAAACAAATACGAATGTTTATAATTTGTTATGGGTGTTTTACTTTGCATTGCTCGTCTAGTTCGCTCACGCAGAAGGTCCAGGTGTGATGGCAAAAGCGTCCATCTCTCGCTAGAACTCTCGCGCGTTCTAGCGAGAGATGGACGCTTTTGTTCATAGTCTTAACCATTTCCTCTTGCTGGATAACGATTAATCGATTGACTTCGACATATTCATGGCAAACTGCCGATCACTCTGCAAGATGATTAAATGATTGCAATCACCGAGCCGAAGGATTGCTGGACAAAGATTAGATTGATCGACATGCGAAAGGAAAAGATGAAATGATATAGAATTCAAGCATCAGACTCATTTGACAAAAGTCCTTAAGATTCGGAACAAAATTTCCACTAGAATAATCTAAGGGCGATACAACAAAAGTTAATAGTTATGTTAATTGATAAATTTTATTCTATGCCTACATATCGGAAGTCATGTGTATATAAGAATTTGCATGATAATCAATAATTGATTCATTTATATGAGTGAGTGGTAGTAGCAAGTTGGAGTTTGTGAATATAATGATAATTATGATTATGATATTCCGCCCTCTTATTTCTTTCTTGTCCGTTTACAGGGTTTGCTTACTTGAGATAACCTCGATGGCTATTTAACTGAAAGTAGCAGCAGTAGTGGCAACCGGAAGTGAAATGCCTTTTGTTAGCTGTAGGCTACTCAAGACATTATTAGGTTACCTTGTTGCGCGTGGCAGTGAGTTTCATAATGATTAACAATGTGACACTTGAGTCAAGCTCCGAACCTTGTCTACCTGAGATATAAATTGATGATGTTAAAGTTTGGATAGATGACCATGTTGATATAATGATGATGGAAAACAATTGTTCGTTGTCTTACTGACTAACTTGTCATTAGTCGTTTCGTTCTCTTCCTTTCACATCTGCAATTCTTTTGATGATAACTAATATTATCTGACGAGTCGAGTTGGGTCAACTTTGATCCAGTGATGATGATGATTACAATAGAAAATGTGAAATACTATGTTAGCTTTATCCTAATCATCTCCATCTCTAACTATTTGTCCTAATCTGACCATTTAGTTGGACTTGGACACTCGGAGGCCGAGGCTACCGTCGATGAGGAAAATGACTTGAAGGCCGCTGATTGAGGGTTTATACAGAGTGGCACTCGACCTGAACTAGCGCATCTTTCCAAGATGGTCTTGTGAAGTCGCTCCTTGACTTGATGCACCGCAACTAGATCCCTTTCGAATGAGTCATCAAAGGGACCCATAGCAACAGGTTCCAAGTTTGGACAAAACTTCCTCGATCCACCAACAAAGTGGCAACACCTACACATGCAAGAGTGATACCTCATTCGGCCCTCCTCTAGGTAGGGATGCTTAAGGGCTGTTGTGCAATCGATCCTCTTATCCGGATTAAAGACTAACATTTGACATAACAAGTGGACGGCCTCATGGGTGGCTTGTGAGGATAGAATGTATAGGGCGGCCAGCGCTGGTGGTTTGTAGGGACTCTTTCTAATATGTTGCTTTGCTCCCTGACAAGCATGACGCATGTCCTCATTATTTGGGGTTCCTAGTAGATCAATAATAAGATCTAGTTGCTGGATGGGATTTCTCGCTTGAAAAAGGATTCGTCTACCTAATAATTCTGCAAATATACAACCGACCGACCAAATATCAATGGCCGAAGTGTAATGCTTTGCGCCCATTAACAGTTCGGGAGCACGGTAATATTGTGTCACAACCTCTAATGTCATGTTACGCGACTTGTTCATTTCCTCCACCCTTGCCAAGCCGAAATCACAAATCTTCAAGAGACAATTACTATTTACGAGCAAATTTCCAGGTTTTATATCACGATGCAAGATTCGGGCCGAGTGTAAATATTTTAAACCTCTCAGGGTTTGATAGAGGAATATTTTAACATGATCCGAGGTGAGTGGTTGTGAGGAGACAATAATACGGTGAAGATCGGATTGCATAAGCTCAGTTATCACATATAATTCCTGAAAATAATCAATAAGAGGTGGCTGTAATATGTCCAATGCCGACATGACGTTCTCATGTTTTAAAAAGCATAACATTGTAATCTCGCGATAGACTCGCTTTGAGGAAACTAAATTTTGGAATACATTTGGCATCTTCTTTAGTGCCACCTTTTTGCCATCTCGCGGATCGGTGACGGACCAAACAATACCAAAGGCACCATAGCCGATGGGCCTATCTGATTGTTGGTCCAGATTAATGCCGTTCATCGACGACGAGGATGTTGAGGACCACTCAACGGAACACATTTTATCTTTGTTTGAGGTTACTTTTACGTTTTTGTCTATCTAATAGAGTTACTTTCTTGATCTCGTTATCGTTTCGGTCGGTTTGCTGGTCGGATTTTTAATATGATGACAGATAGTGGACAAGACAATTTCAATATAGTAATAATATACTATCCTATAATATGAATGAATATATATATATATATATATATGTATATATATAACACAAGTTGAATTTGGTAGTGATGGCTAAGTTTAGTTTTGGTTGTGGTGCAATATGCTTATTGAAATTAATAAAAGTGCAATTATCTAATACTTGTCAATATAAAGTAAGTGATCAATTGGAAATAATGTCATTGTAGTTATGATGCGATTTGATTTGGTTTGGTGATAGTTGTATCTAATTTGCTCTTAGGGCTTGTTACGCTATGCTATTAAGTGGCAGTGTGAGAATAATCGCAAGATTGATCTCTTTTTCTGAATCTGAGCAATTGGCCAGGTGTATTCTTGCCCTTGAGCTTCTTGCAGATTAATGATTGGCTTTAGTTATCTTGTTGGGCGGTAGTTGCTATCCACTACTCTTTCGACTTCATAGACAACAGGTGGTCATTCCATTGACTGATAATAAGGTATTGTGTTACGGTCAGCGAGTGTTGAGCTACAGTGAATTATAGAAACAATGTCACTGTTACTGCTAATCGAAAGCAATGGTCATATATGGTTGTCAATTGAGAGTGTGGCAATGATTATGTTCCTTAGATTGTTGCTCTTTTGTTGATCTTGTCGCCTGGACGATAGAAGCACATGGACTTGTAGTTGTTGTTGCTGGTGTTGTTCAATGGTATAGATATTGATCTTGTTGTTGTTGTTGTTGATGTGATGACGCACAATTGTTTTGTTTGTTTATTTGCCTACTCTTCTCAATGTTAATAATTTTGTTGCTGTTGCTACTGGTGAGATTTTTGGTGCGGCAATAGATTTGTTTGATAAAGCAGAATGATAGTAATTCGATTGACTTGACCGGCGGCAGTAGTCTGGTTGCGTAACCTTTGGTTTGGGTGCTTGGTGTGGTTTGCAATGAAGTGAGTGAGTGGGTGTCGTTGCTATTGCTGTAGTTCGCCGGATGCTCGCTTGCTAATCTTTATAGTGTCTTGACAAAATCTTAAACTCTATGGTCGCACCTGTAGGATTCTACGTAGGATCTCGGTGTTACGCTATGCTATTGCGTCTCTAATTTTAATGGCAAACGATGCGGTCACTCTCGAGAACCCAACTTGAGGTTCGATTTTTGGAATAGTGGCTGCTAATAGGACCTTTGCAATGGCTAGTGGAACTGAGAGGATGAGGGTGCGACGCAAACGTACTTCTAAGGTACTTTTCGTTGATTGACGAGGATAATTCTCCAATTGGCTTGCACACTATTGGATTCTCTTCTTTGTGCAAGTCTATGTCTTTTGATCTCTCGCTCTCTCTCTCTCTCTTCTTTCGTTGCAAGCCTTGCGCTGCAAACTCCGTTTCTTCTCTATATCCACACTGGCGACTGACTGGCTGGATGGCTGACTGGTTGACTGACTGTACCACAACAGCAACAGCAACAGCAACAGCAACAGCAACAGCAACAGCAACAGCAACAACCACCGCTAGTTCAACTATCACTAGTAAGGCAGTTTGCGAGCCAACTACCAACTACTACTACCACTAGTTCCACTGGGAGCATATAGTATATAGCAGGGGTTGCAATGCGACTACTAGTATTGAGGCAGCGGCAACCACCGACACTGTTGTTGGTGGATCGAACTACTGACGGCGGAGAGATGGAAAATGCGAACATCTAAAAACTAGCTGCCTGCCGCTAAAGCCCAAGTCGCTGCTCCACTCAAAGCAAAGTAAGGCCAAGCGGCAACAGCGGCGGTGGCGGTGGCGCGGAGTTAAATGTAAAAGTAGGTTGCAGTTCCCTTCTCTCTGACGCTGTCTCGCTTTTGCTTTGCTCTGCTCTCTGGCCGCTTTGCTGCGCCGTTGCTGTTGTGAGAAACCTAAACAGACGGGCAGACAGACGGTCCAGTTGAATTGTTGTTGTTTTTAAGACACACGCACGGACGCACGCGCATCTGTTGCTGCTGCTGGGGGAAAGCAGCATGACGAAATATTTAGTGCGACCCCCGCAGCCTACAAACTGCCGTTGTTGTTGCTGTTGCTGCAATAGCGCAGCAGACTAGCCGGCAGCAGCAACAGAGCGGCGGCGGCGAGTTTAGCCACCCGAGCGGCACAAGCAACAGCCCGGCCCGGCCTTCCGAATCTGAAAAGTTTCGCTGGTCTGGCGCCAGCCCTGTGCCCAATGCTGACGCCACAAAAAATAAAAACAACAATAACAGTCGGTGGTTGTTGTTGTTGCTGCTCTGTGGCTTTGACCATTGTGTTGCATTTGCGCCCGTTGGCTTCTGTGCGCAACTTTCCGCTTGCTCCCGATTCCCTCTCTCTCTCTTCTTTGTCTCATTTCCCCTCAGAAATCTCCGATTGCCAATAATAAATTTCGAATCGATCTCCCTGCAACTGGCTAGTCTTTGGTTGCTGCCTTAGAGTTGCGACTACCTCCAATGTTAGCGCAACAGCCAGACGCTCGGTCGGTCGGTCGGTCGGCCGGCCAAACTGGTGGGCGATCGCGAATCCCGTAAGAGCCAGTGGGAGTTTTGTCGTAGCGGTGGTTTTGGTGATGGTTGATGATACCGATAGCGAGCGTTTGTTGGTCAGGGAACCCAAACTCAAAGTCTACTATATGGAACCTGCGAGTTTGCTGGAGCCACTTGCAAGTTATAGGGCCACGTCTGGTTTGAGTTCTATATGTTCTCGTTGGGTTCGTTTGTGTTCGCGTGCTTAGCATGACTCATCTAGTTTGTTGCCCTTCGAATGGTGGAAGGGGACCAATCGGCGAGCTGATAAAAGTGGCCAGTGGGTCTGGTGCGTGGATGGAGTTTTTTCATGCGCAGCAGCAACTGCAATGGTGCCGATGGAAGCAAACTCGAGTCTCGAGGGCGACCGAGGAAAAGAAGCGACAGACAGACAAACTCTGGAGCTGAGAAATCTGCTGCCATTATTTGGACTCCCTCTTTCTTCCTCTTCGAAGTTAGCGGATAAGAGAAGGCGAGCCGGCCGCACTTTACGCGGCATTTGGCCGCCAGAAGCTCCGCCTTCGATTTCTCAATGTTGACCACCAGATTCAATCGAATGCCACATCAACTCGCTCATTTCGTCAACGCCAACCCCAACTTCAAAGCTTTGGATTAATACCAAAACCAAAACTAACCAGTCAGGCAGCGAGAGAGAGAAACCGGACAAACCAACCAGAACCGCTAGCTGGTAAATGGACAACCGGCTAGCGGGAGGCACTAAATGAAACCAAACCCGACTACTTGGCGTCGTCTGGCTGACGATGACCATGGCGACGACGAAGAATTTCGCTTATCGCTCGCTCGACTTGCGAGACTGACAAACTCGATGGTTCAATTCAATCCATTTAATGATTATTATTATTATTATTATTACTATTACTATTATTTCTTTAAACTTTTCTCCATCTCGCCGCGAGCCACTCTACACTTACCGAAACCAACTTGATTCCCTCGTCTCGTCATCGTAGTCGTCGCTTTCACTGCTGCTGCTGCTGCTGCTAAATCTGGCGCTAGTTTTTATTCTAATGGTGCTAATTTGATCCAGAGCGCGAGCTGAGAAGCCGGAAGCCGCAGAGGCTCGCCGGGTATCGTTGCCGTCGCCACTGCAACCGAATAAATCATTAGCTTCTGCCTCCAATTTGGCCGCCGCTCACTGTCTCTGGCCTCGTTTCGTAATTGCGCCACTGAACTTGTTGTTCTTTTTCCTCGAAACACACACAAATTCCCTGCCTGTTTGTTTGCCACAAACTTGGAGGCGCGAACTTGAATACTTCTCGCGCAACCAAAACTAGGAAGTCGTGGTAGTGGTAATAGTTGCAAAATATTCCATTCTTTTCTAGCCAAAATTTAGATAGACGTACCACCACGACCCGAGGCAAAAAGTTTGGCGCTCAGGGTGTCGACTTTGGGGAGAATTAGAAGCGAGAACCAAGAATTTATATCCAAGTTCTAGTTTTGGAGCAGCGATTGTGTTTCTATCATCCATCTCTCTTTCTGAAAGTTATTACAACAAACACACATGAGCTTATGATGAGTTTCGCAGTCATAATCGCATTCGCCACCTCGAAACGGAGAGAAAGAGAGAGAGGGCAGCAAATCTGCCTATACAATATCGCAACTGTTACCACTGAGATGGTCGCCGCCGCTTCGACCGCCATAGCTGCCGTATTACTGAACCAATTTCAGGCCTCGAACAGATCTATTCAAGTGATGGATGAGTGAATGCTAAGTGTTGGACTGCAGGCCAAATTGAGTTTAGTTAGTTTTCTCTCCCCCGCCCTCGACTTGGGAGTAGCTTTTTGAGGACTATGCTCACTTAGCGCCTCAAATATTTGAAATGAACTCAAGTTTCTTCGTCTTCTACTTGCATTTAGTTATTTAGTTACCAGTGAGCAACCTAAGTGAGCAGCAACAGCCACGCCAATCTGGCGACAGAGACGACAACAACAGCAAGTCGATTTTGATTATCTTTCTTGGTTTCAATTTTATGAGGACCGCGAACTGGGACTTGGTTCGTTTAGAGAGAAGCGACAACTTTTGTTTGCTTCAATTCATCGGCCAGCGAGGAAAGGAACAACGACGCCACAGGTGAGCCTCAACTTGGACGCTGGACGCTGGATGACCAACCAGGTAAACCAATTAGCTGATAGCATCAGTGATTTATTCTCCACAGTGCAACCCCGCCGCTGAAGCATTCACTCACGCGCTGGCTCTGTGCTCGCTGCTGCTGCTGCTTCTGTTGCGGCGACCGCGGTGTTGCTCGTGCCGCCCGCTTACCTTTCTCCACGCGCTGGGTCCTTTAAAAAGCGGACGGTGGATTCTGTGCGGCGGCGGCGGGCGAGCGCCCACCTGTTGCCTCGGGCCGGCCGAGTGGCAACAGGATTTTACTTGCTTGCGCAACAACTGACAATCGAGTCCACCGCTGGCCACTGGCCGACTGGCTGGCTAGCAGTCGCAACTCATGTCGCGCCACTAGGCTACCTTTTTCGTCTGCTCCGCCGTTTCGTGTTCCGTTGTGTTGCGTTGCGTTGCGTTGTGTTACTGGATGAGAGAAAGCATCAGAGAAGCAGGAAATTACCTGGCGCCTCGCTCCTCAACTCAACTAAACTAAACTAACCTCTCACCTGGACAACTCACGTCGCGACTCGCGAGCCAACTTTCTATATATGAGAAGAGAACCAGGACAACGCACAACAAGCGGCAATAATATCGGGAAAAAGAAGCCGCGCCACTTGGTGCCCTTGAGGTCGCGGCGATGCTTGCTTTTGGGTTGCTAGTAATAAGCCTCATACTGTGGCCATTTAAATTTTTCAGAGCCCGAACATCGTAAACACACAGACATACACTAACATATGGAGAGACATGCAGACACAAAGCAGTATTAGTGTGGGTTTTGAGCAGTTGAAAACCAAAGACTACGACAAAACATTAGACTATATCCAACCGCCACGACGAACACCATCTTGGCCCACAACAAGCGACTGAGTTTGGAACTCAACACCCTGAGTTATGTTGTTCCATAGCAAAGTATTCAACTTCTTAGTGGTGATGTTCGAATCTCGTGCTAGCAACAATCTCGAGCAATTGAAGCAAATTCAAGTTGCACTCCTATTCTCCTTCTTGTCGAGTGCAATGGGATCCCAAAATTGACTCAATACCCAAATAAGTGGCAGTCGCGACAACATTGAGTTTAGTTCATCTAATCGAAACCTTAAATTGTGTTTGCATCTTTCTAAACTTCAACTCTCCGATTGATAGTGCATTTTGATTTCCCTCCAAACTATCAGAATGATTACTGTTGATGTTGTTCAAATTGAAACCAGAGCACAAGGCCTTAAATCCCAATCTTTGTGCCGCTGGTTTGTTTCCTCGTCGTCGCTTTGCCGTCCTCCTAAGTTATCTTTTCAAACCCACGGACACGCCATAAAAGTACATGTGTAATAGCCCACCACCAGCCTGTTGGCAAGTGGCGATTGTTGCGACCTCTCAGTGCGCGTTACGGACAAACCGCAAACTTAAAAAACACATACTGGACTAGACGAAAAGCGACAAGATCTCTCCTAATCTTGGCCGTCATTTCAAGAGGCAACACTGGCACTTGGAATGGATGACGGAACGAAAACTGGACTGAAGGTAGGCTTCCATCTCCACCTGCTTCAGCTCAACATTGATCAGAATGTACACTCTTCCAGGTGAGCTTACCAGACGATTGTGTGAGCCAAAAGCGAGAGGAGACACAATTCGTGTCTCGAGCATCAATCCCAATCTTCATCTCTAAGGACCCGTAATGCCTCACTAGCCACTTGTTGTTCCTTCTAAACCTGCTCGTCTGCCTACCTACCTGTTGCCGCTTTCATAGCAAGCGTCGTTGTCGTTGTTATGGCTACTGGTGCTACTTCAACTGGCTAGTGAGCTGGCCGCTTGATAATAGTAATAATAATAATGGTGCTTGTTAGCCTCCATTATGGTCTTCCCGTTGCTCGCAGTGGTATTCGTCGTCGGCATCTCGCCAGTTGACGACGAGTTTACCTGGCGAGACTCTAGCTGAGAGTGGCCGGCCAGTTTGCAGCTGCTTAGCGGCGCGGCCACAGGCGCAAATCCGGTCGAGACACTCGGAGAATGGCACAAGTGGCGCTAGATCGGCTGTCTGTTTGGCGAGCTGGCAAGGCTCGTTGAGTTTACCATTCGTAGCTTGCCAATTCCGCTGCTCACTGGCCATCCCTTGCCAAGCTACCCACCGTTAGCCTCGCTCTCGCAGCGAGAGTCCACTGAGTTTATCGTTGTTCCTACTGTTTTCGTCGTAGTATTAGTCATCGTCGACTTTTCTTCCAAGTTTTAGTCTTGCCAGGATAGATTGCCGCCGCTGCGGCTACTCTTCTTGCGCATCCAATCCTTTCTCCGACAATTCCGACGACGATGTCTTTTGACCACAACGGCAACCAATTGATGAGCTCCGTCGTCGTCGTTTTCACAGTCGTCATTTTAGTCTTGGTAGCTGGACAACAGATGCACTGAACACGACGGTAACACCGGCAAGCTGCTGGTTGAAGTTTGATGAGCCTTCATCAGTCTTGGCGCCGAGAGTTTAGTATGTGTGTGAGCATGTGTATTGTGTCACCTCTGTTAGTTGGCTTCAAGTTAGCTTGCCGACGACAGACAGCAAGCCAGCTAACTAACTGGGCAAGCAGATGACATCCCGTTAGTTTGATGTTGGCCGCCACTAAAGCCACTTTTGTCCCCATCGACGACAACTTTTCTGGCCGGATGATCCGCAAAGCGAGCAACTTGACGAAGTGGCCTGCCACATTCCTGTGCTGTTGCTCCCAAAAGAGAAACAACAGGTTGCATGAATCGGATGGATTTAGTGCACGCCATCCTCCTTCTCCTCCTCCACCTTCATTTGGTGCCTTTAGAGTCAACCACTTTGAGGACTTGAAATTTTTCAATGTATATATCTAATTTCGGGCGAATTTTCACCTGGTGATTCGTTAGTCGGCTCCATAGTCATCGCCAGTGGCAGAAGTTCGAAGAGTTTGGAAAACTTTGTAGCTCACCATTGCACTTCTCGTCTCATTGTGTCTCCAAGTGATGGACACACTCAAGACGTCGACTCCACTTCTGCCACCACTGCAACTATCAATGAAAATGCTTTGCAAACTGTTGCAGACCAGGACGGCATCGCGTCGCGTTTGACTGGTCGGCAAGTGTCCGCAGCTAACTGGCCAGCTAGGTGGCCAGGCCGAGCGGCCGAGCTAAGCGGCGATCGAAGGGGAGCTGCCGTTGAGATTTTGATGCTGTTGGCTCATGTAACTAGCGAGTCAAGTTTGATGTCTGTTCATCATGAGCCGTAGGCGGCATTCAACGAGCTTCGGTGGCCAGTGGTCGGTGTTTTGTGTTCGAGTTGTCGCCTGTGTAACTCGATTTTGTGAGAGCTCACAAGTCAAATTGTTATCGCTGTCAGTTATTGCTGCTATTTCTCGTTGTTGCATCAAAACATTCGCCGACAATTGTATGCGACTTGAGTCGTTGTCGTTGTTGCTGTTGTAGATTCAGCAAAGACCGAGACCGTAACTAAGGGACCAAGCCATACGCAAGATCAGCTGTTGTTGCTGTGGCGGCGGCCACTTGTTGCTGCGCGCCCCGCGCACTATCCTTGCAACTTGTAACGGCGGCAACCATTCTAGATACAGACATGGATAGACATGGACACAGATGGATACTTGGACTTGGAATCAGTAGTGAGATTGTATCGTCCGTGTGGGCAGCCGAGGCACCAGTGGCTCAGTGGCAACTGGCCACTTGTAGGCATTCGCTCCGCTCGGCTTGCCATCCAATGGGCTGGACATCCCGTCGTAGCGCAAGCGGACAGAAACACAAAACCGCCACTTGCTGTACTCTTACCTGAGACTCTCTGCCTCTCAAACACATCGGCTTCCAGCCTACAAGTCGAGAGATCTAACTGCTTGTCCACCAGAGTGAGCTAGCAAAATCTAATGAATGGGAAACATCCACAAACACAATGCGCCATCCTCGAACTCTGTTGATACTTCTCATCTTTCCATCCATCTATCTAGCCATCTATCTGCTCACGGTTCTTGAATCTAGTTGCTCACAACTCTTACAGGTGGCTGGAGATTTTATATGCGACGCTGTGCAAGCAAGCAAGTGATCATATCAAATGTGTGAGATGGAAAGGAGGTTGCAACCCGGGGATGCTGGTGCAAGATGAAGGAACCAAGCGTCACCTGGCGGCCATGATGGATAAACGTAGTAACTCAAAACTCGTCGAACTGGACGCTTAAATCTCAATTCGAAGTCAGAGTTCCTGAGGAGAGATGTCAATGAGCTCGAGAATCTCGTCTTGGCGACCGTCGTGCGCAACAGGTTGCTTCAGGATATTCCCTCTCGACGAATAGAAGATTTGAGTTTGATGGCCCAATTTGCGGCGAAAGTTGACTTGACGCCGGTAGCAAGTCAACTTCGCCTTGTGACCGATTGTTGTCTGCGTTCTCGTCGTCGTTGGCAATTGAATACACCGAGCGGCAGCAGCCACCTGTAGAACACAACAAAACGCGGTCCGCTGACTTTGCTCAAATTTGCCCGAGAAGAACTCTCGCTCTTTTTGCGCCTCTGACAATCATCATTTTAGAGTGCAGAAAATCTAGAGAGGAGTCCAACTTGAGCCATCATCGCAAGTGAAATGGAAACTCGAGAGGCAAAGTGGCCGAGCCAAAAGCAACAACTCTACAACCATTACACAGCTCACAACACGAACACCACATTCGATCATCATCATCATCATCGTCTAGGCAGTCGTCGTTGTCGAGTGGCCTCGTCGCTTGTCCTCGCTCTTGCCTCGGCTCAAATTCTTTACTTATACCCATTCTTATTCTTATTCCTATTCCTAATCGTATGTATTCGTTGTCGTCGTCATCGTCCCTTGGTTGGGATGCCGCAAATGAGAGTTCAGGTGGAAGGTAAAGGAATCGCTCGCCTGCCTCTTCCATTTACGAGTTATGTAACATTGTATTACTCTTATGTTCAATTCAGTATTAGGAGAAAAGCACTACAACTACAGCATCTTTTAGGCTAAGGATCCAGCAACCAAGAGGGAGATTCTACACTCCTCAGTCGACACTCAAGCGTTTGCCCAAAAGTTACAGGTGCATTCGGGCAACTCTGATGTTTTTCACCCTAAAAACTTACACTTATTTTGCTTCTCTTTACGCTCTTTTCCAATTGCTCTAACAACCAACATGTAATGGAAAACTTCATCGAAGGGGGGAGAGAATCAATGAATCAGAAATTATGACTAGGGTAACCAAACGATGCGCTAAATGAAAGTGTAGCATGAGCATGCAGCTGCTTTCTCTCTCTCTCTCTCTTTTACTCTTTATTTCCGTCTATGGCTAAGTTTGGTTAATCTGGCCACCCGATTGCCAGATCAGAGAAAGAAAGGGATGGAGCGCCTCCTTCCGGGACTCTCACTGTTCATAACTCACCTGTTGCCGCGCTATTACTTCCCGACAGGTAAATCTCTAAAATAAAATAAGTAATAGCTGCAACGACTAACATGCTACTAGCCAATTGATGAGTTTCGTTTTGTCAGCGTTGGCTACGGCAAAGTTATGCGATAGGAGTTTGAGTTGACCACTGACAACAAGAACTTGCCACCGCCTCAGTAGTCGCTGATTGCCGCTCGTCGAAGCTGGCTAAGCGGCTTGAAGCTCGATTATCCAGACAGCAGATAGTTGGCCGACTGGCTGATATGTCTGAGTCATCGGGTTTTAGCAGCTTGAGTTTTGTTGCCACCACTTTGCTCAATGATGGTAAATCGGAAACTCGGAACGAGTCTTCCCGGCGTCGTGTAGTCCGTTAAGCGTAACCGTAACGCAAGAGCCGCCGATCATCGTGGTCATCATGACGCTAGGCAATGGCGCTGGTATTTGGCAGCGGCGGTGACGACGACGGAACTACAGGAAACAAGTAGAACGACTACAGGTTATAGACATTGGGATGCTCATTTCGATGCTTACTCATCCCATAAGACAAGTGAGATTTGAGATGCCACAAGAGAGGAAGCAAGCGGCCACGCCCCCAACAGGCGTTCAACAAAAAGGAGAGGAAATCCTGAGTCGACTTGAGTGATTGACAAGCGTGAAGAAAATTTTTAAAATTTCAACTTGAAGCATTTGAGTCGGCAGATTAAATGTTCAGCTTGCGAGCTAAACTATTTCAAATTTTGTCGTCGTCGTCGTCTGTTTGGCCGAGGAGAATGACCAGGGCTCTTTGTCTCCATTTAGCTAGGCGCATTTTAAAGCCGGCCAGGTGAGGCCGCCAATTAGTCGAGATCACGAACCTCAATGGTGACGAATGCTTTTGTGATTCTCACACGATAGAGAGGATACGAAAATGATAAACTCCATTGCCAAGTCGTCTTTTAATACAAGTTGACTCCCATTCCGTAGAGATTCAGACACGAACCAAGAAGCAAAGTTGGCAAGATGCTCAGCAGGCAGTATAATGGTGTTTGGGCAAGACAGACGACCGCTCGAGATAAATCACTTGACCTTGCTGATGCTTTTGCTACCTTTCCAACTGCCGCCACTAATGAATTCGAAGCCGCCCGGTGAGAGCAACAAGTTGGCCGCAACAAATCAGAGGGCCATTCACAAAGATAGTTTACCTGTCGTCGCCGACAAGCTGTCGTTTTGTCGTTGCTCTTTTGTCGCTCACCGGATGACCAACACCAATTGTTGCCTGTTCGCTTGCTCACTCACTTACGCATGATATAAGTTGAAAGTTATAACTCGAGCTAAATGAGCTCAACAACTTTGAGGGTGCAGTAGCAGTAGCCTTCGTTGTCTCTTGGCTCTCAATTAAAGATCGGCACTCTCGTTCTAAGTCACAGGCAACAGGCAGCATTCTTCGTATGTGAGTCGTTTAACATAATCATTGTGCATACTGTTGTTGTTATTGTTACTGCTGTTGTCGTTGTTTCCTTCGTCGCTACCGTTGTTAGCGTTTTTAAAACGAAACAAAATAATACTAAACACACGAAACTAGCAGGCAACAACTCGCGCGCTAATAAGCGGAACTCTAAGTTACCTGAAAAATCCAACTCTTTACCTTGTTACGCAATGGCAACAGGAGCAGCTGATTTGCATTTGCTATTTTAGTTCCACTTGCATTCAAGTTAAAATTTAAATTTACATTATAGCAGTAAAGATTAGTGCAAAATGACAGTTTGCTTCTGTTGTTCTCTCACTACTTTCTCTCATCAAACTCTCGACTCAAGTATACTTTGCGGACAAAAATGCTTTTAGTCAAGTCGAGAAAATTTCCACACATTTCTGACTGACTGACTAACTTAGTGACCGACTCATTGGCGCAATCTGATTGAGATTGATCCGCAGTAACTTTCAAGTGGAGTTTAAATTACGAAACTCTAACGTCGACGACGATGACGACTAGCGAGCAGGTATGTTAAAAAACTCGCATCAACTCTCGCTTTCAAAGTCAATAAAATCCATTTAGCAGGTATCACACTAACTCAATGCGTTTTTCCACCAACACTCGTGGCTCTTACTGCTTTGCCTAACTCTAGCCTGCCATTAGCTTGCCACTTTTTGTTGGCCGCAAATGTTTACGCGCAACGAGCGGCGCGGGACCGAAGCGAGAGCTGAGCGGTGAGCAACAAGTGGTGGCCAGTTGCGATTAGATGTGCATCAAGAAAGTAAGTTCGTCTAAAAGCAAAGGTGAAAATGAAGATAGAGTAGCATTGGCCGGGTGCAATACTCGCTCTCGTCGCCTCACCCTCTTCGCTTTCTCCATCCTCTCTACTCTATGAGTAGCCGTCATCTTTGCAACCATCGGCAGCAGCAACAACTGAACCTGTGGCCCGATTGGCCACAAGTTCATTTTAGTTGGCCAGTCGAGTTGCTCAGTTGGCCAAGTGGTTGGATAAAGAGAAAAGAAACAGACGACAGCAGCACCAAGAACTTGAACCAGATGGCCTTTTGTGTTGTTAGCTGACAGCTACGCTAGCTCACCTGCCGTCCGACGGATAGACTAACTCGAGATCAGGCGTCACTTGCTCACTATCCAGCTAGTCTACTACTGCCAACTAATGGCCATTGTTTTTCGCTCCCTGACTGTGTGGCCCAATCTCGGCAAAGATTGGATTAGACTGCCGACTAAAGCTTGTCGGCTAACCAAATAGTCACTCTCCTGGTGGCTTTGTCGTCTTTTCATGTTTGCAATTGTCTTGTGCCAACTTAGATTCGCTTACCTGGCCAAACGTAACCGCAACCTGGTACCTGACAACGTCCAGTGGGTTCAGATGACCGATTTGTCTTGCGGTCTGTTGTAAAACGCTCGCGTTTCGCGCCAGAGTTTAGCTGCCAGTGCATTAAGCAAACTTTTCGGGCGACTAGCCCACTCGACCATCATACAAAGGTAACAAGTGGTTTCAAAACTTTCTAGCCGTCGGGCCCATCAGCTGAGCTCGTGCCCTTGGAGTGTTTAGGTCAATTAGCACGAACTGGAACAGAGGAAAGAAGAGAGAGAAAGAGGGGGGGGGGAAATCGAATCAGTTGCGGGTAAGACCATGGGAGAGTGCGGAGTTTCCAATTGTCCTCAGAATTGTCTCACAACCACACGGAGACTAATGGGAGCGTCACTGTCTTCTGAGTTGACCAAACGCCGACCATACAACACAATTCTCACACCGTTTGAGCTACCTCCCTTTTTTCCGTTCCATTATCAAGCTCGCTTTTTTCCTCGTAAATCGACTTGCAAGTTGTCATCGGAATTTCGAAAAGTTAAGTTCCAATACCTCAGCGAGAGCCAATCTAACACGAATGCCTCTGCAACCTGTTATCTTCGTCCCAAATACGATAGAGCCGATCTCATGAGGCGAGTGAGAAAAAAGGGTAGAATAGAAAAGGTATGGGTAGTTGTTCTCGAGCTAGCTAGCTATCCGCTGAATCGGTTGCTGATTGAGGCCACATCAGATGGATTCCCTGGTATGCGAGCAATTTTAACTTGGCAAGGCGCTAATCACCACACGCGTGCCGCTCTACCTTGAATCTCTCTTCTTTACTCGATCTCTCTAGATCAAATTTCAAATTTGAATTGATTCGCCTGACGAGGTGCAGAGATTATAATGCTCATTGACTCCGTTCCAACTAGGAAAGAATGGAATCAAATAAATGGATTGAATGCAAGAGTTCAGGTAGTGAGAGTTTATGGCTTGTCTTCAATCCTCGATTCGTTCGAAAGAGTTGGTCTTGGTGGCCGACGGGCCATTAAAGGAGAACGGGGGAGGAAATCGAGTTAGAATTGTGCTTCAAGCTCTATTTTGTGATCATACGTCGATTGTGATCTCAGTGAGGCTAAATTAATCTAGCTCACACAACAGAGACTTGACGTCGACGACCAGCGGACAGAGCACAAATGAGTGATTGCCGACAGGTAAGTTGCTGCCGTTAAATTGAGTTTGCTTGCTCGACTCGCACACAATATAATCAAACTCAATGCTAAACTCTTTTTGTCTCTTTGCTGCTAGTTGGATACCGGGAGTCTCCAATTCCGCTAGCGGAGCGAAGCCCTTCGAGTTTCGCGGACCCCGAAGGCTCTTAAGGCGAAGGTATAAGTGGAGCTCGTAGGAAACGTTCAATTGTGATGCCATTAGTGCTAATCTTAATGAACGAGCTCTTACTTCTGTGGCGGCAAGCTAGCAATCGAAGGCAAAGGGGCTGCCGAATCTCGACTTGCCCGGCACATCGGATTCGGAATTGCAACATGAACACTCATTACTCTCGGGCGATAATGATTCAAACTTCTCATTTGAGCTCTGAAAAATCGCGAGCAACCGGAACCGACTGGCTGGCCGCAACATCAACTTACAAACGTCGCTTCTAGGTTTATGAGTTTCAGCCTGCCATTCAAGCCGCTTGCTCGCCTTCTAATGCCAATGGGAGAAAGAGAGAGAGAAATTTGCCATGTTAGCTGGCTTGCTAAAATACCTGGTCGGTCGGCAAACAACTGGAGGTTACTCTGCTGCTCCCACTTGATTTTCCTCTATGTTTGTTACGACAATCCAAGTGCTCAATACTATCTCACCACTCTTGTTGCTGCTCCCATAGTCACCACCAACGCTTACTAACATTAGCTTGCCAAATGTTCTGCTCGCCGCCAAGCTAGCTAGCTCACCAGACTAGGAAATTCTCCACTCCGGCAAGGTTGCCTTCTCTCTGACTGCACCGCCACCATCGTCACCGTTTCCATTGCAGTTGCCTCGATCGGCGTCGTCATGATTGTCGGCGGCCAAGCGGTAAGCCAATCGGATCGGCCAGCGCCGTTGTTGCCACAATAACCTGGAAACTTGCTGCCCAAAACAGACTTGGATTGCGAACTGAAACGAAAGGGTTGCGCCGCTTCAAAGCTCACCGATTGAGAAGACTAGTTGGCTCCACCTGTCGATGCCTCGTGCAAACTTGTTGAGCATTGTACATGATAGGCACACAGAACCTAACATTTACCGTTACTTGTCTGCTGGTTGATCGGTCGATAAGACCGAAAATGCGACAAGTTGAATCTAGTGCATGATTTGATTTACGCTTTCCGCCTAAACACAACCATCGGTTATAACTTGACTCCGAGCTGACAGTAATAAACTCTAGTTCTATATCAAGTGGGGTGATAGGAAAGGTTTCTATGCGAAATATTGAGATACCCGCGCCACGCCCTCGTCTGTCAAAGCATCTCGCTTGTCCCGATTCGCATTCCACTCTATCGTCGCTCACAAGAAACTGGGGATTTAGCCCTCGTTTTCCTGGACGACCAATGAACGAAATCTCTGAGTGCACAAATTTGCCATGCAATTCTAAGGACAACGAGCCACCGCTACTCCTGGCCGAAAGTTGTGCAGTTGTTTGTTGGCCTGCGAAAAGGCTCACAAGCTCACTCTCGATTTTACCCATTTTTCACGCCATACTTTTCCACCTTTCCTCTGCGTACACTTATTTTTTTTATCAAACTACTAAACTAATAACTTATCCAGTTATTTGTCCCAAATTCAACTTAAAGCGATCGTATATATTATCACGCTATCGCCTTTTCGGACAGGGTCAATGATTTTAGTAACGTAGCCGCCCAAGATAAACTACTACTAACTAAACGAAGAAGAACGAGAGGAAAAACTAGCTCAATTTTAGAGCAGGATCAGCTGGGAACGGAAAAGGTTCTTCTATCAACAAAAAAGTTCCATTTTCCGTTTAAGAAATTTTTCACAAACAAAAATGATTGTTCGATTCTTAAACGGATGATGTTCTAAGTTCAATAATCAAAACAAATCACAGTAATAACAATCCATCCACCAAGATGGACAATGAATCCAATCAGCCAGTCAAGTCAACTATTGCAACTAGACGAGCCAGCAAGCAAGAGCGAACTCGATATGATCTCAACCAAAACGACGGTTCCGATCCCCAAGTAGCAGCATCGGAATCACCTGTTTATACTGTCAGAGAAATTGTGAAGATATTGCAAAAAGCCGAACCGAGCCGAACAAAAGAGGAGGCCGATGCGCTTACGTCTTGGGCATTCCTGATTCCCGAAGCTCAAGCAAAGATCAAGGCAACTCAAGCAAGAAAGGTACTTAAACAGAGGACTATGGAGCAAGAGGAGCCTATTGAGAGTATTGAGCAGAAATCTGGTCAATTGGCTAGGTTAATTCAAGAATATAAAAACATTGTAGTCTATACGGGAGCTGGAATCTCAACATCGGCCTCGATCCCCGACTACCGAGGGCCCAATGGCTTGTGGACACAAATAAAGCAAAAGGGCCACTTCTCTTTAGCCAAGAACAGTGATCTCTCAGCTGCCGAGCCAACCTTGACCCACATGGCGATAAAGGAGCTATGTAGACGTCGCATTATCAGGCATGTTGTTTCGCAAAACTGCGATGGTTTACATATACGTTCAGGCATACCTAAAAATCACCTATCAGAATTGCATGGCAATATGTTTTTAGAGGCCTGTCAAAATTGTGAGAAACAATACTACCGCGAGGCCGATGTCACAAGCAAAACCTCTCGATTTCGCCATAAAACTGGAAGAAAGTGTCATGATTGTCCGGAGCCGGATAACAACTTGAAAGATACCATTGTATTATTTGGTGAGAGGAACCGAACCAAGCAACCGATGAATTGGGAGCAAGCGAGCAAGGCAGCCGAAAGGGCTGAACTTATAATCTGTCTTGGTTCTAGTCTAAAAGTTCTCACTCGATATCATTGCTTGTGGCCAAAGAGTATCAAGAGACAGGCTGGCGAGAATGAGCCAAAGACAAAGCTGGTGATTATAAATCTTCAGTATACACCCAAAGATGATTGTGCCTACTTAAAGATAACGGGCAAATGCGATATTGTAATGAGCTTGGTGATGCAACGACTCAACATTGAAGTGCCCAAATATTATTGGTATCAGGATCCATTGATGACTTTATCAACTCCATTCACCGAGGAGGAGAAACTTAACCTAAAGCAGAATCTCATATTTGAAAACAAACTATCCATTAGTAATGGGCGACGTCCAATGAGCACGTCGCCTAGTTTATTCGTTTCCGAGATAACGACAAGCGACGACAAGCGACTTAAGATGCGTATTCGAGTTATGAACACCGAAGATTGCACGACGAACGTTATGTGCAAAACCGAGCCAGAGTTTGATGGCGAGGCTGACTTGGTGGATACAGGTGGCACAGGTGACAGTTCCGATCCACGAGATAATCAGAATATCAAGTTTGCATTGCCAGGTTGGCTTGGTAAGAGTTTGGGCAATCGAAAGACAAGTTCCTATAAAAGGAAGCGACATGGTAACAAAGGCAAGAAACTGCTCAAGAATAAAGTAACAGAATAATTTCTTTTATTGATTACTCCTTGATTAATTAACCGTTGTGATGTATATCAATTTCAACGGGTGATCTATTGCTAGTGTCGCGTCTCGACAAGACCGCAACTATCCGACTGTACAATTTTACCTCTACCGATGTAGAGTTTATTTTTAGTCTCTCACCTCTTGTCGTCCTCGGCGAAAATGGGTAAGGGAAAGTGATTAATACCTTTTTCACCGGCTGACAGAAACTATTCATCAAATCAGAGTTCAAAAGAATAGCATTCAATATGAATGAATTTTTGAGTCGAATTGTCGTCTGCGTCGTCATCTTGAGCTTGAGCTCAAGTTTTATAGGCTGCAAAGTTCAGGATGTGATTGAGGAAATCGATGAGGCAATCGAGGGGTATCCTGAAAACAAGAAAAAATTAGAGGAGTTAAAGAAATGGCTTGAGAAGGATGGGCAGAAGGAGACAGTCGTTCAAGACAGAGTGCATGATATGATCAAGATGTTGAAGTTGGATGAGGATGAAAATAAGATGTGCTCGCGTAAGGGTTACGATGCCATTTCCACTTGTAATGATCAGCAAAAGGCCTATCCGTTTTGGTTGAAACGTACCGTAACTGACTATGTCAAGAAGTACAACGCTGCCTGTTTGGCCAGAACTAAGGAGGAGTACGAGTATGCCCTAGACGATATCAGACCAGAATGGATAGAAAAGATAAAGATCTTCGTTGATATCGTTAATTTGCGCGAGGGATTGATGGTTAAGTCGAGGGATTATGAGTTAAGTTCCAGCTACACGATCCACAGTATGGAATCAAAGCTTATGAGGAAGTTCAAATACGAGAAGGTCGGTTTAGCCTGCGAGATTTACGAGAGTGTTATGAAGGAAGCATTTGCACCAGGGTACCCTCTACAAATCGGAACGGGTTGGAAGATAAAGGGCGAGTTGGCTCAAGCCAAGATGTATTTCGAGGCTTGCCGTTCCTTCCTCAAGGGCCCCATAACCTTGCAGTCGTAAGGTTCTAACAATGTTTGTAATCATCGCTATAGATCATTAGAACTTTAATCTGATTTGAGATCATACCTGTTGTCGATGCTGTTGCTGCTGATGTTGCTCCGTCTCATGTTGTTTGATGTATTCTTGAGAGTGTGTCACTTCCGGGTTTGCGTGAGAGCCCTCTATGTCGAATGGATCAAAGGCCTCTGTTTGCTCCAACCATTCCAAAAAGTCTTTGTGTGCCTCCACAGCCTCCTTGACCCTACCTTGTTTCTCTAATAGTGTTGCTAGTTTGCCTAGACCGGCACCACCAGCTCGCCGGTAGTAGGTTATGGCTTGATCGTGCCATTCAAGTTTCTCGTAGGTATCCGCAAGGGCAATTGTAAATCTTGAATCATTTGGTTTCAACTTATGAGCCTCTAAATAGTGATCGAGGCTTATATTGGGCAATTTCAGGATTTCATATAACTGTCCCAATCCGTACCAAGCACGAGGATCTGAACGGTCTAGATTGATGGCCGATCTGTAAGCTTTAATGGCGTCCTCGGTCTTCTTCATCTCCATAAACTCGTGGCCCATCAGGATCCAAGCTGAGACATTTGTAGGATCCAACTTCAAAGCACGAGCAAAATATATGGCAGCCTTGTCATGTTGAGCTCGCAAACTGTAGAAGTTGGCCATGCAAAAGCAAGTCTCGTACCTGAAAGGTTCAATCTCATTTGCTGAATGGGCTAGAGAGGCTAGTTCATATCGACGCTGGCTTACGTATAGGGCGTTACTGTAGACAGCCATATCATCTAATCTAAATGGATCAATCGATCTAACTTTCTTGAAACTATCGACTGCAGCCTCAATATCACGTAGTTCATTCTGGGCAACCGCCATTTGACTTATCACATAGGCACTTGTAGGAAAGAACTCGCTTATATGATTGTGGTAGAGATCGTAGGCTTCCTCAAACATTTGAAGTCGCGTGTAAACTGCTCCAGCAAAGAATCTTCCAAACCAATGATTCGGAATACCAATTGAGTTCAAATGGTTTCTATCGATTATTAAGGAGGCCAGACAGTCCCATGCGGGCCAATTGAGAGGCTCCATGCGGATAGCCGTTATAAGGTTATCTCTTGCTTGGTCAACCTTGTTGAGCTTAGACAGGAGTTTGCTGTAAACACATAATATCCAACTATCGGGTTTGTTTCTCTTGATATCTTTTTCTAGTTCAGATAGCAGGTCGGTGACTTTCTGTATAACTTGCTTGATTGTAGCTGAAACAGTTTCACCTTCGGCGCACATATTCAGTCGATCTGTTTCGATTGCCATGTATTGGGCGTGATAGTAAAGACATCTTTGCTCAGATAATGTTTGCTTGGTATCCTTAAGGTAAAATGCAGCTCTTTTATATTGGCCTAAATAATATAGATTTTTGGCCCTTCTGTAGTATCTATTGTTTAGCACCTCGAGATTGAAGCTCAAGTTTGTGGCCGCTTTTGAGGTTAACTTAAGAGACGATTTGTCCGAAATTGATGACAACAATCCACAGGCCCATTCTGCCTCCTTCTTGAATCCTCTAACTTCACAATGCTTATGGCATGTTATCAAATCGGAAGATATTGTTGGAATATCCATCTTGTCTTAATGGTGGTTTGATTTTTAGACATTATACGCGCTATACACGTGCGTTTCTTTGCAGCACACCAGTTGAAGCTTACACAACAAACCAACTTTATGGTGCCGTTTGTCACTTTGAGCCACGCAGATTTTCTATTTCATCCTAGCCAATCTAAACAATTCGAATAATCTTCCTTGGACTAATGGGTTCCATAATAATGCACAAGGTGATAGACTGATCAGTAATGTCAGAATACCAAATCTACAGAACTTGTACGAAACCTTACATGCTGCCTGAAGATACTTAGTCGACCCTGTTTACAAAAATCTACATAAAAAAGCTGGTCTTTTGCCAAAGCAAATCGGATCTTTATTGAAATTTTCGGTCAATATCAGTTCGAGACAAGAGATCTTAACCAATAGAGCAAATTTCATGTCACTTGGGGATGCTCTTGGCGACTTGGTGAGTTGTTGTTGTTGACTGATTCTTCTATTGCCTCCTGGTGCATCTCATAATCTTTAACTTCTTCATAGATTAACTCTTTCCATTGTTGGACTGTCAACTCATCCACCTCCGTTGAGCTATCATATTGGCCCGGTGGAGGCCCATTGACCTCATCATCTTTAAACCATAATTTAATATATGGATGGTCCAGTGCATCGTCGACAGTCATTCTATTTTTTGGATCAATGACTAGCATCTTCTTTAACAAATCACGTGCATTCTCCGAGTTTAGTGACTCGTATTGCGCTGAATCGGGAGGGAAGTAGTCGTCGGAAAATAATCGCTCGAATGGGATTCCATCACGATGAGGTCTGGATGATACAAAATCTCTCACTGTTGATTGTAGACGGTCTGTAAATTCCTTCTTTGGTGTGCCTAATAACTCGGTAATCTTATTCCACTGATCTATATGGTCGGTGCCACAGAATACCACTCGTCCTCGAACCATTTCGCCCATTATACAGCCAACGCTCCAAATATCAACGTTCGGTCCGTATTGCATTCCGAGCACAACTTCGGGACTTCTGTAATATCTTGTAACTACATAGGGTGTCATGTTGTGAATGTGATTTCTACTCCTAGCTAGACCGAAGTCTAAAATTTTAAGTGTACAGTGACGATCGACAACTATATTGGAGGGCTTGAGGTCACGATGGATGATGCCTGCCATGTGTAAGTGCTTGATACCACAAAGCATTTGATAGAGCAAATAGGAGATTCTCTCATGATCTAGCTCCATTTGTATCACCTGGCATAGATTTGCGTCCATTAGTTCCATTACGAGGTAAACATCCTGGAAATCGTCGAGGGTTTTTTGTGGGGTAAATACATCTAATAGTCCTATTATATTAACATGATTCACTATTCGCATCAATTTTAACTCACGAAAAGCTCGCTTAGCATGGGTGATGTTCTGGAAGGGTCTCGATAGTTTCTTGATTGCAACTGCTCGATCTCGTAGAATGTCACGAGCCGAGCAACAAACTCCTTGGGCTCCAGCGCCGAGAGCAAGGAGATCGGTATATCTCCTTAGTACCTCGAAACGCGTATCGCCTACGTCGATAGTGTGAAATTGCTCATTGAGGAGTCGCCTTTGCTGGTCCTCCCCTTGATTCATCTTGTCAATATGTGAATGTGAATTATGGGTATTGTATAATAGTTTAAATTAAAATTGTTTAAAACCCTTTCTGATTGATATTATTGTATAATAAATACATAAATATATTAACGACCATAGTCCTAAACTGCCGTCGTCCTATCATGTGATGGCAAATTCTTACTTTGTGTTTATGGCCACACACACTCAACCAACAACACTTCGCGCTTTGTACCATTCAACAAAAATGGAGTGCGCAGTTTCACCACCATTTTCGCCTACTCAATCAACGATGCATTCTTCCCAAGAATATAGTGCATGTCCTGAGTGTGGTTCAATGGCAATGCCCATTGTTGGCTGGCCCATTCGCGCTCGCTGTGAAGCTGCGATTGGAGAGAGCGTTTTTCCATTGGAAAGGGGAGATGCGCGCGTCGGGCACCAAAACACACGAAAATTGACAGAAGAAAGAACGTGTGAACAAACCCTCGCAAATTAGCCAATCTCGGAAGATTACCACGAGTCTCTTGGTTTTCAGAAGTTTCAAGGGCTTGTCTTTGCTAATTTCCAATAGTTTTATTTGAAAGCAATAAATTTAGTTTGGCTCGTCCAAATCCAGATGCCTGTTCGTTTCAGCGAAGAGGCTGAGTTCGATTGGTTGCTTCGAGTCGACGTATTAACTAATATCGAGCAACTCAAAAAAGTAGTCGAGGAATGTTCCAATATTTTACCTAGCACCTCACAGCAATACAATCTATTTTATTCAAGTCAAAACCAGCTGGACGTACTCAAAATCAATACCACACTAGAGGGATACAAAATCACTAGCTCCGATATAAATATAAAATTATCCTCGAAGCACCCAATACAAACTATCAAAACATGCATTAGAGAATCACCGACGCACCCCTTCTGTTGGCGGCTACACCAAATTCAAGATGCAATCAACCATTTGGGCACAGCAAAAGATCTCTTAAGTAGCAACTCAATTCGCATTGGTCCCGACAACCGATTTGAGTTTAAATCCTCCGAGGAGGTTTTGTATTATATCAACGATGTTATGGACAACCTGCAAAAGAGTCGATCTAGTCTAATGGTGCCAAAGAAGCGCACCATCGAAGAATTGCAGCATAGTCAAAATATGCAGGCTATTAGTCCCGCTTTACCTTTGGACTTTTCCCTTAGTTTCTATGTACAAGGTCCCAATCTAGTCTGTGCAGTTTACCATCTATCGCAAGTGAACAATCGGCCACAAATCAAAGCGGAATATGCAGCTGAGGTGCCCGTTCCCTTTCTATCCGAGATGCTTGTTGGCCTCAATCTAGCTTTGCAAACTTGCCAACAGATCAAGAACAAATTCAACGCCTTTTCCAGCATCAACGGCAACTGTGCTGCTTAGTTAAGTTTAACATAAAACCTTCCATCTCTCCTCATCTCATAGCTAATAAAAGTTTCGTTTCAATTTCAAACCATCTAGTTATTGATTCCCTTTTTCCAAGTCCAGATTTGAACTCACCTGTCCGAGGCGGTGAGTCAGAGATTGAATTTCCCGGGCTGTAGGCAAAGTGCAAGCTGAAACTACGTGCTCTTTTAGCCTCCCTCACTTATTGTGACTCATGCTTGCCCTAGCTTCTCACTAACTCAAACAGTATAGAAAGTAAATGGATATGCTAGCTTGCGCAACGAGAGACCTACAATATACGCACACAGATCCGAAAAGAGAATGCAGAAAATTTCGTGTTGTTAGCCCTGGTAATTCTGCACTAGCTTTGGCTGCTGCTGCCGCTTTGCTGAGTGGTTGTTGTTGTTGTTGCATGAAAACTTTTAGTAAACAAAAAGAAAACAACGCAAAGAGAGCGTAATATCAGGCTTATCGATCTAGCTAACAGTTGTCGATTTTTCTACGCCTTCATGTCTGCCTAGACCGTTCTCATCATAAAGATCGACGACCACGACAAACTAAAGCTACAAACTAATAAGAAGCGATAACCAAAGAGAGACGGCTAAATATTATCTGCCCTCTGCTGATTTTTGGAGCTATCAAATCAATTCAATTGAAGCTCGAGATTGTGAAGTATCATAATATTTAGGCGAGTGTATTTCTACTCTTCACATATAATAAATTTGCTAGAGATTATTTTGGATTTATATTAGCTAATCATCATAATCATAAAATACCGAAGAACTATCACATCAAAATAGTAGAAGCTCAAGCTACATCACGATGGCAGCAAGGAAAAAGACTCTATTGAAGGTCATAATATTGGGCGATTCGGGTGTCGGCAAAACATCCCTCATGAATCGGTATGTCAACAAAAAGTTCTCAACACAATATAAGGCCACCATAGGCGCCGACTTTGTCACTAAGGATGTAGTTGTCGATGATAAATTAGTCACCATGCAAATCTGGGACACTGCGGGGCAGGAGCGTTTCCAATCGCTCGGTGTCGCCTTCTACCGAGGCGCAGACTGTTGTGTCCTTGTCTACGATGTCACAGCACCAACAACATTCAAATCGCTCGACTCCTGGCGAGACGAGTTCTTAATTCAAGCATCGCCCAGAGATCCAGAGAATTTTCCATTCATTGTCATTGGAAACAAAATCGATCAAGAAAACAGAGCTGTGTCAGCTAAACGTGCGCAAGCTTGGTGCTTGAGTAAGAACAATATACCTTATTTCGAAACAAGTGCAAAGGAGGCCGTAAATGTGGAGTCAGCATTCATAACAGTCGCTAGGAATGGTTTGGCACAAGAGTCAGAGGTTGAGTTGTATAGAAACGATTTTCCAGACCAAATCAGATTGAATGACCGCGAACCTACCCACGACTCATGCGCTTGCTGAGCAGGCTACTATTAAGCTACTCTCATGTATCACCACCAATTAAACCATTACTACAAATACTACTACCATCACTCTAATGATTACACTAAATTGAATCAATGAAATATGAATTATGATCATTAAGATTATGAAAAACAATCACTACCACACACGCTCATGATCGTTTCTAAAAGTATCGAGATGGGAATTCGTATGGTTCGTCGTCGTGTTGTCATTGGGCAGAGGATTGGAATATCATAAGATTGGGTGAGATATTTAATTGTATCCGAACACAACAGCAACATCGGAAAACTACTGGCCCAGCTTTATACCAGTGATTTCACGGAGTTTCGCATAGAAATATCTCTCCAAAGTGTTGGCATTCCGGTAATACTCAGTTTCAGGGTTGTTGTATGAACGACAGTTGTTGAAGATCCGCTTCATATCAATAATAAATAGTCTCTTATTTACGTAGTAGCGATTCTTCAGTCTGTCGCTCATGGTCTTCAGGTCCATAGGATACTTGATATGATCGTGATAATCAGGTGCCTCGGCCGTTGAGACAGGCTTTTGGAATGGCCAAGCGGCGCTATGCTGTTTGACTGAGTTCAATATTGTCGACAGGTGCGAGTAAACTGAGTCAGCTGTTTCGGGAATTTCCTCTTTGACTTGCCTAAATGAATCTAGGTTGCCTCTATAACATTCGTTTATGCCGTCAATCTGTTCGACGGGTATTTGTCGATCATAACCATTCTTGAAATAAGTAAGACCTGGATATTGGTGTTTCATTTGAGCTTGCTTCTCGGAGATCAATCGACGTACAATCTCCTTCTGGATGTGTATTACTGAAGTTAGTTGGGTATGAACTATATTTGGGGTTAACTTGCATTCCATGAGTGTTGCACCCTCGTAATCTTTAATATATCCTAAATAATTTTCTCTCTTGAGAGTTATCTCCCTAGAGAAAGCTTGTTTCTTGAAATATCCTATTGCATATTCGTCAGCATACGTCAAAAAGTGGTACACATGATGTCTCACATGATAGTCCTTGAGATGATTCATCAGGTGGGTTCCGTAACCTTTAACTTGTTCATTTGAAGTTATTGCAAGGAAGACAATCTCCGTGAAACCTTGTGTTGGAAACATCCTGAAGCATATTCCACCTATGGGTTTGTTATTCTTAATTAAAGCTAATGTTCTATGTTTGGGATCAAATACTAGTCTTGTTATATACTCTTTGGGCATACGAGGTAGTTGATGGCTGATAACATTCTGTAAGGCATTCAACCAAAGGTAATCATTTCTAGTTATTCGTTTGTTCATTGAGTTACCAATAATATGGAACTCAATTTTTCCAAGTCGCTCCTCAACTCTTGCAGATTCATCGCGTGCTGATGATATCTCAGGAATCAGACCTGTAGGGTCAGAGAACAGGTCTCCGCTCTTGCCTGCCAGTTTCAATCGTTCCTCTTTGATTTCTGTAATTAGGGCGTTCAATTTTGTTTCCTCGATGAGGCATGTATTGAAAAAAGAGGGTATGGGTGGGTCAAATTCTGTGGACCAAATTAGAGAATCATTGTTGTCAACTTCTTGCCTTAGATTATGTAGGAACTCATTCAGCAAGGCTTTCTGTTTATCCGTTTGACACCTCTTTTCGGCAGTTGTTTCCCAATTATTCGTCACAGAAGTGAAGATTTGTTTTAAATACATGCGACCAAATGCTTGAGTTGGGTCCTTGAGGGTGAGGCTTTCAATATAGACTGGGACGTAGCAAAAACATAGCCATCTACTGTAGATAACTTGATAGTCTCGATCGACGGATGAGGATTTAGGTATCTCGAGCATCCAAATATTGATGGCGGTTAGGTATGATTTTGCGAGCTCATGTATAAATCGCCATTCTTCTTCATTTTTATGATTGAAAAAGTGGAGGGAGAAATTTGTTATGGCTTGATGGATGGTGGGGCGTTCGAATGGCGGGCTTCCTAGTTTGAGATCCATAGTTGGATGTGTCATGGTGGTGATTGAGTTTCGCAAATACTTTGATAAGTACTGATAGACGACTTTTGTACCTTCGTGGTCTTCAATACCTGAATTCGTATTGAGTATCTCGGATTCAATCATAAGGTCTAGGAGGCGGTTTAGTTCTACATCGGTAGCTTGCATAAAATTGACCACGTGATCCTCAAATGCGTGATTGCAATCAGACCTGGCACATTGTTCATTAGGGGGAGTTGGTTTCTTGATTGAGTTAGCATTAGAAGAGGTAAGTTGGCTTGCAATTGGCTTAGTGCTACAACCATTGGTATTATTATTGAGTTCGTTGCCATTGCTTGCTCCACGCAACCAACCCTCACATTTACACATATCCAACTTGCAATCAGCAAACTGTGCCAATAGCTCTACCTTGGCCCATCTTTCGAGATTCTTTGGCTCCGATTTCAGTTCATGTATCCATTGAAGTTGGTGCTTCTGGATTCGTTGCATGTGATTGAGGCCCATGTTGTAAAAAAGTTTGGAGTTACAAGTTCTCGGTTGATTTCCAAAAACTTTGCGCGCCGTCAATGATGGTTATGGATCTTCCTGTGCACTAGCGAAGTGCCAATTAATTTGTTGGCTATCACCGTAGCCACCATATAGTTATTGCTTGTTTAATCTCGTGTATTAAATTAATAAAGATTTGTTTCCTAAAAGATGATTAGACAAATTAATTTACAAATTATCGTTATAAAAAGCCGCACAATCACATGTTAGATTTTTCACGGCAACGTTCGTTAATTTCTATGGGCATTTAGCATGGCCAAAGGCATGGCGAATATTGTGCAGTTTATTGTGTGTGTGTTTAGGGTGAACATTGGCCAAAAAGCCCCAGAATTCCCTGTTTTCTGCCCCGCTACTCATAGAGACCCATCTTCTTCAGCAGAAATTGCCTGTTTCTGATTTCTATGCAACTCGAAATTTGCTGACTCCTTGGGGACAGGGAGAGACGTTCCGCATTATCATTGCATTCGAGATTTTCATCATCTCTTATCATTGTTTTGAAACGCGCGGCATGATGCGAACCCTACTCAATATTTATGTCAAGTTAGATTTGTCAAATCGATTATAATTATATTATCTGGACACTCCTCATGTCGAGATTCAGTAACAATACTATCATCAGATAGAATATCATGGAAAGATTTAAAGAGGTCGTACCGCCTCCAAGGCACCCGCCTAAGATCGAACTCGGCCAGTACGAGATTGACACATGGTACTCCTCGCCCTACCCTCAAGAATATGCCATGGTGCCCAAGTTGTTTATTTGTGAATTTTGTCTTTCCTACATGAAAAGTGAGGCAACGATGAAAAGACACAATGTAAGTGCAAGCTAGATATGTTCTCTTACAACCTCGAATTGACATAGAATCCATAGAATCATGCCTAACGAATCAACTTTTCCATTCATGAATCTTATCTAAATCCATCACACTACAGAGCAAATGTCATCATTACTGTCCACCAGCAAATGAAATCTACCGATCGGTTCATAACGTTGACGATGAGCCAATGAAACTCAGCGTTTATGAAGCAGATGGGGGTAAATGCAAATTGTACTGTCAGAATCTGTGTTTACTAGCCAAACTATTCATTGATCATAAAACTTTGTATTATGATGTTGAACCATTTCTATTTTACATATTAACAATCAATGATGACAAAACTGGATCTCGAATTGTAGGATATTTTAGTAAAGAGAAGCATTGTATACAGAAGAACAATGTTAGTTGTATCATGATTTTACCACCGTATCAAAAATATGGATTCGGTAGGTTCTTGATAGACTTTAGTTACCTCTTGTCTAGGGTTGAGCAAGTGCCCGGGACACCGGAGAAGCCTCTTAGTGACTTAGGTAAGATAAGTTACACAAGTTACTGGAAGAACTCCATCATGAAAGTGATAAAAGATAGACATGAAATATCAATCAATGAAATCTCTAAGGAAACATTTATGACAACAACCGATATCATTAGCGCTTTAGAAAGTACCAATATGCTTAAGAAGAAAGACGCCAAAACATATAGTATTTATTTGAGCGAAAAGGATCTGGATAAAATGTTGAACAAGCCTCGCTTATCAGTCCATCCTCAGGATTTGAGATGGACCAAGTATCTTTCACAATATCACAAGGATCCAACATTGGAGGAGGAGGATGCTGAACCTGAGATCATAACAACGACAACAAACCACAAGACGAAACCAAAGGAGAACGGAATAAAGATGGAAATGGATGAAGAAGAACAAGACATTGAAAACCAAATTGAAAACGACAAATACAAGATAAATAATCATGAGAACGGTGTATTTGGAGCGAATGGAAACGGCGCAGTGGACGGCGACGATGATGAAACAGATGCCGACTCGGATGCTACCTCAATCATTTCCATTGTAAAGTATGAATCTTTTATTAAGGTCAACAACAACAACTCACCAAGTCGCCAAGAGCATCCCCAAGTGACATGATATTTGCTCTATTGGTCAAGATCTCTTGTCTCAAATTGATGTTGACCACAAATTTCAATAAAGATCCGATTTGCTCTGGCGAAGGGCCAGATTTTTTATGTAGATTATTGTAGATAGTGTCGACAAAATATCTACAGGCAGCATGAAGGGTTCCGTCTGAATTGTGTCCACTTAGTGTCTTGACATCAAATGTCAGTCTTTCTCTCGTGCTCTCCACGATCTTGACCTCAATCCAATGCTCTCCAAAATCTTCTAGTTCGTTGATGATAATGAGACCCAGCCTCGGAAGAATGCTAATATGGATTGAATGGTCCTCGTCTAATATTAGATCACAGGACATGGACATCTTGACGTATCTTTGTGTTTATTTAATTATCTAAAAGAGATTCGTCAACTTGTTGGATTTGAACCGATTTAAATTAAAGGGACTTGATTTCGGGAGGTTTAAAGTGACAACCTGCAACACAAAATTTGTTTGCTGTGAGAGCCCAAACCGGTGTGTTGTAGAACAGCGCACGTGGTCCACTCGTAGGGCTGGCGAGAAATTTCATCGTCTTAGAGACAAGATTGGTATTGTAATATCCACAAACAATATCTCTCAAATTGACCTGCATTAAGATGATATAGGATTCATTAAGGAGTCAAGATAGAATATTGTCATCAATTTTGCATCTACGAAAAAGAAGAAAGTTTGAGGGAGATTATGAAATACAACGGGAGGCAATAGAGCTAGAGGCAACAATAGTGCAACCTTAAATCATAGTCTAGCTTTGAGTGATGCCAAGAATAACGATAACATTATCAACAGTAGCAAGTGTAACGTAAGCTTGAACAAGAATTACAGCAATCAAACATCAATGAGACAAGAATAAACTATTTTAATATTGAATCATAACAATATCAACATTTGCAATGCAAATATTCCGCGTTCAACAGTCGAATAACAATATTATACAATCAAGTGTAGTGCTGATTTGAGTCCCCAATCTTTTTTGGCAATTGTGTATTTGTAGTCGATCTAATGTTTTCGCAATTCTAATAGAGGCGTAAAATCTAAAACAGGCCGTCGGGACAAACTTTGCATCTGGTGGCCGAAGGTTGAGGGCACCATGTCTGCCATTGAAGCATTGAATTCGTGGTCATGATTATCCAGACCAAGTTGATTATCGTCCATTAGAGCGGATTCATTGACGTCAAGCTGGCCGGCACCGCTAAGACCCCCACTAAAAAGGCCTCCATCGTGATCCCAGCCAACGCTAGGCTCTGCGATTCCATCTGCAACGCCGCCAAATAGAGCAGCCGCTATACCTGCCGTGACGCCGAGCACTAAATAAGGGATTTAGGTAACGAGTGATCAAGGTTAGATGATGATTGGGAGTCTCTTATTTGGTCATCATTGCTAAGTTTGGATTCTAGTCTCGTTTCGTGTTGACGTGCAGTGTCGTGTCTTGTGTGTGTGCAATTTGGTTGACATAACGACAACCACAAGTCGGTCTCCACGACCACTCGCTAGTTAGTTCAGCTTGCTACTCACCTGAGCTCGATTTAGGTTTTTTACTTGGTTTCACATTGGACAACGCCGCTTTATTGTACCGATTGATTGCGTAGCTCGTTGTTAGCCCTCCACCAATTGGGGTTAAACCAAAACCTAATCTTGGCATCGTTGTCGCGTAGGCGTCTGATAGTGTTGGGTGGAGGATAGGGTAATCCGTCGTTGGATTTGCTGCCATGGCGCGACATTTCCTGCCGAGATTGTGAACTCGGTGGTGTTGGTGGTGGTTGTGGTTATAGTTGGATTTGGAGTTTTTTGCCGCTGTAAAGCCTGATGCTGTTGATGCTGTTGCTGTTACCGGCAAATCCAGCCAATCGGACGGATTGCTCGTTGCGATTCCAGTTGTGTCCAATCGGGCGGCTAATGAGGTGGCAGCACTCGTGGCGGCCGCTCCATTCAATTGATGCTGATATGGGCGATGTTGCAATTGGTTCTTCGTAGCCTCGTTGCACCTGCAGCTGGACGACTGGACGATCAGAGTGTTGGCTCGTTCACGGTCAGCGGCAACCTGCTCGTTGTAATACTGTTGCTGTTGCTGCTGATTCAGATGGTTTAGTAAGGCCAAATTTTGACGAAGGACATTTGATGTCATTGTCGTTGTCGCTGGATCCGTTTGGCTCGTGAGGTTTCGCATCGAACTTGAACCACTAATCCACTGCCTACCAGCCGCTACTGTTGCTGTGGTAGCAGTATTAGCAGCTCGACAGTCTTGATCACTACAGCTTCCGCCGTCGCCGAAATACTCGTCCTCTAACTGACCTCTGGGCGAGGAGCATCGGCGACGTAGATGCTGATGTCGGCTCCTCTGTCGATTAGTTCTTGCTAGCTCTTCGTCCTCGTAATCAGCATCCTCTCCTCGCTCACTTCCGGTTGGCGCGTTCTCCTCTCTCCTCTCGTCCTTCTTTACTCCCTCGCGTTCCTCTTCATCGCCGCCGTTATCGTTATCGTCGTCTACCCGACTTGAGTTTGTCCATCGATGCTGCTGCTGTTGGTGTCTAGTCAGGTCGCCGTCGCTGGACATCAGTCGCTTGTTATCGATCCGATAGAATCCCTTGTGGGCCAGTGGCGCAGGTGACGTTTGCATCTGTGACTGCGGCAAGCTGTTCGAGGTTCCTCCGACACTCTGATACTTATTTGTGTTCGTGTAATTTGGCGGCGCAGATTTGCAAGAGCTCAGCGGGTTACTGCTTCCGGTTGCCCGAGATTTTGCATAGCGGAAACTCTGATTGGTCACGCCTCCCGACGACCTTGAGCCCATGCCCTTTAAGGTGATGTAATAAGTCGGCTGAGCTTGGCCAGGCCGCTGGTTGAAGAATTGCTGCTGTTGCTGATTCAACTGGTGGTTGTTGAGAGTGGCTTGAGGCTGACGCCGCTGATATAATGACAAGCTTATAGTCTCGTCGCCAACTCTAACCGAGTCACTCTGGTGCATTAGATCATTTGCATTGAGCTTGTTGTTTAGTTTACTCCCATTCAGTTGCTGCTGTTCTTGTTGTTGTTGCTGCAATGAACGATTCGATTGTTGGTAATTGGTAAACTGCTGCTGCAGTTGATGCATATGCTGTTGGCAGGTGCAAATTATCGGCGGCGAGTCGGCCTCGCAACAGCCGATTCCGTGAACATCCAAGGAGCTTAGTCCATACTTTTGCTCCTCACAATCATGCTCCTGCTCAGCATCCAAATCCAAATCCTCGAGCTCTTTTCTCTTCAAGTAACGAGCAAAGGTGAAAGAGGAAACTGAGACAAGATGAAGGATAAACAGGAGCGAGAAGTAAACGATATCCAGACCCAAGCTGCCGCGTGCAACTCCATTTTCGGTTGCGTAGTGTTGGTGGCTGTGGTGGTAATTGTGCCGCTGCTGCGGCTGCTGATGTTGTTGAATGTGCAAATTGGACGTTGAGGTGTCTGTGGTGGTTGTTGTTTTATTCTGGATGGTCATTTGATTGCTCGTTGCGGTAGTTGAATTAGACGGGCCGAAGGGGAAGGTGGAACTCGCAGTAGATGTTCCACTCAGGGTATCGGGCAAACCGAAGACCATGAGCGAAGCAAACATCATGCAAGAGACACCTACAGCACAAAAGGGCGACAAGCAGTGTATGGGTTAGTTCTATTTCAACTATAGACACCTTGCCAATTTCCTTGGAAGATCAGGAGCAGCTAGGTTGAGAGACCCTCTTTTGGCAAGCTAGCGACTATACTGTAGCCAGCCAGCCACCAAATGGAACCGAAACTTACCGTACACATTGAGCGCGTGATGCGATGAGTAGTTGAGCGCACATAAGCCCAAGCAGGCGACAATGAGCGAGGCGAAGCCGGCGACTATTGCGATCTCAGGTAATAGACCAAATTGCTTAAGTCTGTTTATTTGTTTTTATTTTTCCAGTTAGATTTAGAGAGAAAGAGGGTGAAATTTCTCTCAGGGGTTTTGTGTGTGAGTTGTTGAATTTTTACCAGGATCGGCGATGATATTTGAGGAATTGGAAGATTTGAAGAGTTAGTTTGGTTGCTGTCACTCCTCATAGTAAGGGAAAGAGAAATGAATTGATTGATTTATGTATTGAACTGGACACCAGGTAGACTCGAGTCTTAGTTGATTGCTCACTTGAATCCACTGGCCCAAGTTCGTCTTTCATGATCTAGGATTATGACTAGAGCATCGGCAGAAGACTAAAATATCAGGTAAAAAGAGAGCATCCTTATTGTGCGATGATTTTGCGAGTCAGTGAAGCAGAAACCCGCGGACTACCATTCTTAGAAGCATTCGATTTCATTGGTATTTGGTGAGTAGGTATTGAGTTTACATTGATGTCGAGTGTCGACTCGACGTCGTTGGACAAGAGAGCTTAGCTAGTTGTTATGATTCAGTTGGAACTGGACAGTATGCCAGAGATTTGCTGCTGCGCCAGACCAAAGGGCATCCGGCTCCACCAGCGACCATTCAGTGGGACAATTTGTTTGTATATATATATATATACAAACATATATATACAACAAATATATATATATATATACATGAACCCCCCAAATACCGGCAGCCAGCTGAAAATGGTGTCACAGGGTCACGAGAAGATAGAGAACCGTGAAGCAACTACATTGGCAAGCCAGATAAACATCACGCTCGAGTGGTCGACTGTTTGCATTGGGACTCACCGAATCGAGTCCACTGGGCCCGGTCCAATTCCCTCCTTATTAGCACTTTTGTGTTGTCATCTATGACGAGCAGCTCAATCGATCGGTTTACTCTTGCCGATAGATTAGGCTTCGAGTTTGCGCCAATGCGATGGCCATGGGCGAGGAGAAACCGGAGAGTTTGTGTCCAACAGCGGGAATGCATCCCGGTGATCGATTGGCGGGACGCTAATGAGACGATAGCGACGACGACGGACTCGCCTCTATAGTTAAATAGATGGATAGATAGATAGAATTCAACCGCAAACTTTGCTCTGAAATCGATCGGTTGGGTCATGAGCTAATTTTTGCCTTGAATTTGAGCTGCTTGTTGGTCGTGGGGCCAACTGATAGCAGAGCTATCAAATTTTTCCCAACATCGAATAAATCTGGGTGATGAGAACAAGCAACAGAGATAGGGAGACAAGCGGAACCGGAAGCGGATAATGAGCTGATTGTTCGTTTGTTCGAATCGCTAACTCGATGACCTTTCAATTGAGCTGGTGAAAAATTTCCACTCACTTGCACCAAACCATCTAGTCAGTGGCAAGCTAAAATTGGCAAGCTTCGATTGGCCCCTCCATCGAGCCAACTAAGAGACGACTTTGGCCAATAGCCGCCCCAATAGCTCGAGGGCGATTTGCCTCCAGTGAACCAACCAACCACTCGATAGTTGGCAATGCTACTTTTCAACTCTCAGTCTCTCATTCCCACGTGGTGCCAATGGCAGCGGTAATCTCGTTGCATACTTAGCCTCAAACAATTCCCTCTTTGCTCTCGGAGCCTTTGCTGCTCGAAATGTTTGTTTCCTCGTATTTCTATTTCTATCCAACGTTTGGGGGCAACTTTCTAGCCGACTGGAAAATCGACAAAAATGATGATGCGGCAGCTAGGCGAAAGTAGAACACTGGGCCAAGCGGAAAGCTTTGTTCAAGTTAAACCGCAAAAAGTAATGATTGTTGCTGCTGTCGGTTTCAAGGCTCGAGGCTGCAAACACGAACCCTAGACTAAACATTGAACACCGGAATCAACGTCTAAGCAAACTCACGCTCACGAGCGACAAACTCTCGCCTCGCGTCGCCCGAAACGACAAGCTGGCGCCACTAGTCAAGTAGATGAGAGCCGAGCTGAGCTGAGCTGAGCTGAGCTGAGCTGAGCTGTGATGTGATGTGATTCATAGTAATGGATTTTGGATCCATTGCTTGACCTTTGGAGCGATTACGTCACACTGTTCGCTTCCATTGAACGAGATTTGCCAGTGTAAACTTAGGCCACTTACTTAAACTAAAGTTGGTCTTGAAGATGGTAGCTATACGACGGACGCGATGAGAATCAGGACATCGAGTTCAAGACCTCAGTTTGAATTGATCGATTCAAATAAAATTCCAATCCTTTCCGTATATTTGACTAGACAAGCAGCTAAGAGGAAACATAATACTGCTGGCCGAATGGCAAGCCAGCAAGCTGGATGGATAGATAGCGCGCGACCGGAAGAAAAACACGTGCCAGCTCACCGGCCGTTGCGAGCTGGCTGGTTGTGTTAGACCATCGGCAGATTGCGGCGAACAATTGTGGATGAAACCAAAGCCTCAGAGACACCAGACCTCCGAATTTGAATACCTAATGGTAATCGAACGGCGGGAAAAAGTTCGAAGGCCAAGCGTCTGGCTCGCCGTGTCCACCGGAAGTAGGCGGTTTGCTCTTTTTCCCTCTCCCTTTCTCCCCCTTTCTCTCTTTTGCGCATTTCCCCCCGATAGTGATCTACCAGCTGTCGATGGTCTCTGGTTGAAATTGTAAGTGCACCACCACGCGAGTAGTTGAGATGGGATCGCAACTCTAGCCTGGAGTTGCGATCCTCTCCGAGAGCGAGTCAAATTGGGTTCGTCTGGCGCCACTAATTGAAGCAGCAACGCTATTGCTGCTAGCGAGTTATCAATTAAGTGGCGCAAACTGGCACTTCTCTCGAACGACGAAACGGACCCTTTGGTTGGATGCATGAGTGACAAGGGGTTTTGTTCGGTTAGTTGATTAAACCAACTCATAGATAAAAAGGACATAAAGTTGCCCAGCAAGCTGGCGGCAGCAAGTGGATTTGGACGGCGCTATATCAACACGACTGGCATAAGAATTTGTGTTGTGTGATCGACAGATTGCTTGTCTGTTATCTGATCGCTTACTCGCCAACTCTTTGGCTCGTTGCTGTTTTGGTCACTCGTACAATCGGCCAGTAGATCAAACAAATAGATAACTCTCATTTGAACTAGTCTTTGCCTCCACTTCCGTTTTGTCTTTTCTTTTTTAATTCTTTTTGCCTGCTCTTATCGCGGAAGGGTCGAGTCATACTGCCGGCCAACAGAATACAACGATCAGTCCGTCAGACTTGGCGCCTCAAAATGATAGACGCCACAACTTTTTTTGAGGTTAACACTTAACACCGACCACTTGCCGAGTGGATGACGTATTCCTTATTTGGGTTTACACTTTGCCTTGCCTTTTGTTGCTCCAGTAAGACCACTTCGTTAGCTTTTGCCTCTCAAACTTCTCTTGAGGCGGAAACAAGATTTGGTCTGCAACTCGAGAAGGGCGCAACCCGAGAAAAAAAAGCGAAGCTTATTTGGCATTCCTCCCTCTCGTTTGGGTTTCCGCCGTCAGTTCAGTTGAATGAACCCAGGACAAGGGCCACTATGGATGGGAATAAAATTGCTGAGCTCGACTAGTTCGCAGTCGACATCACAGTGGACTAGCCAACTGGCATTTTGGGTTTGTTCAAGTTAATAATAGTAACTGGAGAGTTCCCTTGGCCGCTCGAGGCTCGCATGATGCCAGTCGCATCTCGTCCCCCTTCTCATAATCGAGTTCAGTGCAGTGTAGTGTAGTGCCAAATTACCGGCTTCCACATAGAGATGGGCAGTCAGAGCTCTGCCCATCTTTGTGTACGAATTCCAACGCCCTCGCTCGCTACTCAATCGCCGCGACCTAGCGGCTCGTGAGTGTCCAGCTGGCTGAGTTTAGGCAAATGGCAAGCTATCGAACAAGCAGGCAAGAAGAGTTGGTGCTCGAGTGAGCGACCGGCAATCCGGTTGGTGTTAGTGGCGGTCATGCGAATAGTGGCGGCAACGGTAGTCGTGACGGCGCAGTAGCGGTGGCAAACAGATCGGAATAGATGATGCAAATAGACAGACGGACGGACGGACGGATGGACGGCAATGTGAGACACGTCGTCCACTCGCCTGATCAAGCAAAATTTGAGCGCCGAGGTGCATTAGCGTTCCAACTCTTGCCCACTAGACTAGACTTGCTGCGCTAGCAGCATTCGGTAAAATCGACCGACTAGTATACTACTAGAATAACGGACTAGCATTGCAACTCAATCACCTGGCGCCGCTCCGACTTTTGGGTGCCATTTACCTGGTAAAAGAGCAGTGGGACAGGGAAGCAGTGAAGCTAGCTAGCTAGCTGGCCATAGAGTAAGTCAGGCAGCAAGTCAGCTAGGTAAGCGAGCAAGCGGGCGGACAGCCAATCTAATGGCTTGCTTGGGGCCTTTAGTTGTTTTGTTCTTGATCCGTCGAGTTTGTCATCTTTGCTGCTCCTCCTCCCTCTGCTGCCACCACAACTGGATGCAAAGCAAGCAAATTTGTCGCTTCCGAGAGCAGCATCTTTACCATCTCTTTTTAGGGTCCCGCTTGCAAATCATTCCGTTAGTGTCACATTGGCGACGACAAGTTTTGGCAACCATATTGCAACGCTGTAATCTGAGATAGTCAGCCGCACGGCTACTATGACAGCCACCGAAAGCGGGGAAGGAAAAATTTGGTGACAAGCAAGAGAGAGAGGGAGAGGTGGAAGTGGGGATGAATGAGTAAGGGAGGGGAAAATAGGGAGAAAACATTGGCTGAGGTGGATCCAGTGGAGCGCGGAATGTATGCTAGTTCCCCCCACTAAAAGGATCATGTGGATGTGATGTAATGTAATGTATGGGATAGCTGGCTTGTCATTTTCTTTATGCAATTTGTAGCGCAAGAAAAAATAACTCGCCATATTTGATTCTTCCATCGTGGGTGTTGTATTGTTGTTGTGTGAAATGTTGTTACTAGTAATATGCTGATAAAACGGAAAAACTACGTGATCGAACGCAAACGCAAACTATGATATACAAGTCTCAATCGTCATAACAGACAGGTAGAGGCGACAATGTCTGCCACCATAATGAGCTCTGATTTGTCGTAACTGTTGTCGAATCTAACATTCAAGCAAAATCATTCTTCCTCACTCTATAAAAGTCGAAAAATGGAGCATTGAAAAAACTGGGGCCCCTTGTTGTTCTGCTAAAAGTAAACCACTTACCTGACTGGAATAGCGTAGCCCAACCAGGTGACCAAACCGCCAATGACTAATGTGAAAAAGTTGACGCTGACCAGCGTCCAAAGTATCGCAGATATCAACCTCGGGGGCATCATCACTAGACGATTGGCCATCACAGGCCTGGATGGCGGCGCTTTTGTCCGGAAGCCTTTGGTAAATTTCGCTTGACTCTTTGTAAAGTCGATCGGCGATTGGGTTTATAATTTATTTGGTCGTTGTTCGTTGGGTTTGCAGCTTGAGTTTTTCTTTTTCGCGTGGTGCCTCTTCCTCTGATATGATACTTGAAGTTTTCAAGTTCAAACTCAAACTCATACCTTTTGGTCAGTTAGTTAATTAATGTTTTTACTCTATTCAAGTTTTCCTTTGGCCTCTATCCTCGTCGTTGGCGATTGGTTGGTTAAAATATGCAACAACTAAAAACAGAGAAGCCTCTCAGGCGGAAGAGCCGCTTAATTGATCCGCTCGCCGCAAGGCTCAAGTCGATTTTTCAGATTAACGCGCTGCTCATATGAGTAGAAATTTGATCGTTTAGTGTTTTGCGTGCTTTTGTTGTTCGTAAACTGTATCACTGCAAACCAGAATGCTGTCACAACCTCGAATATCTCTCACGTGCTTTCCCCAATCCTATCCTATTCTACCCTTTTCTCTCTTATTTTCTCGGCCTCTCTCGGCCAACTCGTTGTTCTAATGGTTTAACAGCGAATGTGTCAAGTGGCAAATGCGTCAGCAAAAGCAAGCAACTCTCCATACTGAAGTGAGTACCCTGAATGCCGAGGCTCGCCAGCTAAAGGGGCAAAGTAGTGGTAGCAGAAGCAGTAGCGAGCACCAGCTTAGCGGATCAGACGGTCAATTTGGTTGCTAGCTAGTTGGATGCCTAGTCGGCTGGCTGAGTTTGAGAGCTCAGCTGACTGGTTTTTAGGTGGATCATTGATATTGCGCACTAGACGGCCACCGAGGGGTTGCGGTGCCTAGCGACCCGACGAATCATGCGCACCCTTGCTCACTGGCCAAGTTGATCGTTGTCCACTCAATGCAAGTCCTTGGCCACGAGCTCGCGTCTTGGTGTAGCGCGACAACCACTATCGTGATGATGATGAGACTGTTGACTGACGAGACTTGGAGCGCCACCTAGAGATGGGCGGGCAACAATGATATGTTATGCTACTTATTTGGTAGTTTGAGAAAAACTAAACAAGTGTCACCTAGTCACGCAGACTCTGCAAAGACCAGCGCGCGCGTTTAACTTGAGCCAGCAAGCGAGCGAGCGAGCGAGCGAATGAGCAATCTTTTTCGAGACGCTTCGCTGTGAATCCTTCAGTGAGAACCAGCGCGTTAATTTATGCAATGATCGCATTACCAGCGCGTCAAGATTTCTCGAAAAAATCTTTATAGAGTTGGCTGTTCGCCTCGCAAGTTGCGAGTCGCAACAATAGGAGATTGCCTCTGTTTCGTTGCCAGCGACTGGTCATGTGCCCTTCAGCTCCTCGTCTAACAGTGGAAGCCGCCGCCGTCACCGGCGCAAAGTGGCAATAGCAACATGTTGCGATTGCCTCAATCCCATCTTTTAGTATGCCCGCCGCCACCAACAGTCGGTTGAGTATTGGGTAATTTTCAGATTTAGTTGAAATAAAAATTGGCTCAATATCCTCCACTCCTTTTTGAGGCTCAAGTTCAGAAAAATCATCACAACTGTCCTCTATTATTACCACATCCTGACCTACGGCCAACTTGTAAAACCAAAACAACCACCTGTAAATAAAACTTAAACCCAACCTGGTGAGACCTAACGAGAGGAGAACAGTTAGAACGTTGATATTTTCTTCTAATTCAGTCCTAGAACATTGTATCATCATCATTATAAGTAAATAGAACACTCAAAGTAATACTAGTGATAATTATAATCATGTCGCTAAACTCAACCCAATCGCCAAATGATGATGATTGTAGAAACTCAAGTAACAAAACGCAAGTCTCCGATAATTTGTCAATATTTTGCCGCGAAGTGAGAAACTTGCTCAGATCAAAGCCCAATTGCATGATACCATTCTCAAAATTTGTTCCGGCTTACCACAACCACTATGGGCGCCAGTGTTGCGTTTACCAATTTGGCTACACAAAACTCATCGAGCTACTTGAATCCATACCTCATGTTGTTCAAATTATCGGCGATGGAACAACAAACAATCGCTATATAACGCTGACACATCGCGAGCAAATAAAACGGTTTGCAAGCGATCTCATTAAGGTTGTTAAATCTCAACCTGGCAAAAAGTTGAAGCTAAGTCAATTTGCTCGAGCCTACGAGCAAGTATTAGGTAGGACATTCAGAATTGAAGATTATGGAACAAATAATATAAACGTTTTGTTGGCTGAAATTTGGGAAGGAACCATCAATATAATACCAATCAAGCGTGAAAATTGCGATGCTCATATTCTTGAGCCATTGTTTGTTCAGCTAGCAAACAACAAGAATCAATCTATTGAATCACAATCGCCAATATCAAGTGGATGCAGTGGAAACTCCTTGATGAATCCGGTTATTAACCAACTTGTTGCTTCTCATGATCTCGCCAACTTGAAGCCATACATCACGGAATCGCATCCAGATGCTTGGTTTGAGATACCTAAGCGTGAGAGAAGTGATAAAGAGGTTAAGCGGACAAAGTATTTCATCTGGGACGTCATAGAGTTACTCTCAAAGATGTCTCCCGATTACTCTGTTCCATTCAGCAAGTTCATTCCCTCCTATCACTACTACTTCAATCGTCAGTGTAAAGTATCGATCTTTGGCTTCTCGAAGCTCATTGATCTGTTCGAATCCATTTCGCCTGAAGTGGTGGAGATCATTGACCAAGGGCCAGGTGAGGAGAAGATAATCAAGTTGGCTGATAAGCACATAACAACAGGTCGCAATAGGTACAAGCAGTCCACAGCAATAGATAGTGGACCAACTGAAGAGGAACTCTTGGAGCTAGAGGAGGAGCTAGAGGCCTACGAGCTCCAGTGTCTGCAAAGTAAGCGTAGCGCTCGTATGGCTGCCATGTTGTGCACTTGAACATCATATACTCTACGTTAGGAATCATTATTACTATCACCAGAGAAGCCAATTAATCTGTTTGAAAGAGAGGGAGAGAGTCTATATCCAATCTTTATTTAGAATGTATTAGAAAATTAGAATTTAAATGATCGCCTCGTGCTCGCCCAAAGAGAAAGAGAGATTGTAAGAAAGGAATTAAGCGAAATGGAATGCCTCATTAAAAAACATAGACTTAGATAGATAATTATAATTGCAGCAAATATGGCGCTTAGATTTGATTGTGCTTAGGTTGTACCTGCAAATTAATTGCACCTTAAACCGCAGTGTGTCCGATTTCCGCCCATCTAACTCCCGAACTCTGATCCGCTTACAGAAAGAGATCTGCGTTCTCTTTCTGGCCAATTTGATCCTATCAGGTTAGGGGGTCGAATTAGGTTACGAAACATAAAGTTTAGTTGAGTATCGAGGCAAATTGTGGTAAAACTAGAGACTCGCATCATGCAGCGCCAATCCCATACAGATAAACTCTCTATATTGCATGGTAGGTAGATGGTTAGCTGTCATTGTTACATCATTGTGTCGTCAATATTCTGAGAAATACGCCCTATTTAAAGTGTAGATTAGATAGGATGAAATTTGGCTCCACTCGTGTGAGATCTAGAACTTTTGGTGTTGGTGGGCCAAAAGCTACTGGCCTAATGTTGGTAAGTTGAATGACCTAGTCGACCACTAACCAACACTTGTATTAGGCTTTCGGCCTTTAATCTCTACTACGTAGCTACCCGCCTATCAAGCGAGCCGTCGGCCAGTGCGTCATCGTTTTCCATCTCAGCCAACTGGACACGATCGGCGGAGGGCCGAAAAATTTGAATGCGAAATTACGCACTATACAGTGTCAGCTGTTGCCAGGTTACCAGGTGAGTATCTTTTGGTGGACAACTGATAGATAGAGAGTCAGGAGGAAGCATGTTGCCAATGCGCCGCGAGCCAAAGGGGGCGGCGGTTGTTGCGCTAATATTATCGCACGATGGATTCGTCCATCGTGCGTTTGCATTGAAGTTACCTGCCAACTTCCGCCCCGACGAATAGACTGGCGCTGGTGGTTGCTTTTGTTGTTGATGAGTTTCAAAACTCTGCTCACTTTACCTGAGTAGCAAAAGTTGAATTGTAGCTCTCGTCACTAGGACGTCGTTGTCGTAGTTGGTTTGTGTTAGTGTATGTTTTTATTTTCTACTCCCAAGCGTTGCTAGCGAAAGAAACACAGAGCTAGAAAGTGACCATTCAACGGACATACAAAGCGGCAAAAAATTTACCTGGCCACCAGGTGGTTGATGTGCGAGTGCGCGCGTGTTTACTTATTATTTGCGTGCACCAAGCTACAGTGGAGAGTTAGAGTTGTTCAATCATCGTCATCACACGACGAAAGGGTCGTTGTCATAATCAGAGTTGTTCAATCTCGACAGCGCTCCGCTTTGCAACCCTCACCGCCCCTCCATCTCAGCAGGGCCGAGCGACGATATGTTCGTCACCAAGTCCACTAGAGCATCCATACAGCCGCCAGCCTAATCCCGTTCTGGCGCCTATCAATCGTAGTCCTAGTCGTCGACACAATACTCCAACTCTTCGATCCATCACAACCATCAGCAAGTCTACAGCTACAAACTAAAACTCTTGTCACCAAATACACAACTTGTCGGTCGCTGATGTCTACCGGCCGCCGTCGTCGTCGATGTTGAGAGGTGTTAGTGTTCATTCTATTCTCAACGAGTGCAGGTGCATATGCAAATAAAAGTACCACGACCACAGTTTACGTCCACCAAAAGAGAACGAAAGAGTCAAATACATAAAGTTCGAAGTCAACTTGAAGCTGAAAGAAAAACTCTAACCAGAAGTTTCGAGCAGAAAAAACAAGAGCGCAACAAGAATCAAAATGGTCGAGTGTTACGGTAAAGGAATCAAGTACTCGCTCCTATTGGCCAACTCAATCATCTTTGTAAGTTTGACTGCCTCCTTTATTAGCCAATTGAAGTTTCATTTCGTCTACGATCTAGAGAGAAAGTTGATTCAACTACCTGTTACTAACCCGCTCACCCAATAACCTGATAAAAAGCTGAGTGGAGCTATCGTCTTAGCGCTAGGAATATGGACAGTGACCGATCGTTCGCTTATGGAGCGACTGCTTGGGGTGAATCTGTACATAGTTTTCGCAGTTTTACTCATAATCACAGGTACCATTGTGGCATTCATAGCTATCTTAGGAAGTTTAGGTGCCTATAAGGAGATCAAGAGCATGCTTAAGACTTACTTTGTAATTTTACTGGCTCTACTAGCTATCATTTGCACGACTGCCTCAATGTGTTTCATATTCAGAGTTGAACTCGACGATCGCCTGCACCGAGAAATGCACAGTAGCATGAAATCATATGGCAACGACTCACAAGTAACCGAAGCTTGGGATTCAATCCAAATAAACTTTGCCTGTTGCGGTGTCTCCTTGAAGGGAATAAAGGGTTATGAGTCGTGGCGTAAGGAGTCGGCACGCTTCAATGGCACCGAGGGTCCCACAGTTCCGGTCAGTTGTTGTCGGAGTCGCGAGGACGATCTAATCAAGCAGGCCTGTCAAAGTAGACAGCCCAAGAAGGAGGACACTTATTTCGATGTGAGTATCACGGATAAATCAAATATCTACGATTTTCAGGAAAATCATAATCATTAACACAAACCTCTCTTGCCTTTCCGATATAGGGCTGCTACGATAAGATGAAGCGCGTTATCAAGAGCCACGCTTGGGCTATCGGATCAGCTGCAGTCTTTGCAATGTTGATAATTGCATTTGGTCTGGTTTTGTCAGGCACCTTGTACCTGATTATTGGTAGGACTGGTCGTGGCACTAGCGAGAAGTTGAGCGATATAAGCGGAATGGCCTCAGACTAAACCCACCTCTTTAAACAAACCACTCAGCCTTATCGGCATCATATGAAATTCAAAATAACGCGTCTATTCTACTGCAATCATAAACAGAGTAGCGCGTTATTTTTTGCAACACCACAGCACAACAAACACGCGGTGAAATGCACCACAGCAATTCGTTGTGAATTGGGCCGCGAATGCCAGAAAAGAAAGTTTTGGCCCCCAAGTTTACATAAACTCACCATATAATATTGATTTTATGAAATAAATCTTGATAGTATCATATATATATTGTAATATCAAATCACCATGGCTGGTCAGAATACCTTCGATATTGGAAAATTGAACGCAAGTCTACAGAATCTCAAGGAACAGCTGAAGAACCTGATGGCAGTTTCAGCTGACCTCATCGATAAAAATAGTCAAATTGATAGTGGACTGAGGAGTGATCCAATTCCAACAAATCATCCAAGATTCGAGCTACTCCTCGAAGACTTCCTGGGCTCGTGTAATACAACTGAGCTCAATCTGAGGACTGTTCAGGAGTGCCTTCAACTGAGCAAGGCTAGCATACAGAATTTGCCTATGAAAGTAGATAACACAAAATCAGATAACCTCGACTCACCTCGGATAGAGCCCATTGAACCAGGTAGCAATGTTAGTTATAATCAATACTTGACAACAATAAGATATCAAGTGGACACAGCTAGAGCCATAAAAGGTATCCTTGAGGATTTTGTCAATCAACAGAATTGAAGAGCAATAACTGAAAGGAAGACTTGCAAAGAGAGATAAACACGAATGTCGCTTACAAGTTACTTGTTAGATTGGTTGCTAAGAATTGCTTTACTCCATCGGTAACATTGAAGATGAAAAGACATCTCACAAATTTAAATAACATTTGGGTTCTTGCTGGCCAACTGCTTCAGATTCAGGATGCAGTTATCTAATACCTCGTTCTCCTGCTTTGGCCCGATCGACGAAACAGCATTTGAGATAACCCAGTTGACCATATTCTTGTGTTGGATTTGACGAGTCGAGTCGGCTACCGAGACCAGATAGTTCAATTTTCTTTTTGTCTCCTCGTAGACTGTCTTCACTCGGCTTCTATATTCAGTTTCCAATTGAACTGCAACATCCGTTTTCCTAGCCTCATAAATATCCTTGATAATCTCCTCACCCTTGGAAGTGTTCCTGGCATAACTGTTCTTTAAGTCGGTTAATAGCTTGATATGCCCCTCTTGCCAGTTGCGCCAGCCGTCCTCAGTATTCTTTATCTCGTTATCAAACCACTTAGAAAGTTTGGGTCCGAACTTGGTAACGGCATAAGTGGTGATGATAACAGTACTAATAGCTGTTAGAAATTCGTGCTCAAACACAATCCATTCCTTAGATAACAAGAAACTACCAAAACCGAGACCGAAAGCGTAGGGACCAGTGGCACCTGTTTTGGGGTAGAAGAACTGGAACCAGGTCTCTGGTATCATATGAAATCGAGTTGCTGGAGGCTCTCTAGGAGATTGGATCCTTGGGAAATTGACTGTGTCCCTCTCAGGTGCCTTGTCATCGTGAATGGTTGGCATATTCTTGCCAAACTCAACTCTCAACTCCCGTTGCATGATTTCTGGTGTCATCTTGGTAGTGAGCTCATAATCAGGTATTGGATCGCCAAGAGTTGGAGCGCCTGTTGGGTATTCCTTTTGTAAGAGCAATCTGAAATCTGGCTTGTTCATATTGGGCAAGTGGAGGTCGTGAAGAGTTTGATCGGGTATTGAGGCCAATAGAGCCGACGATTCGTCCTTCTTGGTCTCCACAAGCTGTTTGTGGTGTTCGCCCGAAGCGATCTTGTTACGCAACTCCTTCGAGGAGTCAATATCATGCAAGTTTACATCCACCTCGGGAGAAAACTTGAAATCATATTGGGCGAGCTTGTTTTCATCCTCTACGCGATAAACTCGCTTTAGACGGACCATCTCCTCGTCCAGTGCCTTCTGATGGGCGCTATCCAAACCCTTGTTGCTATTCTTGAATTCACGAATCTTTTCCACGAATAGCTTCTGCACTGGTTCGGTTGCTGTAGAGGCCGAGGCCATTTGCCTATGATGAATCATGGCCGATCGGGCCACCTTTGGCGCAAAGCGCGACAGTGACGACATGGTCCAGGTCGTAATTGTTCAGGTATCTAGCTCGTCCAGATAATAAGCACGAGTTGATATAAATAGATGTATACAGAGTATATCAATATAATGGTACTAGAATTTTTATAAACAAAGATGACCTGAGCAGCTATGGTACAAAGATCCAGCTCGTGTCCCCTCTCATTGGATGCAAGGTTAAATTTTCGCTGCAGCAGCGCGTAGACTTCGCGAAGCTTGCATAGAGTTTGCGCAGTGAAAGTTGGCGCGCAGATTTAAAAAAATAATTCGTATACAACTCGCTAGTCGCCCTGTTGACTTGTTTGATTCGATGATAACGATAATGTATTTATTATGATTATATTGAAACTAACTAACTGACAGCAACTAATTTATGATGCAGTTATAAAATGACTATAATACATTTAGAAGGGTATAGTTGACTCTAGTTGTAGCTGATAGTTTCAGATGAACTCGGACACTGAGACAATTCTAACCTTTACAAGATCAAAACGGAGCTTCTGCGTCCCTAGCTCTCAGTATCAATCTAGCTTGACAACAAACAAAGTCTTCCACTTTTCACAACCTTTCTGAGTAGATCTATTTGGATTTCCGACTAAAGTCTGAATCAAACTCCACTAATTGTTTGTTTGTTTTGATATTGCACGTGTTGCCCGCTGTATAGTGTGTAAAGTTTGTTGTATCACCAAACTATTTGCTAGCCTGCTGCTTTCCCGCTCTTGCCACCTGAATGCGACCCAAACATAGTGATTGCATTTGAAGTAAACTCTCCTCCAATTTGCTGGCAAATTTCGATGAGCTCGTCAGTGGACAATCGTGAAAGGAGCTTACGCAAAAGATAATTCGATCCACGCACGGATTATAAGAGCAACCATATCCATCCGGTACGACGGCGCCATAACCAACGGTGATACCTGATTCATTAGGTAATTGCGACGTGGATAGGCGAAAGTTTAAATACTCCCCATAGGATTGGTCGGTGAATAGTTCAGGTAAATCGTCGGCACCATATCGAATCTTGGCCAACTCCTTCAGTGCCAACAGGTGATTGTCTGGCCCGTGGCCCACGATTGTGTAGCGCAATATCTCCACTTGCTTGGTGATTGCCTTGATAAAGGCCACTTCTGCATCCGCATACTTGGACTTGCCTTCAGTCTTACCGGTTGAAGAAGCATTTTGCTCACAAGTTAACATTGACTGAATCCATTGATAGGTTTCACAGGTGTTTGCTCGAATGTTGTCCACCCGCCCCAACCGGAACTGGCGCAACGAAGCGCTCTCGTAGGTGCTCACGAGTTGCCCGTGCAATTTGTAGAAGGTAAACTGTAGAGCCAATTGAACAAAAGCGTCCGGCGAAAGATTTTGATTCTTGACAAATGAGCATCCAAAATGTTTAAACTCAAAGATAACCAAGGAAAAGTTTTCTATCAAACGATTTACCTTTTGCTCGGCCATCTTGATTGACTCCATTAATTCATCGTCTAAACTCCACTTAAGCGGAGTAATTTTATCGCTTTCCTCTAGAAGGGTTGTCGGCGATTTGGGTTCCACGTAACCGGGTGAGGTGATTGACTTCGCAGTCAATTGTTGGTAGTTAAACTTTTGCTGCTGACCATGTTGAGCGTTTTGAATTGGATTTGTGCGTATAAAATGAAGAAACTCCTCGAGAAATCTCAGAACAGTTATACCCTCTGAAGCTGAGTGCTCAATATTGATGCCACAAACCCCATCCCTTCCGACAATGATTTGCAAAAACTTATCAAACCACCTGTTTGCTGTGAACTTGCTTGAGCCGGCGCCTGTTAAAATTACCGTCGCAGCCTCCTCGTCATTGAGTTCGTTAGATGATTTATTGCAACTAGAATCTTGCTCTTGATCCTCACCAATGGTTTTCTGCGAAACCAAAGAGTCGAGACACATGACAAATAGGCAGTCCTCAATCAGTCGCAGTGACTCGGCGTTGGAAGTGGGCGAGCAAGAGCCACAACTTGCTAGATTAGTCTGACTACCGGCCCGCGATTGTTGTTGACCACAGTGATTGAGTTTCTTGTGCAACTTGGCCCAGATTTTGCGATTCTCTGTGGTAAATAATCCAACCTTAGGTATGATTGTCGTGGATTTGGGTGATTGATTGTTTTCGTTGGACTGTTGCTGCTGTCCATTTGGGCCAGTTTCGCGACGTGCGTTTTCTCTCGAGCTCCGGTAGATTCTTAGCAATTGCTCAAAGATACTAGACTCGTTGAGCTGGGAGCTCGCGTCTTCTCGGTATGGATTGTCCAGCGGATCCTGGCCCAAGCGTAGGATATAAAATTGATTGCAACTCGCCACAACAATATGATTGGATCGCCGACTTTGAGGCAATAATCGATCCATGTCCTCGTGTGGCATTCTGTATGAATGGAAAAAGTTTTTATAAGTCTCCATACAAAGCGGTTTTCCCTTTCCATGGCCCGAGCCAAAGTCTTGCTCGATAGTTTGTCTGTTTTTATATAAATTTAAATTTGTAGCGGTAAATTGTGATTAGTTTTTAGATAATTGTTAAGCGAGGAGTTTAAACTCTACTCGAACACTACTTACTGGTCGATCCTGAACTTGAAGTCGACGGAGAATTGAATAATTCGCGTTGCAAACATGAGCATCTCAATGGAGGTGTTGAATTTCTGGCGCGGAAAGAGGAAAAATGGATTCGAATTTACAGGCAGCGGCAGTGGGTTGGAGAGGTACATGTCCTGGAGCCAGTACTCGGTGGCCTTTGGTGATGTGGATTGATTTTGTGTGTTTTGAATGGGGTGGAAAATTTTTCAGTTAGTTAGTGGACGGATCTATAAGGAGTAGCGAGCAGTCTTGGCAGCGAGCGGCAGATGCAGCGGTAGCAACGACGCATATAGGCGGCGGCTAGCTTGCCAGCCGCCGCCGCATAAGAGTAGCATTATTCATCACACAGAACGAATAGTATTTTTTTTCGAATCAGTCCCAGAACTAAATTAACAGGTCATTAATGCTAACAAGTGGCCAAAGCTAACCTGGCCGAGCCACTGAATTGACAAAGTGGACAACAATCGGCGAGAGTTAGTTCAACGTAAGCGAGCGGGCCATTCAAGAGAGGCGCCAAGAGGCGTTTTTTGGATGGCAAAGCGAAGCTAACGATTAGCTGAGATTTGATTGCTCGAATGGTGGCGGCGGCGTCACGTGGCAGTAGCACTTAGGCAATCGACCAGCAGCATCCAGCGACTGCTCATCGGGCCACGACATTGGCGCATGGCCATTCAGATGAACTCACACTCCCCTAATGGCAGGCAACACAACTTCTACTGCTTCCCGGCGACACTAGGAATCTTCAAACTCTTCGAGTTCCATTTTGTCCAAGACTGAGCCACTGGGCGATTTGTATTCATGGCAGTGGCTTGTGCTTTCAATCCAGTTCAGTTTAGCAAATTGGTGAGCAGGGAAAGCGGAAACGACTATTGAATTAACTACTAGAGGCGCACAAATCTAGGGAACCATTGGTTGAGTCGGTTTTGCCCAGTGTTTCGTCGATTCCGTTGGTCTTGTCGGTCGGTGGGTGAGTTCGGTTGGTTTGGTTGGTGTTATACTGCAGAGTCAGCTGCTTGCTCGCTTGCTCGCCACTACCACCAACAAAACTTAAGAGACATTCGAAGGCCTTCAGGCTGTCAATTGATTCAAGGTGGAACTGGAGCAAGTGAGCAGTAATTCCAACTCTCCCAGTGACGAAACAAGAAGAACCAACACGCTAAGAAAGGAAACAAAACTGTCTTCGTTTGCCTCGAGGGCCAACAAATTGAAGCAATTGCCGATGCCAGCGTGCCGACAACCGCCGCAATGCAGTTGTGTTGCCCATTTGTCTTGGTTCAGTTGTCATCGTCGTGGTGGTGGTATTTCTGTTTGAAGCTTAAGTAGCGATTGGCCGGCTGGTGGGCTGGCCTTAGGTCTAGTCAAGTCAGAGAGAACAAGTGGTTGGCTTGAGAGTTGACTGGCTCACTTGGCCTCGCATGCGAGAGTTGGTGAGAAATTTTCCAATTTCCAATTCCAATTCTAATTTCACGTCACGTTGTCGCTCCTCTTCCCTTTCCCTTTTTCCCTCTCCCTCTCCCCCTTCCCCTTTTTCGCTCTCTATCTCTTCAAGTTGTTTTATCTTTCTCCAACCACCAGCAGCGACAAAGACACAAGAGGACTATGGTGTCTCTCATCGGGTGCTGCAATCTGGTTTAGAGCCCGCATCTAGGGCCAGGACAACATTGCAAGGGTCGCTAGGTCCGGAAGGCGAGCCAACCGGAAGTGATCGGCTACTGAGAGACCGCCACCACCACGTGATCACGTTGAAGTGAGCGCGCTACGTTTGAATTGTTTGACGCTTGTCCATCGGGTAGTAGGAGCAGCAGAGAAGCAGTGGTGGCATTTCTCCTGGAGCTCGCCAGTTGTTACGTGCAAACGGGACGAGGAGCGTCGATGGTTTTCATAGTTGGAACTTCGAGCTAAGGGCAGCTACTATTTGGTGGCAAAAAAGAATCTAACTCAACCACTCGGCACGACAGATAATCCAACTCACTCATTCACGAGTTTCGTGGAGATTAAATGACGACGGCGACCACGACGGCAAAGTTCAAACTTTGCCAGCTAACCATGCGGCGATTCGAGGAGAGAAAGAGGGAGGCTTGCTCATTTGATTAGCCATCTATCCAACTATCTATCTATCGGCACACAAACTAGTCCATTTCTGTCCATCCGCCAGTCTGCTGATGATTCGGCGTAGGTTTATTTGGCGCCCCGACTAACGGTAGCGCGCAAAATAAACTCTGCGGCCTGGCCAATCAAGTGGCCAACTGCTCGCTACGTGAGTGAGTGAGTGACGTGCGCCAACCACCGACCAGACGGAGCAGCGAACGAGCGAGCAGTAGTTCAACAAACAGAGTAGTAAAACTGGCGCCACCACCAGCTAGTGCCACAACCACCTTGAATGCGACGCACGATTGATCCTCGGCACGCGACTCGCGCTCGGCCCTTTTGTCTTTGGGCTTTGCCGTCGCTCGTCGATGGCAACAGACGATCGTTGCGCCGCTTTACCTGGCGGCGGCGCCGTTGTTTTGGTTTCCAACGCTCCTTTTGCTCGCGGGAGCGAGCGACAAAAACAGACACAGAAACTCAAAACTTCGAGGGGACGTAAAGTTTAGCTTGAGCTGCATGGCCACTTTTAGTCTAGACAAATTCAAAGTTGAAACCTAAAGCAACAACAACAAATTGGCGAGGTTTGCGGCGGCTTCGAGTCGCTGTTGTTCCGATTGCAAACCATTGAAGTCGCCGCGAGCGTCAAGATTAATGATCAGCCGGCCGATTGATTTATAGCTGCTGGCTGTTGAACTTGCCAGTCGCTATCTCCACCGCCGAAACTCTCACTTTGAACTGTCAGTCTTGCGTTAGTCTCGCCAGCGGCCCAGTGGTTTTCTCGTAGTCGTTAACTCGCCAGCAAGAGCAGCAGCAGCGGCAGCATCAGATTCATCGCTAGTTCAGTGCCAACTCGCCCACTTTGGTTCCAATTGATGATGTGATCCCATCGAAAGCAGCGAGAGATAGAAAGAGGGAGAGTTTGCTCTTGCAACTTTGCGGCCATGTAACCGCGGGATTAATCAGCCGGACAGTATACACTCGTAACTCGTCTAGTTTGGTTCGCTTTGGCTCGAATTTTAGACGTTGAGTCGACCGATTGCTCGCTGAAGGCAATTAAACTCGCGCTAGCTGCCAGGTGGTTGGCCAATTAGGCGCACGAGGTTGCTGTTGTTGTTGTCGCTGTCTCTGTCGGTTGTTGCTCAATTACCTCGCACGAGTTCATCTTCATTGTTGTGTGTGCTGCCTAAAATTAACTCGCCCTCGTATCAACAGCATCAATCGCATCAAAGTTCAAGCAAAACTAGAGCTATACAACGAGCAGTTCATCCAAATAATTAGAGAAATTTTGAATACTTACCCAATTCTGACACTTGTTTGCATACTCCTTCAAGTCGCGCTGCAATTGGGGCCCCTCGTTGAGCATAAACTGCTTGACCAGCTGATCGGTTCGCTCGTATTGCTTGCGACCAGCTCTTAATTGCTCTATGGTTAGACCGCAGCCGAGCGGAAGTTGACTGTCCTCTGCTAGCTCGCCATCGATTGGCGCCAAAACTGCCTTGTTCGACGCCAGGTATCTGCTGACGGTGAGACAAAGATCCGGAATCGGGAGATGCGGCAGCTCCTATATTTTTATGTTGATTACCATATTAGTTTATCTTTATCCTGATTGGTTTATACTAGATGTAAAACACAATGAAAATACTCATCGATAGATATTCGAGACTCACCTGTGTCCAGTGCGACTCGGCCAGGTCGATGGAGCACATGGCTTGGGCCAATTTGTGCAAGTCCGACATCTTGCTTGCCAGTGGTTGACGGCGAGAGCTTCAACTTGAGCTTCAGGAATTGCTCTTATCTATTCCAATGAATAGGGTTCGTGAAGCAAAAAAACACATATATTATATGTTGCAATATTTTCATAACAATAATAGAAACTTAACAACACTATTCCATAATCTCCCTCTCAACTACATCCTCCTCTTTGATTTTTCATAAGCGTTTGCTTGTTTGCTATCAGTGCTTCTCTCTAAGCCAACATCTATTGGTCTCTTTCTGACCAAAAGATGTTATGCTTTTTTGTTGCTGTATTTTGTATTGTTGTTGGTACAGATTTTTCAAGTACTTTTTGGTTTCTTGCTTTCAAGAAGAATTTGACTGATTTTTCTGGTTCGCAATCGGCCCGCTCGCGCTAATTGAAGAAACGCGCATAGAGTGATCGTCCGATGCATTCCTTTTCTTGCGCCCAATCCTTATTCAAAAAACAAACGGTACTAACCAAAACTGTTATTGTGAACCCTGTATAGGTGGTAATGTTGCTGTTGATGTCATATATGTTAAGTTGGTTGCGTAGCGCAAATTTTGGCCCCACTGCTAGTATGTTGTTCCTGTGTGACGTCAATGTGATCCGATCTCTAGCACCTGTTTTCGGTGGTGGCGGTTTTCCCTAGCTGGTTTTTGTGGCGCCCTAGTAACCAGGTTAACACTCAACACCAAACTCAAATACACGCTCTCACACTTCCAAACAATTGGCGCCACAACCACCACCAATAACTGGCAACCCACAACACTGGCGAGTGAGCCAATGGACGGCTGCCTCTCCGCTCACTTCCGGCTCAACGCACCTCTCTAGGCGCTGGGCTGCCCCGATCACCTGCTTCGATTGCCACGCGCGCTTGTGTATGGCAAGTATGAAAACACGAGAGGCGTCCCGAAATACTGGCACTCACACAAAACACTAAACTAATCTTCGTCCTTGTCGCTAGCCGAGCACAAAACCGCAGATAACTTCATGTTGTGGTTGCGCTTGATCCAATTGCTCGCTAGTTTCTCGCGCTCCCCTCTCCTTCTTTATACTTCTCTGGTCGTTCAATCAAGTGACTAGCCAATAAGGTTTGCCACCAAAGACAGCTGCTGCTTGTCTATGGCAACCGACTCACTGGCTGCCCATTGGCGAGCCAAATCGGCCGCGCTACTTCCATGGACTTTGATGCAGCTGCAGCTGCAGCTGCTGCTGTTGTTGTTGCCGGCGCCGTGATGAGGTTACGTCACAATACAATAAACTATCGTCGAATCTTCTCACTCTACAACCACCACAAAACCACCACAACTACAAACACAATAACAACGTGGACAACAGCAGCAGCAACAACCACAACCACGACCACGACCACGACCACGACCACGACCACGACCACGACCACAACAGCAACAATTACAGAACAAGATACTCGCAAAGGATTGCGAGAAACAAGTAAACTTTGTCCTTATTGTATGATGCGACCTATTCAACGAAACGAGTTGCTGTTATTGTTGTCGCCGCTGCTTTCGTCCCAGTTTTAGTGCATAGCTATTATTGACGGCCAGTGGAGCGCATGCGCCTTGAAAACTCAAACGTTTGCCTTGCCAGCCGCTTGTTTGGGGCGCAGTGTGCCGATTTGGAAAAGTTTCTTCGATTGATTCGAAGGGCAAGCGAGTTGGAGGTAGAATTTACTTGGTGGCCGGAAATGAACTATATGTTAATGATTCGCCGCTTGCCTTGCCTTGGCCAATTTTGACGCCTCACACACAATCCCTACTCAATGGCGAGAGGGTGAAATCCTCTCTCACGAGCACTAAATCATTGGAAAATAATCAAATTTGTATGCAAACGAGAAACTTTTGCAAAACACCCGCTCGCGCGCTAGGTGCTCCAAAATGCGTGTTAACTCTACGGGACCTAGCGACCCAATTTCAAACGCGCACCTATCGTTCTCCTGTGCACAAAGCAAACACGAGGGCGTCTTGTAGATTTCACGTCTACTAGACTTTACGTGTTAAATTGATTTTTAGCCAAGTGTTGGCGAAAAGAAGGAGGCAACAAGACGACTAGTCTGCTCAATTTGGACCGACAAATTGAAACAAGTTACTGGTAGTGGCAGTGGTGGTATTGCTGCTGCTCGTTTCCCTTTGAATTGAATGGCCACGTAGCAAGTTTATTCATTATGCATCCGGCAGGCTAATGGAGTGCAGCGTAGCGCCGGAAGTGGGCGGCCAAATGATATGCATTTAGCACACTTGAGCTAAATCGACCAACACGTAGCCGACGTTTTAGTCGGCGATTGGATAAGACGATAAAAACGTCCACCAAGTCAATGGGTCCCGATTGACTTGGTTGGCAAGTCGTTTTTGTCTTACGAGACAAATGAGACAAGAGAAGTAGATTATAAGGCCAGAGAGAAGGGGAGAGCGGAATTCTTCAAAATGGTTGTAACGTTTTGAGGACAGACCAAGAGGTTCAAGTGTCTCCAAGGATCTCATTTGGATTCACGACAAGGACAATTTGCTTTGTTACTGGCAAACGAGCAATCGTCCTACTTTGGTCCACCAGGAACGAGCTCGAATATTAGCAAGCAAACTACAAGTGATTTCCCAGTTGGTTTGCCTGAATGGTCGGTTGTCTCGAGGAAGTTGAAGTTACGCAGTTTCCGGTCTCTAGCCATCGAGTTTCATTTCCTTGGAAGAAGGAGACATAAATTGAATTTTTAGGTTTTTATAAACTCGTTGTAGTTTAAGGGACAAGAGAAACAATTACAGGAAGTAATTTGAGTGTAAAGGCAAACTAGAATGCAAAAAGGAACGAGTGAAAGCAACTCCTCAAACTTAGTTTAGTTTGGTTTGATTCAGCTCCCATTGCTATTCGTTTTCGCCACATCCATCTATCTATTCTCATGAATATGTGTACCCTTTTCACCTGAGGATACGTCTTTTCTCTCTCTCTCTCCCTCTCTCTCTCTTTCTGGTGGGCGGTTGTTGAGCTGCGACTAGTTCAGAAACTTGGCCAATAATACGATCGACAGCAAAGGCGACGACGAAGATCAAGTCGATCAAACACAACACAAACCATGACAACCAACAGATGTAAATTTTCTCCACCTCTCTGCTCAAACTCGGCGCTGCGTTTGCCTCAAACCACTTGAGTTTTGAAAGTGTGATTGTGGTCTCCAATGAGAACCACTAACCACGAACCGAACACCACGAGAATCGAGCCGAACTTGCCAATCAATTGGCATTAGCAAGCGGTGGCCCAATTGAGCCGCAAATCGACGATGCCAGTGGTTCTAGTCCATCTGTCTCTCGGTTTAGGGGCAAGTTTTGGCATTGATCTCGTAGGAGCACGAGAGTTTTGCCGAAAGAGAGTGCGTTACGCCAGAGCGCATTTGCAATCCAATTCGGAATAATTTTCCAACGGTACAGTAGCACCATAACCACCACCACCGCCAACAAAACCAACACAACAACCACTCGTCTTCGTGGCGACCAATTGCTGCTTGTCGATCATTCAAACTTGCGAGGGGAAACTGGGGCGAAACTGGCGGTTTGAGTTGAGTAGCGCGTGTCTATAGTCGTGTCTTGCAATGTGTGTTATCTACTGTTAGTATTTCCGCCTTCACTGGCGCTACCACCAACAACCACCAACCCAAATACCCAGCGGTAATTCCACTTGAGGCGCCGAAACTCAAATTGGCGCTCGAGTCTCGCCCACTCGCTCGCTTGCTTGCTCCTGAAACTCCTTGCTTACGTAACGCAGAGAAACCTGTCCAAAGTTCAAGTGCTTGTTAGTTGAAAGGCCGACTGCTAGCCCAAACCAAACCCAAACCTAGACCAAGACTAAAACTAACACGCAAAACTTTGCTGCTTGCCGGCCAGCCGAGTGGCCGTCTCACCATCATCATGATCATCATGAGAATTATCGACAACAACCACAGCCACTACTTGTGCCGCCAGAGTAATTGGCTTGCTTTCATCGCCTCGATTCGATTCGGTTTCGTTTGGTTCCGTTTGGTTTATTGTAGTGAATAGTTGTGATAGAATGTCGATGGAGGGTGAGATGAAAGATGGTCCGATTCTAATGGTTGCTTAGAGAGAAATCGAAGGAGGAACAAACTGGAGAAGAAAAAATGGATTTCTCCTCGCACTTCCGGTTCACTATGGAGGCGCGAAAATTTGAATAATTCCTTATCGTCATCGATTCTATTTGCTGGTTTTTCCTTGTTGTCGCCCATTTAAACGAAAGCTAGAATTGCACAAAAGTCGTAATGTCGTCGTCGAATGCGTGTTTTTCGCATGTAGCGACAATCAAAAGCATCCAACCAAAAGTCTCTAACCAAGTCCTGGGCGAGCAAAGTGTAGGGGGAGAGAGAGAAGAAAATAGATGGAGAAACTAGCAGAGACAAGAAATTTGAAGGGAGGGAATGGAGATGGTCGAGTATATTACTGTAAGAGTGAGAACCATGGCTAAGGGTAATCTAATTTACCCGAAATAGAAACACGGATAGTAAAGTGAGTTAGATGTTGATGAGTCATTCACAACAAGGCAACTTGGCAAGTTGGTCAATTGGTTGGTTCAAACGTAAACTTGGAGGAGAGTCAGTGAGAGGAGAAGGAGGGGGAGCGAAAGACAACATCCGGGAAATTTAACCAAAGTTGCGACTCTAATGACGCTGCGCTTGTTCTATCCCAGTCTTAGTTTAGCGGTAGAATGACACGACTTCCCAGTTTGTCGGCCGCCGACTTGAAGAATCCCAAGTTGGCTGTTAAATTTGTTGTTGGCTAGCCAATTTGTACATCTTGTCCATGTTGCATTGCTGCGTTGGAATTTCTCTTGCTGTGCGTCTGATCTTATGTTTGTTCTACTAAAGGCACCATTCAAACGCAACCACCGAGAGGAATGTTTTACAATCGGACAACAATTGCTTCATTGCTGCCACTGAATCCAGTTTGTCATTGCTGACCTACTAGTTTGTGGCGGTTTGTTGTGGTTGTGGTTTTGAATTCAGTTGATGTGCAACTCGAGACTCCTCTGGCAACAAGACGAAGGTTGGTTGCGTAATCACGTGGCTAGTGGAGCGAAAAAACAACCGCACGCAACGAGATGGCAAACAATTGACTAGTAGGCGAGTGGGCGCCGCAATCATTGCACACTAAACACCAGTCAGTCGAGCGAGTAAAGGCTGCAGCTTAAACAGGAAGAGAAACACGAAGACAAAGACAATGGAGTAGGAAGAAGAGGAGAAGCGAGAAAATCAAATTGTTGTCCGTTTGTTTTCTGCCTCGTCCGCAAGTTTGTCTAGTTGTTTGGTTAGTGATGTTGGTGGTCGTTTCTGTTGCTGTTGCTGTTGCTGTTTCTGTTGCTGTTGATGTTGATGCTGATGTTGTTGTTGTTGTTGTTGTTGTTGTTGTTGTTGCTGTTGTTGTTGTTGTTGTTGTCTTCTTTCTTTCCAACTTTCGCTCCACAGCCTTTGGCTGGTTTTGTTTGTGTTTAGTTTGGTTGGTGGATAACAGTGAAAGAGAGTAAGACTAGCAGCAGAGAGCAAAAGGCCAAAGATTCCTCGAGTAAATGGGAGCCACTAATTAGGCTGCTGGTTTGTTTGGTACTGCATCTTTAGCTAAACGCCAACTTGCTGCCTGCGGAGCGCCCCTAGCGCACGGACGACCCTATGTACCTCGCAGGCGGCATTGCGCATTCAAACCGCACGCCAACTCTCGCACTCACTCACTTGCTTTTGTGTGTGACTGGCCCCAACTCGCTTACTCGAATTGCCATAGCCCCGGGTGTTTGCTGTGTGTGCACGAGTTTACGTGCATTTGCAGCGGCGTCTGGTAGTTCGAGTGGCGGTGGCCAGTTGTTTTAGATTGCGAGAGCCTCAGGCAAACTCCTCGCCTTGCAACTCAGTGGGCACTAGTTCCATTCCAACTTTGTCGACAAGTCGGACCAGATCGACGGAAACGAACAACAGTCTTGTTTGGATGCCGCTCTTTCCAGAGTTGACAAGAATTTACCAACAAAGAGTTTAGTTTTGTCGATCTGAGAGCATGCAACAAATAGTCATCAGTCAGAACTTTTTGAGTGGGTGCTGATTGTTTGATTAGGCAAAACCATCATTTCTTCCGTGCTCGCGAGTTAATTTAAGCTAACGACTAAATTATGCACCCAAAGTTTGAGGTCCATCTCAAGTCGTTGCTCTGGTAGCTACATTAAACGACAGACTCCTTGTTGGTGAAGGTACAGAGTTTTCCCGGGACTAACTGAAAGTTTACGATAAAAACAAAATGAGCAGTTACAGGTTTTACAATAGCATTTCGGACTCTAATTTTTTGCTTTCGGATTGCGCGAAAAAGGAAATAGATCAGGCGATGGCGCTCCGCGCGCTCATTGGCTGCTTCCTAAAAGCAAAAATCTGAAACCAAATGAGAAAAGTCCGAAAAGCACTTGTAAAACCTGTAGTCGGTCGGCCGATGGTAATGGTAACAAAATTGAACTTTTATTTATCCTAACAAGTCGAGTTGAGTCTCGCGCTCCCTCTCTCTGGAATACACATACTTAGATGTACACGCAATACAAACTGATAATGCCACTTAACTGGCTTTACACGTTCAATAATGATAACAAAACTTGCTCACTTGAGAAACGGATTCCGCACTTCCGCTTGCTGCTGTTGACCTCGACCATTGGGATCATTAGCCGCGCGATCAACTTCATCTTCATCGTCCTCCTCCTCCTCTTCGGTGAGTCTATCGGGCACATAGTAGCCGCTACTACTACCACTGGTGGCATTTGTTGTCTGATCCGTGGCGCCATAATCTGATCTAGCGCTTTCATAATCCGGCTGCCGCTGATTGCTGTAGTAGTCGTCGTCGTATCCATCGTCGAGATCTTGGTTGTCGTATTTGCTTGTGAAGTTGTTACTTCGAATTACATTATGTTGCTCAGGAGAGGACTCGACTATTTTCACCGAACGAGGACTTGCCGTAGCTGAGTTGTAATTTGAGGAGCTCTTCTTGCTAAGCGCCGGCTTAACAGGTTGCTTCTGATCTCCGGATGCCCAAGCGGGCGGATTATCATGATAACTTGTGACTTGCTTCTGGTTCTTATTCTGGTAGTCAACATAAGAATCCTCCTCCTCTTCCCCCGCCTCGTCAATGGGCCCGCGTCCGAACTTACCAAAGGGCGCCGCCTCCTTGGCCCTCTTCTTCTTCAGTCCCGAATTGTCCGCCTCGAAGGGTTCGTAGTCGTGAATGGTCCTAAGCATCATGAGAATGGGAGTGTAGCCTAAGGTTACAATGGCAATGAGAAAATTCAAGGCCGTGAATCCGATGGCCTCCACAATGCCGCCCGCAATTATGGGACCAACTGCATAGCTGAGCGAGTAGGAAATATCGGCGATGGCATAAATTGACCCATAGACACTAACATACCGGGTATCGACTAAAAAACCTAGAGTTGGCAAAATGGCTGTGTCAATTAGCGCTAGTCCGAAGCAAATAATACTAATTGGTATAATCAATGACCAGAAGGAGGTACAAAAAGGCACCATGAGACAGGACAAACCCTCTAATATGAGACCAATGGCTGCAATGAGCCATTGGTACCTAGGGTACTTGTCGGCCAATTTAACCGTTGAATAGACGCCAAGTACGTGGGGAACAAACGCCGGCAACCAAATCATTCCCATCTGCCACTCCTCTATATCTGGCATTGTATTCTGGACCCAGATTGAGATAGTTGGCTCAAGGAAGGCCAGTGATACGTTTGCAACGATTAGTGCGCCCGAGCAGCAGGCAATACACGGGTCGCGGAATAGTACGTAGATGGGCGTGCCCTTCGGCGCCTCGCCCGCCGACGCCAGGGTCATCGAGTGTCTCCTCGAAATGGACTTTTGCCTCTTGAGCGCCTGCTGCTTATTAGTTCTCGCCCTTTCGATATCCTGAGCCTCGTTTCCGGTTTCGATTCCTGTTCCCGTGGCGGTGGTTGTGGTGACTGTGGCCTTGGAAGCAGAAGTTGTGCTGACAGTGGTCATTGTGCTCACCTGCGGCTGAACTGGGGCAACGTCTCGCGGGCTTGTGGGCAGATTTGGGTAGGCTGCATTGTAGTAGTTGTGCGCAGGTTGCTGTTGGGCAAAGTAGCTGGGCAACAGCTGATTAAATGTACCAGGCGGGGTCACGAGCAACAGGAGACTTCCGTCGAGGAGACAGACGAGGGATAATATTATGAACGGCACCTCCTTGCCGGCACCCTGGTACAAAACTGATCCAAAGGGCGGAGCGACCAGGCAACCGAAAGAGATGAAGGCCAAAGCAACACCCAAAGCTCGCTGCCGCTCATTCTCCTCCGTGAACCTGTCGGCTATCATTGCCAAACCGGAAGTGTCCGCGAAGGCCGACCCGACGCCCTGTAGGGAGCGGGCCAAAAACAAGACAGAATAGGTTTGGCCGCAGGCAAAGACCATGGTGCTAAAGAACATCACGATTAGTCCGATCATCATGGGAATTTCGTAGCCAATTCGATCAATTATCGCCCCACTAAAGGGATTAATAAATAGCTGAACAATGGCCTTTGAGGCGAATAGAAATCCAACCGCCGAATCCTCGCCCTCGTAGACCACCTGTCCACCTACACGTTCCCATTTTGGCGCCCCGCCAAACGTGCTATTCCTTCGAATCCACTTTGCATTCTCGGTGTAGGTTGACCAGGCGCCAATTGAGCGCAAGTAATCGGGAATAATGGGAACAATTACCATGTAAAGCATATTGTCCAAAAGAAGGGCACAGCAAACAATGAATAAAATCAATCTCTTCTGATAGTTTGGCTCGGCAACTCGTTCTAAAATTTTCTCCTTCATTATAATCCATTGTTCGCGCCAATCAACCGTACTGAAGCTACTGTAATAATTGTAATTTGGCGGTTGGCCCGACTTCCACTGGCCACCACCTTGAGCCGCTTGGCTACCAGTTTGTTGTTGATGTAGATTTTGGTTTTGGCCGACGCCTGCCACTACGCCAAGTGGCGGCGCATGTGAATGTTGATGCTGATTACCTGGTTTATTATTATTATTAGTATTCTGGTACTGATCATGGCTTGGCTTATTGATTGAAGCAGCTGATGTTGGCTGATATCTCGCTTGCTGTTTCTGTTGTTGGCTTGCTTTGATCTTGACACTCGAGGGAGAGACCAGGTGAGCGTAGCGGTTTTGGTCGCCCTTTTGGCCGGCCGTTTGCTGGAATGAATCCGCCATGTTGGTTATGCTCTTTGTATGATGATGATCTTGATATAATTAGGTACCAAAAAATAAGACTAAAAAATATCACTCAACGGTTTTGCTTTCCCTACCAACAACCAAGCTAAATTACAAGCTGACTAACTAACAAACTAGCTCACTCAGTCACTAACTAACTAGCACAACTAAACTCTTTGGTTATTATGGTGAACTCTTACGAGAGATATCCGTCGAAACGTGTTCAAGCAAACAAGTTAAGTAAGCTAAATAGCGAGCTGATCTACTCGCTAGCTTGCCAAACCAACAAACTTCCGGACTCTTTAATGCTATGGTCTTGCGCTCGATCAAACAAACTCACTATACTTGAACTTTGCCTCCCACTTTCAATTGTCAGTCGCAGTGGTAGACTTTGACCGAGGCTTTCTGGCTACCAACGCCACTCTCCTCCGATACTGAGCTCCTATAATCGACAACTACTACCTAGCCGGCAGCACTGTTCCCGTCAGCATCTAGCTAGTTAGCTTAACAGGCAGAAGAAAACAGCGCACGCTAGACCTCAATCTTTGTAGCGGATGGAAACCTTGTCCGATATAGAGCCGCCAAGCTACACGACGACTAAGACTCGAGTGTTGGTTGTTGCTGCTGTTAGGTGGTCGTGGTAGTGGTAGCAAGAAAAACGATTGGCAAAGGAGCCTTAGGTGGTTGCGGTGATGGCCAAAGGTGCTGGTTAGCCCACTGACTGCGCATGTGGTGGTTGATTTCAGCTAGAGAGAAGATAGGGCGATGCTAGCGACGACTAGTAACAAAATTAGGTAAGATTTTGGGTAGATAGGTATTTGAAATTTACGTGAGAAATAGTTCGCTTCTTAGACCTGCGGTATGCAGGTGTATTGTGATTCTGAATCACAAAATGCACCTGGTTTATATATTTATCCAATCTATATATCTATCTATTGAGGACAGTCAACGTTTAAGGTCATTGAAAATTATATTTGCTCTTGGAAATGAAGAATCAAATGTCTACATTTGCTTTGCTATCAGCCTGATATGAAATGCATACATATATATATCAAGGCATTCAGATGTCGTCGGCCAAATCAATCTTCACCTTCTCTCCTGGCTTAAAGGCCGGCAAACCTCGCGATGGGCAAGAGGCACATCTAAATGCATCCCCCAAATGACAGCTTCCGCAATTTGACTTGGGTGCCTCCGTAGGATCAGCTGGCTTGTTTTGCTCATCAGCCAGGCCACAGGTACAATTTGCACATGGTTTCTTCTTCTTCCCCTCCTTACTGTCTCCCGTTTGTACCGGCGCTGGCTTCTCCTTGTCCTTCTCTGTCAATATCTCATCCTCTCTTAGCAGATCCGATCCCTTAACCGGCCCCTCGGAGGCCAATTTCTCAAAGGTGTCCATGATGATTTTAGTTTTACTTGAATATATGTATATATCTGACTGGTGGCCCAAAAGAATTCTTTAGCTTTCTGATAGAAAAGAAATAGTGGACTGTTATTATTGCTTTCGTCACTTGCAGAAAGAATAGAACGCGTACGTGATATTTTGTTTTTTGCGCCCAGCTGTGCTGCGACGGCTACGGTACGGCGGTCGCTAACACGCCCAGTCGGTTGGAGTGTAGGAAGTAGAGTTGAAGTCCGATGCAGTATAAATAAACGAGGGTGCTAAAGAAGTAGAGAGTCAGTCTAAGTTAGCCAACTAATGAGAGTTAGTCCAAGTTAACAAAGTCAGACAGTATAACAGGAAGCTTATCGACCATACCGACAGAGTTTACTTGTTATATCTACTTGCTTTACATCCTTTAAAACCAACATTCAGTTTAGTATCAGTTTTCCCCATTAAGTTTCTACAGCTCCCCTCAACACGCTAACCCAACAAGAGTGTTAACCCAACCGCAAGACTGCAGAACGCAGCACAAAATTGGTAGCAGGGGAAGGTTACACTCGCCTACAGAAATGGAGCAATACGCCTCAAATGACCACGCCGGCCACGAAAACGTGCGTCAAGATTATCACAAAGTAGACCCGTTAAGTACCCTTAAGAATACGCTAAGTTTAAGTATTGGTTTATCTAATTTACCTGAATTCGCCGGTAAACCAAGAGAAGATATAGAAAGATTTCTGGGCCAATTTAGTCGGGCCACGACCACCCTAACACCAGAGCAGAAGTGTATAGCTATTAGAAAGGCACTTGTTGGTGACGCTAGTGTATTCCTTAAGTCGTACCTCAAGTCTAGCTTGACTGAAGGGAACTGGAAGCAAGTCAAGTACGAATTGCGTAAGAGGTTTGCCACCTCAGATTTAGGTTTAAGTCGGCGTAAAGAGTTAAGAGCAATGACTTATGATCCGAAGGAGTCAACTCTAGTAAGTTATATTGAGCGATTCGCCTATCTGTATCGCCAAGTACATCCGAGCTCAAAAGATGATGAGCTTATTCAAGAGATTAGCCTCAATTTAGGTGACAATGTCATCTTAAAGCTTAATCAGTTATCAGATAGTTGGAGAGCATTAGGTGACTTTAACTTGTTTCGTGATTTGATCACGCGGCTCGAGCGAGACATCATGTCTCTCGAAGTTAACCCATTCTCAACCAGAGATCTCATCCATTCAGTCAATCAATTGGTTGCCTCTGCTTTGCATGACCCAATGAAGGACTTTAAAGAGATGATGACCCAGTTTAAGACAGGTAGTTCCGAGTCAAAGGAAGTAGCAGTGGCAGCTGTTAAGCATTCTAAATACTCGGGTAAGTCAGATAATCACGACGATGGTAAGCAGGACTACCAAGGTAAAAGTAAGAGTCGTGAATGGGAGAACACCCCAGAACAACGTGAAAAGTGGAAGAAATCGTTGCAGGCTAGAGCTGCCGATCTCATTAAGAAGTACGAAGACAAGTTTGGTAAGATACCAGGGCAATGCTATTTGTGTGACGGTTTTCACCTTCGCCGTCATTGTCCATTAGAGAATCCAGATTTAAACTAGATGGGAATCCGTCGGATTACGACAGCGTCGGACTCTCCCTATTGTTAACTTGTCGTAGCGAAAACTCTGGCCTCATTGTCGGCACTGTAGTTGTCAATGGAGTACAAGCCAAGGTTATAATTGATACAGGTGCTACGGCCTCATTTATTCCGAGACTTGGCAAAATAGTTAGCAAGTCTAGTCCCTTAATGTTATCTACGAAAACAAATACCAGGGTTGCGGACAACGGACGGTTAGACTCTACTAATTTAACTCATATCGACGTCGTGATCCGAGCCGGTAAGTGTATCACGAGAAACCAGAAGTTTCTAGTCATTAATAATTCGAGTAACATCTTAGGTTATGATGGTCTCTTTGGCACAGACATCATCAAAGGATTTAAGATGCAGATTTATTCTAGAAATGACCAAATGGTGGCCGCAATAGATGGTCACATCGTCGCAGAAGAGGACGATTCAGATTTATGTAGAAAGCATTTAGCTTTGATCAAGTCAATGACAAAGTTGTCACATGACTCGCCATTAGATAACATGTTACGTCGGTTCGAGGGCGTATTTAGTGAAATCGCGGAAGGAACGATCAATGTTCCGCCGATGAGGATAGAGCTTAATGGTAAGAGTATACCAAAAGCCAGATTACGTGAGTTATCTAGAGAAGACATAGCTGAGATGAATCGTCAGGTAAAGTCAATGTTAGAAAGAGGAATTATAGAACCCTCGATATCACCTTATTCATCTACATGTCATCTCGTACCTAAGAAAAACGGGCAGCGTCGTTTAGTTATCAATTACATCCCTCTCAACAGGTTAGCCCAGAAGGATCATTATCCTTTGCCCCAGATAAGCGACTTATTAGCACATTTGACGAAAGCGAAGTATTTTTGTGCTATGGATTGTACTGAAGGTTTTTGGCAAATAGCAGTTGCGAAAGAAGATAGACCAAAAACAGCATTTATGACACAGTTAGGTTTGTTTCAGTTTTGTAGATGCCCGTTTGGCTTCACGAATTCCCCTGCTATATATCAGCGTGCCATGAACGAGATATTCAAAGATGGCCTGTACACACGTTGCGTTATTTACATCGATGATATCCTCGTGTTCGGTGAAACCGAAGAAGAGACGCTAGTAAATCTCGAGTGGGTATTGGAACGCTGCGAGAAGTATAATGTAAAATTAAAGCGATCTAAATGTCACTTTCTGAAGGAGAAAGTTGAGTTTCTAGGTTACGAAGTAGGTCAAGGGCAGATCTCGCCTATCAAAGAGAAGTCAGCTGCCTGGATAAATGCAAAGCCGAGCAATATTAAAGAGGCTCAGTCGTTTATCGGTCATGTCAATTATTACGCTAGATTTATAACTAACTTCTCGGAGAAGACAAATGTTATTAGAAAAGCTATCAAGTCTTGTCCTTTCACATGGTCAGATGAATGTGAAGAAGCTAAGTTATCGATCCTGCGAGACATAGAAGAGGCAATGCCTCAAGTTATTCCAGACGCAGATAGTCCAAAACAAATTGATCTCACTGTACTCACCCATTCAGTTGAGGCCACTTGTTTAACGTTAGATGATAAGTTAGTAATGCGAACCAGCGCCGCTTTAGCAGGTTCACAAGTGAATTATTCCAATTGCGAAAAAGAATTGTTAGCTTTGGTGCGAGCTTATCGTAAGTTTGGACCATTTCTAAGAGGTAAAGTTATTGTTAGATCTACTTGTCCAATATTAGCACAAGTGTTAAACCTCAAAGATAAACCAGAACGAATAGCCAGGCTGTTATTGCAGTTACCACCTGACGCTGAGTTTGATGTAAGGATTAATAATAATGTAGATGCTACATTAGGTAAGATGGAAGACAAACCTGAGGAGACTTTCTATACCGACGGTGCCTCAAAGAGTCAACCAGATGGAACTTATTTAGCATCATGGGCAGTTATTGCCGTGAATAATCACGAGTTGAGTTGCTCGGGAATATTAGAGAATAGCAGCAACCAGAAAGCTGAGGTAGAAGCTGTTATTCAAGCCTGTCAAATAGCGAAGTTAAAGCGCTTCAAGTCAATCTTAGTTGCTACTGATAGTAAATATGTCGTTAATGCAGTTGATAAATGGATTGATAGATGGAATGAAAACGGCTGGAGAGATAGTCATAACAAACCTGTAAAGAATCAGGACTGCCTCAAGCGACTAGCCGAAGCGAGAAATTTAGTTAAATTGACAGTGATTCATGTTCGCGGTCATTGTGGAGATAGATATAATGAATTAGCAGATAAGATGGCTAGAGAAGCCTTATTAGCTCAACTCAACCTTTGTGCATCGATCTTTAGTCCACCTGATTTGATACAGAGTGACGACGAGGACATCAAAGAGATCAGAGATAAGCTGCTAGCAGGTAAAATTGTAGGTAAATACAAGCTTATTAATGGACTTGTTTACCTTAGTGATTCAACGAGAGACAAATTAGTTGTCCCAAAGAAACAGAGGAGCTTGTTATTACAGTTAGCTCATAACGATCCGATTTATGGTGCTCATTTTGGAGTCAAAAAGACGTTACGTAAATTAGAACACTACTGTTGGCCAGGTCAGTCTGTTGATGTTAAGCAATTTATTGCATCTTGCGACACCTGTCAAAAGTTCAAAGACAGAAAGACTAAGCCACCAGGTAAAATGAATCCGATTAGAACGTCTAATTTATTTGAACGAGTTCATATTGATATCGTTGGCCCTATGACTCCGTCAAGAGATGGAAATATGTTTATTATTACAGCGATAGATGCTTTTTCTCGAATGGGATATGCACGTGCTTATAAGTCTGTCACAGGTGATGATTGTGTTGCATTATTACGCGACGAGATTATTTATCATCATGGTCCACCTGAGCATATTGTTACAGATAACGGCACCCAGTTTAATTCTATTAGATTCAAGACATTTCTTAGCGAGTTGGGCATTAAGCATGCTACTACATGTGAATATAACCCACAGGCTAACGGAATGGACGAGAAGTTCAATGCCAGTCTAGTTAGAATTATCAAGAATCTAGTTATAGCAGACAAGTTTAACTGGGATAAGATGTTACCCAATGCGTTATTAGCTTACAATATAACACCGCATAACAGTACCAGTTTTGCACCTTACACTATTGTCTATGGTCGCATACCGAGATCGCCATTAAACCCACCAGTTGATACGGAAGATTTGCAGGAGTCATCTCACGATGAAGTTAGAAGGGTGGCTTTTGAGTCTAATCTCAACAGTCAAAGTCAAATGGCCATGAGATATGATAAGGGACGACAGCCAGTTAGCCTCAAGCCGATGGACTTAGTTATGGCAAAGAATCGCCTTGGACAAAACCGAACCGATAGCAAAAAGTTAGCCTTTAAATGGACCGGACCACATTGCGTATTACGTCTGCTCAAACATGACGGAATCAATAAGGCAATCGAGATATTAGATTCGGATACCTTTAAGGTTAGGAGGATTCCATTTCATGCAGCAAAGGCATATCAGCCGCCAGTGGAGGTTAGTGATATTAGTTTACCAGGTCAAGTATTGATTCACAATCTAAACCAAAGTAATATCGACACCAATAACAATGTCAACTCGCAGAATGCGACTAGACACATCAGTCAAACGAGCATAACACAACCAGTCCTTGCTGTTCCTGTAATGGACACTAGCAAGCCACCTCAACCAGCTTTAGTTTCAAGTCTCAACAGTCAACCAGCATTAGCGCTACCATGTCCTAGAATGGATACGGAACCAACAACAAAGCCTACCCCTGCTTTAGAGAATTCTGCAATGGATTCGCCCAAGTCACCAGTATTAGTAGATCTCACTCGATCTCAGTCACCTAGTGTTGATCCTGTAATGGACATTCAGCACAACCCAGTTATAGTTACAAGCGAGACTGTTCCTGCAATGGAATCGGAGTCAAGCTTAAGCCAAGTCGAAAGTCAAGCGAAGCAATCTGTATTTGTTAGCGAAACTTCTTTAGTCCCCCGAACTGACTCAGTAGCCAGTAATCCCCTCCCTCCCCCCGCTAAAGAGTCGCAGTCTACAAACCTGAATGGTCACTGTGGAACAGATTCAATAACTAAGCCTTCCCCCACTAGTGATGCAAGTTTAGCCAACCGAGAAGGTGAAGTTGAACCAGCAATAACAAGTGATAATGCAACAGGCGCCAACTCTGCCAACCGCAACGGTGAAGTAGAGCAACAACCTGCTTGTATCCCCCTCCCAGCTCATCCATATGTCACGCAGTCGCGTTCTCAAGTTCAATGTCTTTGTCAGAGGATAGCCGCGGGTACAGAGGGTAACTTACTTTCAGGTCCTGGAATGGATAAAGAAGTGAGCCAACCTATAAATCCGTCAGACAGCTTGGGCGCAGAGGTCTGTATCCTAAGTCCACTTTGTCGTACACCAGTTAAAGGCGATTCCAATGCGGGCAGTGCGGTAACGAGTGGAGCTGCAGACCATGAGGTGCTCGCACAGAACAAAGAACAAGCAGTAGGCCACGTGGTTACGCCACCGGAGGAAATCTCGCAGTCTGTATCTCGGGACTCCTCGCAGAACGTAAACGAGCTACCCCCATCCAGTGAAAGTTTATCAGAATATCTTTCATCATCAGCTAAAGAAAGTTTGTCATCATCGATTCCATCGCCAAGTTATAGTACGTTAACTTGTCAATCAAACCCAAGTTCTGAAGACTCCCAGGATGGAAAATCAAGCCAGGAGTTCTCAAGACAGCAGCAGCAACAGTAGTAACCGAACCTATGTTCTGTTAGGTCACGATGATAATCGTTCACCTGGAAGTCAGGCAAGACGAGATTCACCGCCGTCCTCACAACAGTACAGTAGATGGAGTAATGATGAGAGACACTCATTCATTAACGAATTAGTCCAGATTAGGCTCTCAAGAGAGCAAACAGCCAATGAAGTTAGGAGTCTCACAGCAGACTATTGGAGGGAAAGAGCGCTACGATCAGAGAGTCAATTAGAGACATCAGGATTATCGACCAGTGGAATCAGTCCAGATCGACGAGATGTGGGCACTTCACCTATGAGCAGTCAGGCCTCAGGTGTTTCCAATCCAGTTCGACCCTCAGGATACCAGATGGTCAGAGTAGCAGCCATTCGCGACTTTGGTAGTCAAGGATCAACTCTCAGGAGTTCAGGATCTTCGCAGAGCACGTCGCAGTTTAGTCAATGTCGCTCTAGTCAGCCAGGTGACTAATCGCAACATTGAAGGGTGGTCTGTGCTGCGACGGCTACGGTACGGCGGTCGCTAACACGCCCAGTCGGTTGGAGTGTAGGAAGTAGAGTTGAAGTCCGATGCAGTATAAATAAACGAGGGTGCTAAAGAAGTAGAGAGTCAGTCTAAGTTAGCCAACTAATGAGAGTTAGTCCAAGTTAACAAAGTCAGACAGTATAACAGGAAGCTTATCGACCATACCGACAGAGTTTACTTGTTATATCTACTTGCTTTACATCCTTTAAAACCAACATTCAGTTTAGTATCAGTTTTCCCCATTAAGTTTCTACAGCTCCCCTCAACACGCTAACCCAACAAGAGTGTTAACCCAACCGCAAGACTGCAGAACGCAGCACACCAGCGCACGCCTTCGCCTGTGCATTTGCCAAAAAATCTAATGCTCGTTTGTTTACTTCTCTTTCTTTCTCTTGTAATACGCTAATCTTATTGGCATCTCTCACTCTAGCCTCGTGCTATCAGTGTATCTATTATCTGCTTGTGTATCATCTTCATTGTCACATCATCCAACCCATATTATATTAACACCCAAGCAATAAACAGTCGAAAGGCCATCACTAACGGAATCCATCGGCCAGACATGACCGCAGCCACGAGATTTGATTGAATTACAGTGTCATCGTCGCCATTTAACAACAGCAAAACTAAGGACACTAGCTAGCATTGATCATTTAAGTTATGCGGTCAGTTGTTCCAAGACTTGGGACTGGAGTAGTAGCAACACAATGTAAATCCAATGCGATTTCCCCTAAACTCCTACTATCACCATCGATCTCGTCGAGTTCTTGTCCAATTCTCGAATGCGGTAGTAGCCGGCTGTTGTTGTTGTCTCGTGGTAGAACCTTAGTATCAACGATCCATACATCGACAAGATCCTTTACTCAACTAGCTCCAGTTGGTAGATTTGAAGCGAAGCAACCCGATGAAAACCTCTACCTAGCTGGCCAACCTTTTTTGCACAGAATCTTTGGATACAGAGGCGTGACCTTATTCCCCTGGTTGGCGCGAGTTCACGACATAGATATTAGAAAACAATATCCCGATGACAATCATTTCAAGAGTCTGGAATATGCAAAATCTCACATTAGAAGCAAGCGATCGTCAAGTAAGTCAAGTGATTCAGATGAATCTCCAGATTCAACTTCGGTAGCTGATGGGACTGCAGGTGACAGCCAAACAAAGAGGTCCAAAGGTGGATTTATTCCTGCAAACAAGCACAGCAACGGTGGACTAGCTCACGATGGCCCACCAAATCCAAGATCACAGTCGATTAGATTTCACCCATATTATCAAGTTCTCATTGACACTCGCGATTGTCCCTATGTATCTAATAGGACTCAAACTGAAGCTGTGACTTTCTTGGGTCATCCCGAGGACGATAGGGCAGTTTACTCAATCAAGGGTTTGGATTACGTTGCCCACGAGGATATTCTACCTTACACAACCTTCGAGGAGCAACCCGTTGCTCATGAGTTACATAAGAAGTTGTTTAAATTCGATGCCCAGTCACCCGGATTGAATGGTTCCAAGTTTTGCCCCTCAGATTTATTGGATACTTGGCGCCACAAGCACCCCTGGCTGGACTTATCTCGAGTTTACAGGGAGACAACAGAGAATGTTCGCGTTACTGTGATACCATTCTATTTAGGCCAATCAATAAGCGATGGCATCCCATATCATTGGTGGCGATATAGCATTAGGTTGGAAAATTTTAGTGACATCAATGTGCAACTACGCGAGCGGCACTGGAAGATTTTCAGTCAAATTGGCAAGCTTCAGACCATCAAGGGACGTGGTGTCGTGGGAGTTGAACCTCTACTAACCAAAAGCGAGCCCGCTTATCAATACTCATCTCATGTTCATTTACAAGATAAGAATGGTCATATGTGGGGTACCTTTAAGATGCAACGCGAAGACGGCTACACCTTCGAGTGCCGAATACCCCCGTTCTCATTGGTGTCTTCAGCGGATCCAACAAGTGTACCACCAGCCCCATCGGTTCCCTTGCACTCCAAATCGCCGCCGACTTCTAGACCATCGGCGAGCACGTGATTAGATTTTACGTCTGACACAGTTGAAGTTTGAACAAGAAGAAAACTGTAGCGAGATTTAGAGATAATTCTTCATGATGATTATTACTATTAATATTATTAAAACTCACGTACAATAACAACAACGACGACGACAGTTGAGAGCCAAGCCTCGAAATTGTCGCTACACTTACGGTAACAATATCGACAAGTCCAACAGAATCACCAAGCTGGCGAAAATTCCAACCGGTTCATTGGATATACAGAGATTTGAGATGGTATTCTAATCTGACTGTGTCGACGAGATCCTCGTCGATGTCCCTCGTGCAATTGAGTTGGAGCTAGGCGACCGATGATTGCATGACTCGCTCGCCTAGCTCTCTGTTTCAGTTTTTGGGAGTAAATTTTTCCGTCCTGTAATCTCTTAACGAGATCCAGAGTTCGTTTCAATCGGCGAGAGCGTTTCTCTGCCGCTTTAGCTTGACGCTTCTGTTTCTTGGCATCCTTCTTTTTCTCAATATCAATCTGCTCAGTGTGGAGTTGGTCCACAAGGTTTGTATTTAATTCCAATGGCAACACTATAGTTGGTATATCAGGAATCTTGTCCGCCAAGTCCAATGCGCCCAAAGTGTCTGTCGGATGTTTAGCCTTAAACCTTTTGAGCTTCCTCTTGATGTCCATTGATCTAACTTGCATCGGGTACATGATTCTATGGCCGAGCTTCACATCGTCATCCGAATCTGTATCACTGGAGTCACTTGTTAGACTCAAACTTTCTGTGGTTGACTCTTCATCTGAATTTTGATCATCCTCTTCGTCATCCTCGTCATCGATTGTAAACAACCAAACGAGTTCTAGAATCAACGCAACTGATCCAATCATCAATCCAACACCAAGTAACCAGAAAGCAGCCTTTACATGTCGGTACTCAATTTTGTCAACATCACCTGCATTTATGATCACAGTATTCAAGCAATCATTTCCCTGGGCCTCATACCTTCGGCGCCACTTGATTGCCAATCCAGTTTTGAGAATGTTTTTCAGTATGCTATTGATGGCATCCAAACAAGTGGGTGTAATCAGCGATTTGCTAAGTGCAAAGCGCATCGGAATGATGTCAATAGCAAACTTGCTTGATTTGAACAAACACAACGGCGGCTTGTGATCAAAAAACTCTCGTGTTACTATCTGATCGATGGTTGACTTTTCCTCAATAAGTGCCCTATGTCCAGCTTGAATATCGTCTAAGACTCTCGCTCGATGACCAAGAAAGTCCACATGCTCAAATGGCAGTTCAGTTGGTTCCTGACCTGGAGACTCCGTTATCGCTTTGTCAATTATCAACTGCAAGGGTGACTTTTGGAAGTTTTTAATGTCCTCCAAATAGTGAGACAACTCGCTATTCCTAGCCACAGAGAGTCTCATCAGTGCTCTCTCATACGCACTTAAATCTAAATAATCTTCCAAAGTTTGAATGTAATCATTTTGTTTGGGAAAAGTGAGTATGGCTGTCAAGATACCCGAGTGAATAGCGACCACAACTATCAGATACAACCACCAAAAGGCAACGAGAATGCGTGTGGAATTTGCGCCGGGTAAGTCCTCGGTCTCACCGCCCTGGTTGGCCAAAGAGCTCACAACATACCAAACCAGATAGGCAACCTTGGAGAAGCCGGAAGTTTGTGAAACGCGGGCCAATCGACGAGCTCGCTTCCGGTCCATCGCCCACTTTTGGTGCATCATTCGACGTTGGTGCTTGCTAACAGTGGGTCTCATTGCCGATGGTCTTGCTCTTGTGGTGCTTAACTCGATCAATGCTATCGGAGCTGAAGCTAGTTGGTCTATTTCGTTGTCAAAAGAACTGGACGATGATGACGAAAACGATGACGATAGTGGGAACTTCGAGGATACTAGCTGTCGTTGTTTTGGTCGCAAGTGTTGTTTGTGGTTGTGACGATCAAATATCTGCTTTGCTACAACTCTAATACAAACCCAAAGTGGCAATCGTGATAAACTCTTGTCCTCCTGCAAGAGATAGTAGCCAGTTGTGGAGTTTATGAAGTAGAAAATGGGCACAACTAGCAGAGCCGATATTAGGATTGCGGCCCAAGTTTGCGGACTAAATGGTTTGATGAAGATATGGTCATGCTCGCGGACTGACTTCGAGAGTAGCAGGTGTAATCTAAACATATCAAAGGGCTGACTTAGTAGTAAGTCCTGTCTATCACTAGTTTCTATCAATCCATTCGCGCTCATTAGCGCTCTCCCCTTCGCCACCAAGCCAAGGACACCCGTGTACTCTGGCGACTTTTGCTTGATTGGCTCTTGTTGATCTAACGAGTTCGCGTGGGATTCATTTGAGTTAGTTTCCGGTTTGGAACCCCATTGACTCATCGTTAATACCACCAATTCTGGCTTGAAGTTGAGTCTTTCGGCTAAAACTTCAAGCACCTCGATGTTGGACCCATTGCAATTCCATTCGCCATATAAATTCTGAGCACAATTTACAAATGGCGGCTGAGGACTCAGAGCAACTTTCATGATTTTTCCATCAAAATTACACTGTTTATTCTTATTATCACTCTCAATCTCACCATCTTCTGTTGCTGGTTCGCTCGTGGTCGTTGCATTTCGTGAAACGTCTACCTCTGTTACTATCTCTTGCACCTTGTTGCCTCTGCTCACTCTCGCAACTCCTAGATCATGATACCAGATGTTCTTGGGCCCAGCATTCAATTTTTCAGCTTCAAACTCAATCTCTTGTTGATTTGAAACTAGAACTTGGAAGCACAAGGTCACGAAGACGATCAACAAGATCGCGTCGAGACTCGTTAACTTGAACATGTTGCCGGCATCTGAGCGCAAACAAAGTGTCAGCTTGTATCATTGACCGATAGAAGTTCAGTGGTCAATGATTATAAGTGTCTAGGTCAAAACCATGACAACATACTCCACACCTGCTTCATTTCCCACGATCAAGCTGATTGAAACTGATAGACTCTCATCAAGTGGCTTCATCTCGCCGCTTGGGGGCGCGCAGTTTGCAGGAGCGCAGATTCCTCGACCAGCGACGAAATGAAAATACACAATTCTACCTCATCGCACGTGTTTGTTTTTTGATGCTAGATATCTCGTTATTAGAGGCCGTTTGATTCAACATTATGGTCAAGCTAACTGCTCCAACCGACCCAGCACCAGAGTGCGAAGTTTCCGACATTACAGTGAAGGAAAACGTCCAATTTGTTAGGCCATGTGAAAGATACAAGGAACTCTACAAAAGTTGTAGCGGATGGGAAGGTAGATTAAGGCAATATTACATTTATGGCGAAACGTTGGATTGTTCGGAATATATCAATAACTATAAAATTTGTATGCAATATCGTAAAACTAAAGATCTCAAGCTCCTGGATCCCATCATCGATTGGGAACTCAATCTAGTCCAACTCCGACTCAAGACAGTAGAACAAAACAAAGCCTGGGAGTTCAGGGATACGCCACCAACTGACTTCAATGCTCCATTACCTGATCACATAGCCCAAAGACAGAAGAAATCTTCATTTGCACGAGTGAGCAGTTGATCTGGAACGCCATATTATTATATAATTAGTAGGACATGTAATAATAAAAAATGATACAAATTACTGACAAGATGTGTTTCTCATGTGTCACAAAGACCCATGGTCACAGATTTAATTGTAGATATGATAATACACAAGACATGTAGCTTTCGTATGATGCAGGACACTTGAGTATGTGTCGCTCGGTTGGAAACATCTGCAGATCGTAGGGTTTTCCAGATTCGACCAGAGCCTTGATTAGAGAAACAGTATGAGCGAAGTGAACGTTTTCATCCATCATGCCATGAAGAATTAACAACCTATTCGACCTGTGAGGTTTAGAATCAAAAGAGGCGAGAATGTGTTAAATTCGAGTCTCAACAATTAAGTCATGCTGTCAATGACAATGTAATACTGAATACTTACTCATCGGGGAACAGGTGAACGTAGTTTAGCACACTGCCTTTAAAGTAACCCTCCATGTTTGAGCTAGGTGGACCCATGAAGCGCTCGGTGTAACCTGTGTCATAAAGCTGCCAGTCAACTAGAGGCGCTCCGGCTATTGCAATCTTGAATGCCTTGGGGTATTGAGCTAAAGCCATTAGTGAGAGGTAACCTCCGTAGGACCAGCCCTTGACTGCAACCCTATCCAGGTCAATGTATCCCGTGTTTTCAGCTAACCAATTGAGCACCTCTATCTGGTCTACAATCTCAACTTGACCCATACGACAGTAAGAGTGAGCTTCAAATGAGAGTCCTCGTTTACCAGATCCGCGGCCATCTATAAGAACAACCACGTAACCCTCTGATGATAGAAGATGTCTCGATGGATGACGCAAATTCATGAAACTATTCGAAACCAATTGTATCTCTGGTCCTCCGTACACTTCCAAGACCGTTGGATACCTGACTCCTGATTCCATAAACTCTGGCTTGAACACAGACCCATATACAAGCTCGCCACTGGCTAGCTGACAACAAAACAGCTCCGGTTTACCCAAGCCCGGTAATAGATCAGCTTGACAATCGTACATAATCGATGGTCTAGGTCTTTGAATAGATTTTGGTAGTCCAAGAAATGGCATCTCGTAGGATGGGTAGTTGAATGAGTTCACTAGTAACAATGCGAGCTTCTTTGAGTCTGGCAAGCGCTTACTCTCTCGCCTGAACTTAACCTGAGGGTTGATCAAGTTTACAAAGCCAAAAGGAGGCACTGATATGTTGCTTTGAATGTTAATGAAAATTGAGCGATTTGCATTGAATGCTATATGCGATTGCGCAAAATTGAGCTCGGTGAGTCGATGTATCCTAGTTCGGCATAGATTATTAGTTGCTGCTTGTTTCTTGTGGTCTAGCTCGGTGGGCATATGATCGGCATAACTTAACACGTATAATTGCTTCTCTAATGGTGTGTCGCGAAGACCACAGAAATATACTAGCTGCTTGTCCTCGTCTACCCAGATGTCACTCTTGCTGACTTCCCATTGACCCTCAGTGAGCGGTTTCTTAGATACCAATCGAGATGGACCATCCTTACGACTTATTTGGGCCTTGACGATGTACAAGTGGCGAAAACCAGTCTCTTCACTGGCCCAGAGGAAGGTGAGCTCACTTTCTTCGACTAAAGGTTGGCAATCTATCTTAGAGGCGTTCAGGAAGTAGAGGATATCGTGAGCCCCAATCCAGTACATGTCGTTCATCTCCTCGTAGATAACTTGTGACTCAAATGAATGAGATAAACTAATTAAGACTATAGCTAAATGAGTTTGTGATCTGTCTAAAAGTTGACACCATATGACGTCTTGGCCTAACCAACCAGCTCGAAGTAGGTACTCATAGTTGGGAAATAATTCTTCAAGATTTGGCTTGACGTCTTCGGTCTTGATATCGTGAATCTTCGAGTCTCTGGTCGACACCTTAAACTTTGCAATCTTGAGTTTTGATTTAGCATTTTGTTTGCCTGCCTTAGGGTACCTTTGCTGTTCTACTTGGCCATCCCACGAGGGAATATGTACAACTTCAACCTGGGACTGGTCTGTCTCCTCATACAGGAGTTGGTATTCATTGAAGTCCTCTGAGCCAGTCACTACATGATACTCAGTTTCGGGTCGCCACCAAACACTTTGGTGGCGTCCAAACTCTTCCCTGACCACATAGCTTGGTCGTCCGACTAATATAGCACTTGCCTCTTGCCTAATGGCTGGATCCTGGGGTAAACCAAATATAAGTGGCGATGGTTCTTGACTAGATCCATTGCTATAATTGTGATGACTTGATTTGGATTTCTCAATACAACTTTGAACATCGGTCAATCTAACTTCCTGTAACGTCTTGATGTTTATGCACCAAATATCACCATTGTAATAGATAGATAGCAAATCTTGATTGGTGGGACAAATTCGGAGGTCCATTTTTTTGCCTTTACATTTTGTCTCAATTTTGATTGGTTCAAGCTTCTTACCTGCACCTAGCTCAGGTAGATCATCAAAATAATATATGTTCTCTTTGTTGTCTGTGAATACGAATCTAGAGCTCTTCATGTCGTATTCATATGATTCAATATTGAGTTTGCAATCTTGGAGAGCATCCCTTGGATGCAATGGTTTAGTACCAACCATGTCATAGGTGCTTGCATTGTAACCACTTCTATAGCTACCATCTGGTGAGTGTTTGTTGCTTGATGAATTATTACCCGATGAAGTCGATGGGTCAGGACTAATGTTGTTGCGTGAATCTACATAATGTGCATTGCGATTCTTGTTCCTAGTTTTGTTATGATGATGATGACTGTTGGTTTTGTTCCTGTTACTTTTGTGAAGATGATGATTAATATTTTTACCACTATTTGTGACGGATACCTTAATTTGTTTGCTGTTCATATCACTGATAGGACTATCACAGTAGTAGATGGTATCATTTTGTAAGTAATATATCCTAATATAATGGTTACCATCAATTGTTTGCCACTCACGAAAGTGAAAATTTGTCGGAAATCTTTCTGTTATATCACTTAATCTTTTATGCATATTCTTAGTCGAATGCTTGAGGTTAGTCCATGATTTAAGTAGATGGCCTCTAGAGAATAAAGCCGCCGAGAATATTGGTGGCAATTGGGTTGGGAATTGAGGTAATTGGGGTAAACTTGGTAGCTGGGGTAAGTTTGCCAAGTTCGGGAATTGCGAAAAATTAGGTAACTGGGGCAGGTTCGGCAAGTTTGGTAAATTGGGCAAATTCGGTAGATTGGGTAAATTAGGTAAGTTTCTAAGATTTGGTGATATCCTGAACAAGTTGAATAAGTTTTGCAACTCTGCAGTTGTGTTGACGTTTGTTATTTGCGAAAGTGATGAAAAATTAGGAAAGTTTAGCATGTTTGGTGTGAAGTTTTGCAAATTTGTCAGATTAATATTGGACAAGTTGGGCAAATCGGGTAGTCGATGCTGAATCTTGGTCATATTGAATGACGGTAAGTTGGGTAGATTTGACAAGGATGGTAGATTTGGCATGTCAATATTTCTAATAATATCAAAACTCCCCCTAACCCGCGGCATCGAGAAGCCCTCGAAGTTTAGCAATCCCGTTAGAGGTGACTGCAAGGCATCGGTGGTATCCAGCTCGGAGGATGAGTCTGAATCGTCGCATGATGACGAGGGCGAGGAACTAGATGATATAATTGATGAGAGTGGCGACGAAGACCGCGAAGAATCAGTCGATGAGCTAGAGGCTTCTTGACTATCATTGTTGTTATTGTTGTTGTTGTTATTTGCTGCTACTAATAGCTTTGTATCTATCAATTTGGAGGAGTTCATTGGATATATATTCAAGATTGACTTCCTTTTCTCGTTAGGTTCTCAGTTGGTTCAAGTTGTTGCAATTCTGGTGCGAATATTTGTTGCAAGAGTTACAGTTGTTTGTTTTGGTTTGAATTGAAATTAAAACAACAGCTGACACTTGGTGTTAGTTATTTGGGACTGACAATAACGTTGGTATGGGCAATGATGACGGTAGCAATAATAACAACACGACGAACATGCAATCGGCCAGAGGACAACATTATCGTTAGTAGAGTTTGTGTTGAGATATCCCTATCTATCCGTAAGGGTGACTATAAGCTTGATTGATCTTCAGCTGCAATAGAACATGATCGCAACGATTCGAGAATTGGTGGCTATTTCAGTGTCACTTGTGTGAGTGTGTGTGTTATATTGATAATTGGATATGTGATGATAGTTTAAGGCCGTAGAAGGAAATATCTAGGAGGGAGATTATAAATAATGTATACAGATTGAGAGAGACAGTTTGTTTTGAATGTGTATATTTTCTACTGCTGCCTACTGGTGCTGTTGCTGTTGCCGTTGCCGTCGTCGTTGTCGCCTCTTGATAAGTGTTGCTACGATCGTTCCACGAGAATCGGGAAAAGCAGCAAGTGCTGCGACAACTTGTATGTGGAAGATGTGAAAAGTTGCGCGAGAAAACTAATGAGAAGCGATGAGGAAAATCTCGCTGCTTGTTTGCGCATTTAGTGCGTCTACCGAAATTGTAACTCCCATAGGAGAGGCGAGTTTATTCTTGCAAAGCGTTGAGACTCGAATCGGCAAGGTAGTTTTACGTAGCTCGCCCAATGGACTTTACGAATATTTGTATTGTTATAGCTGCTGCTGCCGCCGCTTCTGCAGTGTGATCGTGCAAGCAAACGCACAGATTGTGCGTTGTATATACTTATGTATGGGTGTTTGCGAAAGAGTAGATGTAGACAAGCGGTGTAACTGCAACACCACCAAGACTGCCAAGACGCCCCAAGCTTTCCTCTTTCTTTTTTCTTCAATTCCAATTCTCTGAAAGCTTGGGTATATATTCTGTATCGGTAAATGAGAGCCTACACAGCCAGCCCAGTTAGCGAGCCAGTCAGTCATCCAGCTATCCAAATAGATGATAACTTTAACATTCGTTTGGCCTTTCTGACCTGGCCGCCCGAGATGACTAATAACGTCTGCGTGCCCTAGTGTCTGTCGCGCACTATGGCATTGAAAGTTTGCACCGCTCACAGGGCGCATCGCGCGCCTAAAGTGCATCGCCCCGCAACGATGCCTACAGTGCCGAGTCAACAACACACAAAGAAGAAAGGCATATACTACGGTACAATCACACACAGACACACACAGAAGAAGAGTTGCGCGCGTAACCACGTAGTTTTGGGCTCAAAGTTTCTGCTCACGCGGCGGCCTGGATTGGATTCTATCCCATCGCATTTGTGTGGAGCGCGATAGAGTGCCTCTAGGCTCTAGCGGCACAAACGCGTGGTGCTGCCCCTCATTCTTCCTACTAGGATCTCTCTCTTCGCTTCTTTGTTATCAATCATTGCACTTGTTCTCCGTTCGCTTCTCGACTGTACCTTTGCCACAAAATATCACATCAAATAGTTCAGGAGGGAAGAATGGTTCAGTTTCAGGACAACAATGAGCCGACAATAACCACCGCTAGTTATTAGAAACACACACAGGTAACATGGTGGCTGGAAGGGGAGAAGAGAAGATAAACATCAGAATATTTAAGAAGGGGGCGCGAAAAAGTCACTATGCACCAAACGGCCACATGGCGTTGTAACGCTAACCATGCCAGCGGCTTTCGTCGCAATCATTCTACCATTATTGCAACAACTTGCATTCGAAGGTGATATCCAATTTATGATTCGATCTCAATTGGATAGCTTTATTAAATATTGTCGTAGATTCTGTTAGAGGGTTAAGGCGAGAAGTTTTGTGGAAATTTACCGCACCCAAGAAGAGCGGAGTGCGTTCAAGATTATAACCTATGAGCAACTATCATCATCATCATCATTGTTACACTACCACCACCACTAATATCAAACCAAAGCTTTTGTTGCAAAACATCCAGAGTTACTCTAGAATATTGTTGTGCCATAATATTTGTGGTTGAGACTGTAATTTGTATGAGGGTGAAGAAACTCATAATATTTCGTAGGTCGCATCTAAAAAAGAAGAGAAATCGTTAACAGTATAAACGCAAACGAAACTTTGTGCTGCACGGAGCCGGCGGTGGCGACTGAACAAAGGGGGAAAATCACAGTGTCATCAACCGATTTCTCTAATATATCTTGCGGACCTAAATCCATCAGTTGAATGTCAATATCATATAACCAAGTATACAAATATCAGTGTCGGATTTATATATTGAACTCCGCGAAAATAGACTGGAGCAAGCTCACCGGCAATAACATACAATCGACCATCTAGATACAAAGGTCGCCGGGGTTGTCATGATCCATTGAGAGAGGGACAAGGGAAAAGGAGTCTTTTTGGGTCGAGTGTCATCAGAATCCTGTAATCTCGCCCTTTGTTGGCAGTCTATTAAACCGTCTGAACCCATTGGCAACAAGCGAGCGCATTAATCTACCTGGTCCATGTGCCAACTTTATGATCACTGCTCATAGAAAGCGCCGCTAGCTCCACTTTATCAAACGCCACTCAACTCAACTTGACAATCTCAGATTGAGAGTTTCTGCCTGCTTTTCGGCAATTAGCAGCCGGCAAAATAGATCCATCGACTCATTGATTGAATCAAACCGCTTACTCATTTGGAGGTGCCGATTACGTTTGCTGGAAAAACCGTCGCAATCTAATTTGTATATTTGCACACATATATCACATAAATACAACATTTGATCACTATCGCAACCAACACCACTACTGAGAGTCACATACTTGTGAACACAATCAGCGACTTATAACAAAGGTGACATAGACCGATACAATAGAGGACATAGAACAGTAACACAACCACCAACGAAGAACGAGAAATAGCACACCAAAACACTATTCAATCAATCTACCACTAATACTAGCTAGCTAGCAAACACAATAGAAAGTTCAAGTCACACTTGAGCAGTTGTCGCTTGTTGCAACCGTGATCGTCCCTAGCGTTCGACACTAGGAACTGTCACCAGTTAACCAATCGCTTTGGTTGTTACGTAAATCAAGTATATTTATTTGTTTTGCCCAGATCATTAACAATAGCAAAGTAAGCTACCGGGGGATACCGAGACCATATCTCCAATCATTCATTCAAAGTTATCGTCGTCGTTGTCGCCGCCATCGTGGTTGAGGAAGTGGAGCAGAGCAGCAAAGAGGAGGAGCCAAGTGAATGATCCCTTAACTGTTTCTACCAAACACTTTGGAAACTTGCGGGTGGGCTGAGGACTTTTCCCTCGCCAACTTACTCTCTCACTTATTGTATTCCTGGCCAATATCCCCGACGAGCTAAGCCAACATCTCATCGAGCTCGAATTACCACCAAGACCACCACCACCAGTTAAGTAGCTTTCACGCCAGCAGACAAAACAAGCAATATATACACATATATATATACATACAAGAGTAACAATTTATTAGTCCATCTCAATCTCAACTTGTCGTCGGCGTCGTCATGAACGAAACAACTAAGAGTTAATCAAGGCAGACAGATAGATAGACTTATCCGCTCGCAACACTTACTTAGACAACTAACACTTATATATACTCAGCATAGCGATTTGCTAACTCTAAACGAATACTTATATAATCCAATCTAGCAAACAAAGTAGAAAAATTATACATTATATTACAATATTTAAGATCTCCATCTGAAGCCGAGAAGTTGACACATCTGAACGGCACTTGTGGACTATCACTGCCATTGGTACGCAATCGCAGCCGTCTTATCAGTTGGATGAAAGTTTCTGAATTGAATTGGAGTAAAAAGCGAGCCAAGTTTTTCTATCCAAGACAACTAAACATCAGCATTAACAATATCAGAGCCGCGAGAAAATATCAAGAGACTAGATGAAAACCGAGCTGTCGGCGGTGATATTGATACAGCAACAACAATCTAGCAACACACCAGCAAAAACTAGCAGAAGAACAAAAACAACACCAGCGACATCCATCTCGAAGAGCGAGTCTCGCCAAGTTGACACACACAGCAAAATTCATCTCAATACAATTCAAATATGTCAATCAAAGAGAAGAGTCACAAGTTGAGCAACCATTCAACGTCGACTAAAAACCAGACGACGTCGGATAAGTCGATTGGACGGAATGGTTTCGTGCCCAAATTTGCACCAAGCGAAGAGGGCGAGCCCATCAAGCAACACCAACAAGGGGCCGGTTACCATGATGGCCAGGTGGATGTCAAGGTTTCCGATATAATTGGTGACTTTGGCCTGTATCAAATAGCTGTGGTTATATTTGCTGCCCTTAGGGCTCTGTCCTGCGCTATGGACGGCCTATCGGGCCCCTTCTTGAGTCCAAATGTTAGAAATTTCCAATGCGAAGTTTGTAACTTGCCACCATCGCAATTGGACCAAACATTTAATAATACATCAAGTAGGGGGATATGCAGCATTATCCTAGGGGATGAGGTTAAAACGCGATATGAAATTGACTCATCACAATGTTATTTTGACAATGTGGACTCGCTTAGGCCAGATAGAATTAGTTGCAACAAGTGGTCATTCAACAATCCAGATAACGAAAGGTTAATGAATTCCTTAACAGTGGAACAAAGTTTAGTATGTGATAGGGAGTGGTTAAAATCACTAAGCAATAGTATGTATTTTGTTGGCGCCACCTTTGGTCTATTATTTTGGGGCGTCATTTCGGATAGGTACGGTAGACGAACGGCTTACATATGCTCGCATTTTGTAACACTTATATTTGGGTTTAGCTCCTTGTTTGCCAACTCAATGTGCTCCTATATATTATTGAGATCAATTAATGCCTTTGGAATGATTGGCGAGCTGATACCGCGAAGTATACAAGTGGAAATTGTTGCTACAGAGTACAGATTTGTTTGCTCAATCATATGTCAAATCGGTTGGGCCACGGGTATCATTTTAGTACCGGCTCTAGCTTATTTCAACCCCAGCTACCGGTTTATCTTGGCCTTCCCTGTGATAATATCATTCTTGATGTGAGTACACTCGTTAAACATGCGAAAAGGAATCTATTGCATAACACTTATCTATGAAGATTTTGCAACCGATCGTTCACCGATACATTCTACTCGAGTCGCACGACCCGTAAGCTAGTTAACTAGCTTAGCAATAACACTGTCTCAACGTTCAATGAACTGATCCAATTAATCTTGATATTGTAAGAAACAAGTCAATTAACTCACAATCGTTCTTCTCTCTCACTCTCACACGATAAAAAATCAACGAACAAACAAAATCAATCACTCAAAACAACGACAATCCTGTATCAAAATCAACAGGCTGCCTTGGCTCATCTGGCTACCCGAGAGTGCGCGCTGGCTTATGGCCAACAAAAACTACGCCAAGGCGAGTAACGAATTGAAGAGAGCCGCCAAGATTAATGGTATGCTCACTGATGATATTGATGCCAAAATTGAACAGTATAATAGACAAGTATTGAGAGAGGAAACAAGTGTTAATGGAGAGCACAAGAGAATGGGCGTTTGGCGCTCCATATTGGCCATCTTCACTAACGTCCACCTATTGAAGGATACAATGTCGGTATTTTTATTGTTATTTGTTGCCGAGGTTGTCTATTTCTCGCTAACCCTGAATGTTGCCGACTTAGGTGGCTCTCTCTATATCAATTATGTGATTAGTGGTTTAAGTGAGCTAGTTAGTATTGCTTTTTGTGCCATACTTTTGGCTTACCTATCTCGCCGAATGTGCCTATCACTGTTGCTGCTAGCCTCAACAGTGTCCTACCTCTTAATGGCTTTAGTGAACGTCTACGAAGATTCCCTAAGTATGACCATAATTTTGGCCGTGAACGCTTTCGGCAAGCTAACTGCAATTGGAAACTTGATGGTCATCATTCTGGTGAGTCAAGAAGTTTTTCCCACCGTCATTAGGCAGTTTGGAACCTCGTTGTGCATAACAGTTGGCAAGGCAGGTTCGGCAGTGGCACCATTTACTCACGAACTTGGCCAAACCATTGGACAATCATATTGTTTTGCCATGTTCTCTATCATATGCCTAACCTGCGCTATTGTACCTTGTGTCCTATCCGAGACGGGCGACCGCGAGTTGCCCGATACGGTGGGCGACGTTGAAGAGGGCGAAATGAGGCGCAAGAAGCGAAACAAAATGATAAGTGATGACAAACGCAATGGTGTTCCCATCGACGGCGACGGTATATTCAAGTCGAAAACGTCTAAAGACATCACGGGCCAGGGCATCTACATTGCCCACTATGAATCGAACAAATCCAGAACTAAAATTAAGAATATCAATGAGCCAAACATCAAGAAAGCTAATGATGACAGCAACAACAATAGTTACATTAATAACCAAGGCGAGTATTTAGGAAAATTGGATAAAAAGAACTTAGGATTGACTACGTTAAATAACTTTATTGACCAGAAACAGCAGCCAAATAGTATGATAGAAGATTTAAACAACAATAGCAGTCACAGTCATAGTGGCGGTAAAAACAACGGGTCGCTCGCCATCCTTGCCAATGGCAAGGCAGTAACAAGTGTCACTAGCAGTGGTAGTGGTAGCAGTGATCAGCATTATTCAGAGGATCCCAGGAGCTCGCGGGCTGGCAGTTGATTTCGAATCGATGAACTAGGATGAAAGATTGAGGTCATCATACAGCCAATTCCAAAAATTTTGTACAATTTAGATTTAGATTCGAGATACAGCTAAGCAACAACCAGTAATTTGCTCACGATGCATTAGAAGCGATCTTTTAATTGTGCAAAATTTTTTGGATCGGCTGTATAACTTGATGTAGTATACTTATTACTCGTTGCTGTTTATTACAGCAACCACTGACACAGGTGAACGAGTGCCAGCATTGTACAGTTGCTCTAATCATACTGGTAGTTCACCCTTGTTAAGTGTCACCAAATTTAAACTTGAACAAAAGTTTATAGAGATAAGATTGAGTGTATATATTCATTTTAATAGAGTGCAGAGACGGCAGTGGCAGTAGTAGTGGCAGCCGCTAATGAGTAGCAAATAATAAAATGAACATCCAACACCAACGGCGACTCACTAAAAGAAAGCCAAAAAAGATTGAACAGAAAAGAGCGCCGCTAATAAGATCATATGAAAACCAACAATCTTGCAAAGTCAAGACAAAATTCAGACTCCCGCTAGCAAAAACTCGTGGTGCAAAAGCTATGAGCAAAAATCAAAAATTTAAGGTTCAATCTCTCAAACTCTTCCCTCTTTGATTCAACCATCGCCCTTCCCCAGGTAAACTCGAACTTGTTGAACAGTCGCAGTGTTTGACCTTTATTGGCAAGCTGTTGTTTGCAAACCCATGTAGCACGATCTCTCGTTTGAGTTGAGTTGATCATCGAAACACGGGGCTAGTTTTGTTGCTCTGCCGACTTGTTGCTCTCTTAGTTCCGAGCTCTCAACCTTGCTACGCCCTCCAATTCCATATGACGCTCGAGTCCTGTCCTGTCCTATACTTCAACTGTCTTCATCGTGGTTGCAGTCGTCGATGCCTTCGCTGTGCTACTCAGGGGCCAAATTGGTGGTGAAAAGGATAACAACCGTAATCGTGACTGTTGCCTGTGTTCCGCTTTGCTCGTCTCCTCGAACTTCTCGGTGACAAAGCCACAGGCCCAACGCAACCACCTTTGAGTGGATCTCGTGCGCCTACAATGAATTTCCCGATCCCTATTTGCATGCCAAGGGAGTTGAGATCTTTACTTTGCGTGCAACATTGAAACCGAACTGTACAGCGACAATGCGAGGCCACTCAACGAGTTTATCTGTCCGGCGAGACCGATTCATTTAAACTCTAGCTCATCAAGCCAGCGCGCCCACACTTGACTCGAGACTCAGTTGGTTGCTTTTGCTCTAATCTTCTAACGGACTGTTAGGTCGTCAACTGTCTTCCGTTTACCATCAAGTCAATCGGCCAGCGAGTTAATCTCGTGCACAGTCACGTGGAGATGGCAAACCGATTGACAATTTTACCTGTCTCCTATCTCTTTGCTCTTAGCATTGAGATAATTGTTGTGGTCATGAAAAGTTGCAGAACTAGTGGGTGAGCAAACAAGTTATCAGACAAACAGATAAACGAAGGTGATAAAGTGAATGAAACACAATGTTTTTGGAAAAATAAATAACAATCAAACTTTTGGGTTTAGAGAGGCATCGAAATGAAGATTGTCAACTTTAAGAACGTGAATTCATCGGCGGCCATTAAGGTAGCAATTTCAAGTTTGCTCCTGTTATCATCATCCTTGTCAACTTTCCATATTGAAGCTCAGGACGTCAAAGGTGGAGTCTCAGTGAAAGGAGGCGGCGGAATCTCGCGATTTCGCGAGAGCATCAATGCCTTCAAACAATCGCAACAGCAGCAACCGATTGTGCAACAACAGTTTTCAAGCGTATCAAATGTCGACCAAACATCAAAGATTGTTCAGCAGCAACCTGTTGTAGTTCAACAGCAACAAGTGAGCTCATCCTCGTTTAATGAGCAGCAATTGCAACAACAACAACAGCAAGCCATAGAACAGGCATCGGACTATTCTTCGTCGTCGTCGTCGTCGTCGAGTAGCCAGCAAACTTCCAGTTCGGCCGATTCAGAACCGACAGTCTATGGCTCGGTTCAAGGGACTCCCGGTGTTGATTTTCCCGGATTGACGAGCATACCAAACACCAAATTCAGCTGCGACGATGTCCCGTTTAATCCTGGAATGTACGCGGATCAATCAACAGGTTGCCAGGTATACCATCTGTGCTACCAAGGACGAAAGGAATCATTTCTCTGTGGCGTCGGCACTATATTCAATCAAGCTATACTAAACTGCGACTTTTGGTCCTCAGTCGAGTGTTCGAAGTCGAGCAGACACTACGGGGTCAATGCTGATTTCGGAAAATCTGTCGCAGAGGGGACTGGTAACTCGGCGATACAAAGCGTCAGCTCGTCTTTTCCGGCCATTTCCGGTGTTAGTAAAACAAACACTCTCATCCAACAACGACAAGTAATATCAAACTTCAAACAAACGAATCAAGCGCCGCCTGTTAGGAATTTAGTGTCGCAACAGGAAGTGTTTAGGTCGCAAGTTAGTGTTCAGCCTCAGCCTCCGCCGCCGCCGCCACCACCACCTGTAGTCACAAAAGTACTAAAGGAGGCTGGTGGAAAAGTTTCGCCACCAAAACAATCGTTTGTTTCACAGAGTAACTTTGCATCCTCTTCCTCATCAGGCGGCCTTTCGGCATCCACTTCCGGAAAAACGAGTCAGAAAAACTTTCAATCCTCAAGTGGCCTGGTGTCTCCTAGTCGTCGAGTTAGCGATTGGCAGCGACGCCAATCTGCATCCAGCGGTGATCTCCAGCGCCAGTTCACCTTCGAAAGCTCGACTGTATTGAGACCTGAGAAAACTCATCAGCGCAAAAAACTAGCCAAGCCGTTAACCGGAAATGAGACGACCAATGAAATCCCACGTGCACCAGTAGGTAATGCAAATGACGAGTGGAAACCATTTTTCAAGAGCAAGTCATCATCTAGTAGCGTGGGTAGCTTAAAAACTCAAGGGACCACTATCCAACCACCTGTGACCACAACGATGCGTGTTGAACCGGAAATGGATAATGCGCAGCCAAATCAGGAGCCATCGTTTTCGGGCGCGAAGGAGACATCACCAAGTGGTTCATCTGAAGTCGGTAGTCTGCAACCATCAGCTCTAGAGAAAGAAGAGAAGGAATCACTCAAGGTTCCGAAGAGCAATGTACCACCATCCTCCTCGCCACAACCACCGATCATTGAAACCTCCATTGAGTCAGATGTAGAATCTGCTGTCACTACAACTACACCCACCTTGCCCAATCCGGAGCCAACAAATACTGTCTCACCGACCGCAATACCAACCACGACCTCTACCACTACCACTACCAGCACTAAGGAATCTACTTCATCAACTGCCGCCCCAGAAGAATCGACAACCCCTCTATCGACAACTACCATTCCGCCGCAAGCCATCAGCGAAACGCCACCACAGATGATAACGATCAACAATACAACTAGCGAGCCAATGCCAACAGGTGGTGATTCTGAGTCGGCAACCAGTAGTTCAGTCGAGTATGCAGTTGAATCATCGGTAGCCACAACCACTACCAAATCACCATCAACCGAGAAGGAAGGCGGCGAGCGGAAGCGGAGTGTTGAAATTCTTAGCAAATCGACAAGTGGCTCTAACAGAAAGAATAAGAAAAAGAAGGACAAGGAAAAAGTTGAAGATAAGAAGCCGAGCATCTAGCCAGATTTAAATATTTAATTTGTTTTTAATGAATCGATTTATATTTTAAAGATTGATTGCAATCATGGAGCAAAAAGTTGGATTTCCCCGATTTGTTTCTATCAATCTGGGTTTTTCGTTATCAGACTAATACGATAATGTTTTCTCTTCTTAATTGACTCAAAAATTAGTATCAACGATACATTCTCAAATGCATAGATGAATTTGATATCCAAACATAAACAGCTGAGCAATTACGTATCAGCAAATAATATGCAAAAAGAGCAGAAAGATCCATTTCACTTGTTTAGATTCACGCTTTCAGGTATTCCATGAGGCCCTGTGTATAGGTAGGCTCGAAATTGTCCAATCTTTTTCTTATTTGAGTCATAGTTGAAGGAGTGGAAACAATTTTGACAAAAGAAGAATGGATCCACAGGAAGCCGGTTGTTTTGGCGCGTATACCAATGAGGAGGTCGACTTTTGCACATGTAGCACTTTAGACCCTCTGACTTACCGCATAATGATGCGGCTGTGACATATGGGAACTTGGTTTTTTGTAGCTTGAGATCATTGTTTACATAACGAATATCGCTGATAGTGAAAAGATGCTCACAATCACCTTGGTGCATATACAGGTAAGGACATCCGAGTTTTACATTGAGATCCGCAAACTTGCATTCCTCCATTTTCTTTTGCTTGAACGGACCCACTCCACGCGAAACCCTTATATTTGAACCCTTGCTGTCAATTGATGGTATCTCTCTAGATGCCCAGTTTATGATGTCCGCACTGAGATCTGTGTTGTTTGGATCACGCATATCGTTGTAGAATGTATCCCCTATCAAGAAGAACCCAGACTTAAATAGCTCGCCTAGGAAGACTCTTTCCATCCCTTCGGGATCTTCACTCAAATCCATGGGAACCCGATAGTCACGTGCACACTTGAAAAGATCTCTCAAATCCGTGAGACATTCGTCCAAGCGAAATAGGATCTCTTTCTCCAGATGCACTTTTGTTGCTTTGGTTGGTTGTTTCCAAATTTGCACCACGACAATAGCCATAAGAGATCCATCGGGGGGCTGAGTTTCACTTGGGGCCGTTTCATCAGTTGTTCGGTTCATCTTGGCCAACTGTCTCATGAGAAACTCGCGACGGGTGGTTTTCAATTGCAGTAAATAATCGAGCCTGTAGGCTCCATCTGAGATCATTCTTTTTGCATGTTCCAATTGTAATTTGAAAGTTTCCAACTGACACCTGTCATCCTCGGTTAGTGTCTTCTGGTCGGTGGAGTTGAATAAGAAATACGGTTTCACTTTCTCCTCGGACGACTTGGCAAACGAATCAAGAGCCTCAACGAGATCTTGCTCATGCTGAGTTTTTGCTAATTCATTGATATTTAACCGCAAATTATTTGATTTTAATAAATCTTCTATCGCCTCTAGTCTATCTTTAAGGTGAATATAATTGCTTGAAATCCATGGCTTCTGGTCAATCTCATAAATCTTGTCCATAATGTTTCCAGAGTCAACTGAGAAACTAAGCAAACTGGGAGTGTAAACACTCACATCACGCGCGTTGTTTTTGTTCGTTGAAGAAGTTGAGCGCTTCAGACTCTAAAGTTCAGAGGGCACCTCTTTTCTCTTCAAAACAACACCTGTTGACTTATTGCGATTTATCAGTCAAATAATTATTCATGCTATAATCACCCTTATTTTATAAATCAAATGCCTTCGCTACCTAGCATATCTGAGCCTTTGAGGCCAAGGAATTATGTTCATCTCATTACAGAGGCAGCAAATCAAGTCTCACTTGTTAGTCTTTACTCGTTACTTATATTATCTACTTCGGTATTCATTTACATAACAATTTACAACATTTACGTCCCGGTAGTACAACACACCCGACCAGTACATTTACAATTCGACACCACCTGCCAAGAAAACTGTTCGAATCCTTATGCAATAGTCCACTTCAATGATGTTAGATCATCGTTCTTCCTGGCTCGAGGCCAATCTTACAGGTTTGTTATAGCGCTAGAGATGCCAGAGTCGGATGTAAACTGGGAACAGGGAATGTTTATGATTAGGTTGAGACTAATCGAATCTCAAGGCAAGACTTTATATGATATCTCAAGACCGGCAATACTCAAATACAAAACTCTGCTTACAAGACTATTAAATGCGTTAGTCTACTCGCCGTTACATATCACAAATTATAAGAATGAAATGCAAACCATGAATGTGCAATTGATTGACAATTATATAGAGGGAGCTAGATTTTACTTCAACAAGATGGATAGAGCTTTGGTCGAAATACTGGCGCGAGATGTTCAGATCTACTCTGCTAGTTTGCACGTGTTGGCCAATCTGTCAGGATTGAGCTATTACATGTATCATTGGCCTATATCTAGTGCATTGTTGGGCGTCGCAACCTTAGCCTCGTTCATGACAATATTGAGTGTTTATAGAACATCATCAAGCTCAAGCTATCAAACAGTCAACTACGACCAATACACTGACACCGAGGAACGCGAATCTCAAGAGGGTGAGGCAGACAGTAGCAGTGGCGAGATGAAGGTTGAGCTGGCCGACAGCGACCACGAGGATGAGGAGCCTGAGCAGGAAGGAAACGAAGCTGAAGCGGATCTCAGGTATAGAAAGAACAAAGATCTTTATGTAGATTAGACATAGAAGCAATAGACTAGCTAAATATTGTTGAAAGGTCCAAATAATTGGTGAGTTCATTTATTGGGGTGGTTTTGTGATGTAGATAGTAATGATAATGATTGCGATGATATTTGTTGATGGTGTTTTTGTCTCTTCCTCTCCTTGTTATTGTTTGGTTTTTTATGAATGGTTCTTGTGAATCGTTTTCAATTGAGAACGATCATTAAGCTATATGATGATAAATTAAATTCATGAATTTATTAAGGTAAATCCTTAATCTTGTTCTCTTCATAAAACTTGTCAACAACATTAAACAAATTTTCCGTCGCATTGGCCAAACGGAGCATCTTCTCATTGGTGTCCGCTTCACTCACTATATGATCCTTACCGAGGACGCTCTCAACAAGTGTCTTTTTATGGGGTAGAGTTCGCATGGCAAACGAGGCTATTGTTCGAATGGTCCAGGGGTGGTGTTTGGCCATAGTATTAGAGTAGGCCTCTCGAGCGGCCGGAGCTGTTTCGGCATCCTCGCTAAGTTTGCTTAAGTTTAACATGAGATTTGATAGAAACTCCATTGCCCAATGAAGTCTAAGAATAGTACGAGCTCCAGATTGACGCTTTGTATCTCTTAATAGATTTTCCCTTGTTTCATATTCAACTGTCGATTGAATGGTTAGATAAGCTGGATTGCAGGCTCCCTTCTCGGTGTTTCTATAGCCCTCAAGTAGGCCAATTTTAGATTCCAAATCCGAGGTGACAAATAGGAAAATGGTTCCTAAACTGTGGAAAAATTTCATTAATTCCTTAAATCCATTTAGATAGTGGTTCAGTGAAATAGAATTCCTATCAGCCATTGAGTCCTCGAAGGTTTTAGATGCATAATCGATATCAAAATGACGGGCAGTTTCATTGACTGCCCCCGACGAGGGCGACGAGCTCAACTTATCCAGCGCCTCCTGGCTACTAGCGCAAGGATCCCGGCGGTTGCCAGCTGATGTTGTTGTTCCATTGCCAGAGGTGTTGTTATCATTATTATTGCTGACACCTGTTTGTTTAGCCCCCTGGTTTTGGTTTGCAGTGTCATTATTATTTTGAGTGGCGGCCATTTGGATTTGATCGATGGAGTTGCTATCTAATTGGCTGCCGCCGCTACTGGTATTTTGCTTTGAGTCGCCACTTTTCTCCGCTGTCACAACTTGTACTTGGGCATTAGGTACATTTGATGTCGGTTGTTGTTGTGATGATGATGGTAAAATAATCTTTATAATTCTAACTCCTCCGTCGACCTTGTCAAGATTAGTAATATCAGCGTTTGTATTACTAATACTATTACTAATAATATTTGGCGGCAGTTTTAGCTGCTTCTGTTGTTGTGTACTAGCATCACCATTCACCACTGCTGTAGTGGTGGTTGTGGTTGTAGTAGCTGCTGCCTCTGCTATTGGAGTTGTCGTTATTGGGATGGCATTTGAAATTGTTGTAGTTTGGATTGTGTTTTGGGGTAGAGTTGATATTGTTGTTGTTGTTGGTATTGTTGTTGCTGTGACTGTTGCTGCTGCACTCGGGATTATTGTCGTAGCCGCAGTGACTATCTGAGAGGTTGAGGTTGAGAGTGATAGTAGTGAACTAGAAGCGCTAGTTGTATTTACAGTTGCTTCGGTGAATTTTATAAGATCTAAATTGATTACTAATAGGACTAATAGAATAATGGTTGTGATAACAAGGATCAAACTAGTAACTAGTCTTCTCCCGTTAAAACTGAAAGTGGCGTTGGTAGTTATGGTGTCTGGCTTATGAGTGGCAATGATGATCAAAAGTGTGAGCCAACTATATTTTCCAATATAGTGACTGCTGCTATTATTCTCCTCAACGGCAAACGTTCCTTTCCTAGTTCCTGTTTCCCTCGTTGCTATCTCAAAGCCGCTGCTTTGGCCTCCCCTCGTCGTCGTCGTCTTCGTCGTCCTGTTAGTGGTTGTCTGGTGAGCAGTCATGCAGCTTAACTTTGCTGGCTTGACACGCGGCTTCCCAAGAGATCAAAGTTCTATTGCTATAGAACTCAAGATAAAGTTTCAGTTGATGCCGTCCGCTGGTTTGCCTGTAACGCACGCGCGCTCACAGGTGCACTCACCTTTTGGCAAATTGTTCAATTTGATTCTGCTGCTAATACTGCTATCTTGCCTCAGCTTTGTCTCAGTACGTGCCACGGAGTCTGCATGCGTTGTGGCGAATGGATGTTTCAAACTCTGTGTGTGCGTGAGAGAGAGAAAGACTTTTGTGGTGTCTGTGCACTCGAGCGTCTGTTACGTAAGCAAGCGGTTAATTATTATGACTGTTATTAGTTTACACACTCAATAGCTGCTTGGCCAAGTCATGTGAGCTTCTGATGTAATTTATTTGATGCGATGCAATCTCAACTTTGCGAGCGATTAGCAAACGGGTTGCCGCTGCAATTTCCTTGAACCTGGAAGATGATCAAAATTCTCGTTCTTGAAGGCTTCGAATGATTTGGCAGAGTTGAGTCTCGTCGAGGCAGTCGAGGTTTTGTTGGCTGACAAAAGTGTGCTTAAAAATGGGCATAGAACTTCTTGGCTAGACCTCGTCAAGTGCATACTGAACTTCCACTAGCTCCCTTTCTCTCCACTACTTCTATAGCTCGCCCTCTTCCTATGCTTCTATTGCTCTCTCTCTCGCTTTCGCAAAGCGTTCATTTCATCTCATTCTGCTTCCCTGTTGGTTGGTATCTGCAAAGCTAAAGCACGGGAGTCTTGTGTCAAGTTTTGATTGTAGTTTTGGTCGGTGTAAAGGTTGATGAAAGTATAACAATACTCTCACTCTCTCGTTTGCTTTGGCGTGTGGCAAACAAGTCACTCAGCGTTAAGCATCTAGCTCAAGTTGGTATTACTCCAATCACAACTTTGGCTTTGCTTTTTGTTGGCAGGCGTTGGCGGAACTCATCGGTTTTGGTTCATCTTCTTCTTCTTTCATCGACGCCAAGTTAGACAAATTGATTGACGACTGTGGGTGGTTATTGTGGCAAGCTGCTAGACTCTCAATGGCTTAGTTACAATCTCTACTCGCTCGACCAGTGGACTCTATTTGTAAAGGCGACAAGTTAGGTTTGTTTATGCTGCGCAAACAATAGCGACACAATTACAATGACGACGTGAATTGCTTGCCCTGCTCATGAAACGGCATCAATAACAAGATCAAACTTATCAATGATCTTCTCTGATGATGATAATAATAATAATAATAATAATAATAATAATAATAATAATAATAATAATAATACTTATAGATATCAATATTATTAATAGTAATGATAATAATATATCAAAGATAATCTCATTGACATATACCAAGACTGAAATAAAGTTATAGAGAGCAAGTCGCTAGTACCTCTAGGCGGCGCCAAGTTGTACGCTCAGTGCAGTGCAGTGCAGTGCATTGGTATTGGTGATGTTGAGTTTGGTAGTTGATCTAATTGCAATGGCCAACACTGACACAATACAACTTTGATTGCCGACAAAAAGTGCGAACAAAATATTCATCTAAATAATAATTAAAGAGTGTTATTTCTTCCTTACTCTCTACTATATTCTCTGCTCTTGTCACTGAACAGATAACAGTTTATTATAGTTATAATATTGCAAGCTAATAATTGGAGAACAAAATTATATTAATTTGCTAATGATGGCCAGCAGATTAGTTTGGGCCAAAGCGCAGTGATTTCCTCTCCGTGTGCGAGCGTCTGCCCGTCCGTTCATTCGTCCATTTGTCCGTGTGTGCGTTTGCTATGAGAGAGTACTAGTGCGAAGCCTGCCTGCTTGTCTGTCCGTTCGTCCTCGTCGTCGTCGTCCTATGCGTTCCTTTGCGTGTCGATTCCATTGGAACAAGTCCAATGGAATCCTAGTCAGTCCGTCGATTCAGTGGCCCGTAAATGTTGGCCCTTTGGACGTTGCTCTTTTACCCCTGGCCGCTTTGCTAGTGGCGCTAGTGCTGCTAATGCGATGAGCCGCCTTTGCGGCGAGTGGCGAGCATCAACAACAACACAAGCCTACAGTGTGACCACTGGACATGGCGGACGGAAGCGAGTGAGACTGAGAGGCGAACTTTGGACACAAACGCGGCGGCCGCGATGTCGGCGACGACGACGACAACGTCGATGGCGATGGCGAAAACAACGCCGGCGGCCGTAGCAATCGAACGGCGAGCGCATGAGGGATAGCAGCAAACGAACCCCTTGCCTGGCTGCTCGTTTCTCTCTATCACTCTATCCATCTATCCCTTGCTCGCTTTGCTTTGCTCACAAGCTCGCAGGTAAAAAGTCTAAACTGCCAATGGCCGCCGCCGCGCACTCAGATTCCTTGGAATGAATAGAACGATAACTAAGCTTCAAGTGACTGGCTATACCTTTGGTTCGGGGAGACTAAAGTCTCTCACCTCCGCCGACTTGCCTTCTCCCGAGCCAGCGAGCCAGCGAGCCAACAAGATAGCCAGCTCGCCAGTCGGCCGACTGCAGACGATCGGCCAGCGAGCCAACAAGCCAGCCGATAGTACTAAAAGCAAGCAAAACTTGGATACATCAACTCGATTTTTTATGTAATGGCCGGCGCCGCTTAGATTAACTCCAACGACGAGTATCGAGACGAATGCGCGCTGCAAACGGAAGACCATAAGACAAGAAGACGAGTTGACTCTCGCAAGCTCGCCGGCCTTCCGCTCGGTCAGTCGCTGTCTCGCTCATCTAACTACTCACCTCGACCTGCGGCTCTCGAGTTGCAACTCGAGACTTGCGAGAGCTTGTTAGAGCCCTCTAGCTCCACTGCTTGCCAGGACGTCTTGCCGGATCATCAGATACGAGAGGCGGCAATGGTAGCACAGTTGCAGCGAAGGCGACGGTAGCAGCTCGTTGTGCAACTAAACTAAACTCACGGCTACGAGCTAGCCAACAGATCGAATTTGGAATTGGATTTAGATATTTGGATACAACCAAACGACTGAACTTTTGTCCACTGGTCAGCTGGAGTCTCTTGCAAGTTGGCTGCGCTCGCCACACTTTGACCACAACCTTCTACTCGAGTTACAACGCTGCCGCCGCCGCCGTCGCCGCCTTCGTTGTTGTGATGAAGGCAGAGGATTGTAGTAATCATCATCATTGCGCACGACCAACTTCTCGGCCAGTTGAGCAACACCAAGCCAAGACCCAATGGATTTAAGGTTAATTAGGCCTCTTCTAGCAATCTAAGGTAGGCTAACCACCTCCCTAAAGTCAATCTATTCAATGAATTGGAGGAGCATCAGCAGTTAGACCATTAGATTGTTTTGAGCTTTCTCTACAACTACCTGTATAAATATATATACTTCTCCTAACTTCTCAACTGTAAATGATCTCCTCTCCTTGAACCTGAATGAGTGAAGGCGAATTTCTCATTAAATGAAACTTGACATACGTAATTATAATATGCGAATAATTGCAGGTATGCAGATCATGTTTTTTCTCTATCCCTCCATCTTGTTCTAATCATAACACAACAACTTGTTCAATTCTAATTCCTACAATAATATGTCGATTATCTAATCGTCCCTAGGGGTCAGTGATAACAAATGGAGAAATAAAAGAAGTCGCTCAAACTGTCGACAACTCGCTCAACTAGCACGACAAGACTGACGCCACCTGTTGGCACAAAATTTGGTATAAACCAGTGCGAATCGAATTTCAATTTATAACATGATGAATTTGATTTTATTATTAATTTACTCTTCTGGCTCTTCGTTTAGTTCGAATCTACTCGTCGATTTTCGCAAAGTTTCTCGGATTTCTGGACTTATTTGCGGGTGCATATGTTTCTTGATCAGATCCAGGATAGCCTCACGCTGCTCTGGCGATATATCCTTCGAGTAGAGTTGGCAAAACTTTAGCAACGTTTGATGCCATTGGACATTGAGCTCAACATTTGGATTGTGGGTATACCTAATAAAGTGATCAACAATCGCATCGAGGGCTCGATATGGCAAAGCGTAGTTTTTGCTAATTAGATCCATCAAAAACACACATCTTGCTGGCGAGTGGCCCATGTCGGCAATTTTGACCATTGCAGCGGCGGCGTGTAGAGAGGGTACGTGAACTTTCTTCAGGATGGAACTTATGATGACTGCCTCTCGTAGGCTCGTCTCGGCACTATCCTCACAAAGAGGCAGAATAATACCCTTAAAGAAGGCGGACGGCTTGTAAAGGGCTCGCTTAAGGGCGTTGTACATGTGGAAATTGAGCTTCTTGTACTCGGCAATCTCATCTCGAAGTCTTGGCAATAGAATGATATTATAGAATCTTTGAGCCATGTCGTCTTTAAGATTCGATGAGAACAACTTCACCGCCTCGCACATACTTGCGGCTGTCCAATTGTTTGGCGCAGTAAGTTCTAGGACTTGCTCCCAATTTGCTAATGTTGGAATAATCTTGAAAGCCTTTGGTATTACTCCAGATCTATATTTGGCCAGAACCTTCCCTACACCCCTGTACAAGTCCATGACTTGTGGGTCCAAGTTCTTTACATATCGCTGCTCACTTACAAGTCCCTCGGAACCCAATTGGCCGCTCGCTCCAAACTCCGACTCTAATTCTTGCTTTTTTAAGGATATTTGCTTCAAGATTGAGGCCACATCTTCGTCTGCCATCTTGAATGGACTTTAAATGAGAGCAATAGATCGTGTTGTAAAATGAAGGGGTATTTTAATGAGGAGTTAGTTGCGCTTTCGGGTTCCTTTTTTGAAAGCACAAGTGTTCAGCGCGGGGAATACATAATAACACGACCACGTTTTTTCCTGCGCGAACTTCGTTCACATCGTACAGTGTATGATATGATCGTAAGCTCAAAATGTAAACAAAGCGTTTTCGCTAATTTTGGCTTGTCATTTTTACTATCAACTATCTTATTATTATAAAGTTATAGCCGACTTCTGAGACGATTTCACCTCGTCAGATAGCAAAAAAAGAAGCCTTTGGAATCTAGTGAGACTCAAAAACCAGAGCTATCTAGGTCAGCAGATCTATCCATAGATATGCTTGTTGCTAGTTGAACTCGTTGCTACGTAAAGTCAACGATCGCTTTGCTTGGACATCCTAGCGTTGACACCAGGCGGCAGTGAGATCCTTCAACTTCATTTAATTCAGTTATGGCCACGAATAGCCAAATTAGCGCAAACACGACGCCAAAGCTCAATATTTCAACAAACGTTTCGCAAATCAAATCTGGCAGCTGATTGTTGGCTAGAAATATAAGTATTGGCTCGAATTCACTCGAATCGTCGACATCGTCGGCCATGAAATTGTAAAGGTGTTTCAGTAGAAAGCTTGTAAAGTTTAACATAACTCTTGATTGGATTCTAGTTTTTATTTCATATCTTGCTCTTGATTCATTTGCTTGTGTACTACTTTTTGCATACCAAAAATCAACTGAACACACACGGAGGGGGCCCGTGTAACATAGGTGATTATTACACAGGCTCCAGTAATATATATATATTACACAGATAATTATATAAAACAAATAGCAAGAGGAGGAGAGTTAGCCGCTCGGCGGTGGTTGTTGGTCGAGTCGATGGGACGCGAGCCGTTCTTGCCTCAAAGGAGGCGCCACTTGTTGCCGTTGTTATCTGAGTCTAGCTAGCTAGTTGCCTATGCTGCTAAGGCAGCCCATTTTTTGCTGAAGTTTAAGTAGTAGTGGTAGTAGTAGGAGTTATTACGGTGGAGGTGGTGGTGGCAGCAGCAGCTACAGTTGCACTAGTACAGAACTCCAGCGAAGCCATTTCAACAGTCAAGCGAGAGCTAGATGGTGTAGAGAGAGAGAGAGAGAGAGAGAGAGAGAGAGAGAGAGAGAGAGAGAGAGAGAGAGAGAGAGAGAGAGAGAGAGAGAGAGAGTAGTAGTAGTAGTAGTAAGTAAGTAAGTAAGTAAGTAAGTAAGTAACGTAACGTACGTACGTACGTACGGTACGTACGTACGTACGTACGTACGTACGT